>CM019180.2:5977348-6008318 GCA_009739505.2 Apolygus lucorum
TTTTTTTTTTTTTTTTTTTTTTTTTTTTAACTATGCCATAGCGCGGCTGCCATGGAGACGGGGCTCAATGGCTGCCAGGCAGTTGTGCCATGCGCTCTCGAGCAGCCCAATATAGCGCAGCGGATCGCTTCCACCGGCAGTCAGTTGTCAGTATTATGGCTTGTCGTGGTTCCTCTAGTGCTGGACATGTTTCGAGATGGGTTGGAGTCATCTCTTCGTTGGTGTTACATAGAGGGCACGATGGTTCATCTGTCAGTCCTATTCTGTGTAGATGCTTCCCAAGGTAATCATGACCTGTAGCCATTCGAAAGCATGCGACAGATACATCTCTGGACGCTCCCACTGGAACCCTCTGACTCTCATCATTGAGGGTAGCCCACCGCTTACCCTCGGACGCCAGCCTTAAGGATTCTTTGGTTTGCTGGCTGAGCTTGGACTTTATTATCCTCTTTGACGCACTGAATGCCACTGGAGGGTCCGGCTGGTCCATCTCAGCTCCTCTCCTAGCCAGCCCGTCCGCACGCTCGTTGCCGTCGATTCCACAATGAGAGGGTACCCATTGGAAGACAATAACCTTTCGTTGCTGGATTGCGTCGTGGGCCATTTGCCGGCATTCAAGCACATCTTTGGAATCTGTGTAGGAGCTCGAAGTCACCGCCAAGATCGCCGCTTGGGAGTCCACCAGAATCACAACAAGTTTGTCTCCTCTTGAAGCGATTTTCTTCAAAGCTAGTAGGATGCCTTTGATCTCACCATCAAAGCTCGTTGCAAGGCGACCGACTGGGCAGCAAATTTGGAACTCCCTGCTGTAAACTCCTGCTCCCGCATTGCAGGTGGCTCCAGCCGCAGAACCATCAGTGAAGACATGTAACCAGGGAGGAGATGGAAATCGAGTGGCTAGTGTTTCGAGAGCTATAGCTTTCATTTCCACTGGCAGGAATTCATCCTTGTTCCCTGGATGAAGCAGGGTCAGGAATCGCTCTGCATTCATAAGTGGTAGCAAACTAGACGTACTCAGAAATGGTTGACGTGAGCTGAAGTCAAGGTCCTGTTCTGTAGCAATCGTCTCTGCCTTTGATGCGAACGTTTGCTGGGTGACGAGTCGCTGATAGCTGGGTTTGAATGTAGCCCAGTATGGGTTGTCTCCTCGCTTGACTCTCTCTATTAGTGATAGGGCCAACTGGTCACGCCGTGTACTCAAGGGTTCCACCCCTGTCTGTAATTGCATGGCTGCTAAGTAAGTCTGTATCATGAACTGCTTGCCTTGCATCGCTGGGCCCCCCGCTAGTTCCTGTATGTATCTATAATGCGATGTATATAAGTCATTTCTGCAGTATCCCACTTTGCACACAAAAAACGGTAGCACGTTGCCCTTCAGCCGATCGCACTACAGTCACCAAGGGCCTCCTGAATCACAACCTTCCACTCCATTCCTACGTTCTCCTTCTCCTCTTCCATCTTTCTTTGATTTTCCTCCCTTCCTCCTTCCCCCTGGACATTTACTGAACACCTTCTTGCTAGCCGAAACATCATCCATCCATTGCACGTCATTGAGCTGACATGTTGGTCCTGATTCGCTACTCTACATTATTGCAAACTTGCCCACATATTATTTTAACACACTCAATGTGGTTGTCACGACGTACTGGACACATCGAGCATTCCTCGAGGGTGGGCGTCCAAACATGAATGGGAATCACGTTGAATCTCCAGTTAGCGGCGAATATAACTTCAATATTTCACTCACTTCCCAACAGAATGCGTTAGAAGTGGGTTGGAAGGTTTCACACAAGGTTCAGACGAATTTTTGGAGTTGGTTGGTTCTTGGCGGATTTTGCCATTTCAGCAACTGGCTATCCATTTACAAGGGTATAGTTTTCCTAGTGACTTTCACGCGCTTTTTCCGACGCTGTTTTGGAATTTGTGCTGTGAGCTGAGGATAAAATCATGGCAACAGGTGTTACCTAGTTGAGTCATTCAAAGATTGGAGCTTTCATCAGTTATTGACCTTGAAATAGGCACGCAGAACCAAATGGAAGAACATCGGGGTGTTCCATGCATGTCTATGAAGACATGTCTCTGCTTTTGAACGGAAAATCGTGAAAAGCATGGAACAGAGAAGCGCATTGAGAATTGGTATATATCGACACCTGAGCGCCCAAAGGGCCAAACTGCTTTTTCTTGTACAAAGGGCCAAACTGAAATCGGTTTCAATGTCAGAAGTCCGAAGAGCCATGATTCAAAAACGGTTTGGAATTCAATCTTACATAGATGTTCGGCCCAATTACAAAAAAAAAACCTAGTTGACTTCATGTACACTGGCCTCGCTACAATCGCTTGTGTTTTAGAATAGTAAGTAGTTCCGAAAGCAGTTTGGCCCTTTGGGCGCTCAGGTGTTGATATATGGGCGTAGTCACTGGCAGCTCTCACATTTACAACATGGTCAAATAACGATGAAAATAAAAATATGTTTCTAACGTCATGTATCACGTTTTCCAACAAAAACATGAAATAAAAAAAAATCGCCAGAGGAGGAGGGGGTACCCCATTCGGTAGAAGATACTATTCAAATTGATTTCTTCGTCCAAACTAACATCCTGTATTTCAGATGACGAATATCAAGAAAACGCTGAAGTCACAGTCGCAAGACACGGACGGCGAGCCAATGGCCACCGACACGAGGGAAGCTGCTGCTGCTGACAAGGCGAAAAAAGGCATGAAGCTGAAAATCCTTCGAGGTCAAGCAGTCGCAAAACTGTGGAACAAATGAAAGCTTCTTCGCTGTGGCCCTTCCTTATTTCCGATTCGAGCCCCTTCAGTTGGTCAAATCGGGAGAACTGTAAGAATTTACTAATACATCCCACAATTACATATTTTTATAGCAAGTTCTCATTGAATATGTTTTGAAACTCATTAGTTTTTCGTTTTTCAATTTCGTTCGTGGGAAGACAAACAATTCCGTACCATCTTGCTATGACGCTTCGTTTGGCGCTTGCGGGTTACAGATTTTCATTGCGCTCATAAATTGCACACGTGTATTACATTTCCCCTATTAATTATCTACCTACCTATTATTATTTGAATAAAAAGTTTAGTGAGTACCTAATATTGTGTTTAGTTTATATCGATACCTTAAAGCACAAAGGTGATATGTCCAAAAACGGAGTTTTGAGAAAAACGCAAAAGAAACTATCACCAATGCACAATTCCTAAAATAATGGCTATTTACACTAGACTCTTTAATTTCCTCAATAAATGTTCAAGCTATTATCGTCAAGAATACTCAATAATAGTTTTGTTGAATTTGAGTTTTTCAGAAATTAAAAAAAATAAAAATTGTGGAAGGGTGGATGGACATAGCGCCTTTGTGCTTTAAGGTATCGATTTATTTCCTTGAAATAGCTGAAAAAACGTCTGCCAAGTGGGTGTGGCACATAGTTTCCTCGTATTGTACGGATGATCCGATGCATAGTAGCAAAAGAGCTGCTATGGGGGGTTGGTGATCAGGGGTTGTTATGAGGCGGACGAAACAATGAAGGGGAATGTACTCTTTAGGGCCGGTTTATCATTCACTTTTTACCACCCGGTAAAGCAGATTTATCCGACGGTCATCGGGTAACTCAATCGCTCGCGTTTATCAGTCCCCAGATAGCCGTTATCCGTAGTTTAAAGTTAACTGGTTGTCCGAGGACCGGATAAAAAGTTACGGGGGGGTAACTCGATTAATGCAAGGCTTTTTAACCTCAAAGAGAGTCACTTCTCGTGTTTTTGTTTCCCAGAACGTTCGTTTTTGCAAATTGCGTTGTTGATTGTTAGTCAATTATGCTACAATCGAAAATGGATGTGTGGGGCTCTTTTTCAGACAGCAGCGACGAAGATGTGTGTTTATGGTCGAATTCCTGCAGTGGGGAAGAAGGCGGAAGGAAGAAAGGCGGCAACATAGTTTGATCACGGATTGACCATTTGGAGAAGTGGGACGATTGCGATTTTTTGATGAGATTTTGATTGGATAAAAGAATAAAAAACCATGTTGGTGTCTGTCGGCGACTTTAGTGGCGTCAGTAAAAGCTCTGCCTGTAAAATTGTCAAGCAGGTGTCCCTGGGAACTGCCAGGCTATCCGCCCAATTTATCAGAATACCTACCAGCAACCAAGGAAGTAGGTATTATTTCAATCTCGGATGGAATTTTATTTAAAAAACAAAAAAGCCAGGTTTCCTGGAGCTGTAGGTGCTATGGACTGCACGCATGTAAAAATTCATTCGCCAGGAGGGTCACACGCCGAAAATTTTCGAAATAGAAAAGGGTGCCTACTTCTTTATTAACCCTCCAGTGGTAGACCTAATCTCATCTCCCAAAAGGTAGACCCAGGAGCGCGGCGCTCTTTCGGTACTTCCTCCCGAAAAAATCAATATTTGTCATATTTTTTAATTGTTTTTGGTCAGAGTGAGATACTCAACTCATCTCCTGGTGTATCTAAAAATGTTCAATAAAAAACATATTGGTAATAAAGTTTTTTTTACTGAACTCAGAAATACGTATTGGTAAAAATAGGTTTTGCTCAACTCTGAAATACAAATAACTGAGCAATCAAAATTTAACTAATCAAAGCCGTTTCAGTCAGATATACCTTCTGCCATATCGTCAGAATCTTCCTCAGACCACTGAAGCCATTTCTTGGGATCAGAAGAGCGCTCAGACTTAAGAGCGATCTGACACATTCACGTTTTAGTGCAAGAAACCAATTCTCACTAACCCTGAGCGGTTTTGGGGACAGAGAGGAGGGTACGGTCCTGCGTAGAGGTGGTTTCTAGGAGGGAACTGTGAATCACAGCCCTCAGGATAGCCACTGTGAACCACAGTATTCGAAAAATGGGCTGAAGGAGCGCCGCGCTCCGGGGTCTACCAGTGAAGGGTTAACGTACGAACTATTTCGTCTGCAAATTTGAAAATTCTAGACATAGTGGCTCGGTGGACGGGGATCTTGTCATGAACAGACAATTTTCAACAAAGAACAATAGTTACTGCCGTACCAAGAAGGAAATAAGTACCGAGATCTAGAAAAGAAAACACCAAAACAAAGAACATTGCTTCATCCTCTTCTAATTTATTCTTTTTTCTGATGAAAAACACACTGCGAAAACGATTTTTTTATGTGGAGGAAGCTCGATTTTATTACATGGAAGAAGTATTTCTTCCATGCATAATCGATTATTCGGCCTAACAGACAGTTAATTTTACCAGCCAGTTGATAGTTACCAGTGGGTTAATTTCGCACTGATAAACAGCACCTTTATAGTATCCATAATTTATACCACCGTTAAAGTTAACAGGGGGATACGTAAACCCCCGTTAACTTTGGTGACTGATAAACCGACCCTTAGGGTCAAAAGCGATAGATCTTACCTACTGTGGCAATAACAAGTGTACTGGGGCGTCAGAGGTCAGGTTCAATAGGAGCAGCTCTTGGAAGAAAAATGTTTTTATTTTTCAATTTACTCATTAGGGTGGTGTGGATAGCCGAGCTCGTTCGCTGAAGCGTTTCTGGGTCCGAGACACGAACCGATCTTTGCGGGAGATCGTGAGTTCAAATCTCGGGTGCCCAGCACTTTTTCCCAACCCAGGGCGGTGAGGCCAATGGGAAGCCATGAGAGAAATCATCAGAAAGAATTCTGATCTTCCCTTTGGAACACAACTGATGACGTCTGTGACGCCAGAAATGGTAGTTGGACGAAAATTGTTGTTTACTGACTTACTTATTAGAACCTGAAAGGACAACCCGCACAATTCCTGACGATATCGTGGAAATGAAGATCTAATGTCTGTTTATTTATTAACGCCCAATTTATAATCAACATAGTAAGTAAATAATTTTAACAAGAGAACTACTTAATTACAGAAAATAAAATACTCGAGGGCGATGATTCTCATAGGGGACTTTCTACAATCCAATCCGCACAATCTCTGAAAATTTCATCAAAATCAGATGGAAAATGTAGAAGTTATGGCCGTTACAAGGAAATAAACGTTTGCGCAGGCGCTCCTGCTACTATCAGTCTGGGGGTGATGATTTTCATAGGGGACCATCTACACGCCAACCACGCAATCCCTGAAAATTTCATCGAAACCGGGAAAATATGGAAGTTATGGCTGTTACAAGGATTTCACGTTTGCAGGTGCGCAGCGGCTACTATCAGTCCGGGGGTGATGATTTTCATAGGGGACCACCTACACGCCAACCCGCGCAATCCCTGAAAATTTCTTCGAAATCGGATGGAAAATGTGGAAGTTATGGCTGTTACAAGGATTTCACGTTTGCGCATGCACAGTGGCTACTATCAGTCCGGGGGTGATATATTTATTTAATTATGTACGGGCGAGCCCAATTCAATACAATTGTATACAAAATGTTGAACTATCATGCAGATAGTTAGATATAGGAAGTAAGACAAAGAAGGAATTGAACGATTATTTATAGCACACATGAGAGGAGGCAATTAGTGACTTTAATACTGCGAGGGAGGAGTTAAAAAAGTAAAAATTTGGGCGAAGGGACAAAAAAAGATTAGCACTGCGTGGTAGACAGTAGAGAGGTCGATTTCGCTGGTAATTGTAGGGGGAAAACGGAACATAGAAGAGAGGCGATGAGCGGGCAGCTTCGCGTGGAACATGGAAGTAGATCCTTGAGAGCAATGAGGGGCAGTTAATCGTTCCATTTGTGACCCTGTACAGCACAGCGAGATCGGGGGATGTACGACGGGTTTCAAGTGTACTCAGCTTACACCGCTCCAGCAGGAAATCATAGTCGAACTCCGCAGATGGGATACCCAATTTGAAGGCAACGTAGCGGAGGAACTTATGCTGGACCCTCTCCAAACGATTTCTGTGCTCGGCATAATGGGGCGACCAGACAGTAAACGCGTACTCCATAATTGGAAGAATGAGCGCCTTGTAAATGGCTGGAAGACTAGTAAATTCCCTTGTGTTCCGCTTCAGGATACCCAACGTGCGCATGGCTCTACCCGCAACCACCTCGATGTGCTCTATGAAGCCGAGCTGATCATCACACCAAATACCAAGGTCTTTGATCCATTCAAGAGTGATGATTTTCATAGGGGACCATCTACACACCAATCCGCACAATCCCTGAAAATTTCTTCAAAATCGGATGAAAAATGTAGACGTTATGGCTGTGACAAGGATTTCATGACAGACAGACACGGAACCAAAATTGTTCAGGAAGGTCTAAAACGTAAAACGCGAGTGGAAATTTCGATTTTGGAGAATTTTTTTTTTTCAACCTTGGAAAGTGAAAACAAAGCTTTCGCTACCTTGGTAGACTCAGAAGCAATATTATCAAATAAGTAACGAACAACTCAATTTTCAACATTTTGGAACAACGAAGATGCGAGAAATGGAAATACGAAGAGCGAACGGTTTGTCTACAGTCCAACCCTTCAGTACTCATTGGGGTCCGGTGTGGCTACAGTCGTTGTTTGGCGGTGGACTTTGGACCGACTTCTGCGGGGGTCGTGGGTTGAAGGCTCATTGCCCGCAGCGGGGCTCTCATCGCCCCCCTCGTCGAAACACAGAGGGGGCGGTGAGGCAATGGGAAGTTAGAGCGAAATCATCAGAACAAATTCTGATCTTCCCTTTGGAAGGCAGCTGATGACATCTGTGACGACAAGAATGGCAGTCGGACGGAAATCCAACCTGAAATGGTTGCTTACTTTACTTACTACTCTACTACTTACTAGTACCTACTTTATATTGGATGAAACTTATTTATTTTTATTTATTTATTTATTTATTTATTCACGGGACAAACCCAATTACAAAAGAGGAAAATCAGCTTTACAGTTAACAGAGATAAAGTGTACAGATTACAGAGGTACAGGTTAAGTACGGTCATACAGAGACTCGGAGCAGAGATGGCGGAAGAGAGCAGTCTTAATAGATGAGAGAGGCGAGGACATGATGTCGATGAAGGGAGGAGATGTGGAGAAGACATTCACTTGGCGAGGGATACGGCACATTGGACGATGGTAGAGGTAATTTGTGGCGGAGAAAGGGACAGCGAAAGGTGTGGCAAAACGTGATCCAAGGCGAGGCACAAGGAAGCTGACACGTGCAAGTAGGTCCGGAGCATCAATTCTCCCTGATAACAAGCCCTGCAGGAAAGAAACGTCAGAACACACGCGACGATCATGGGGTGATAGTAGGCTAAAACGGCGGGCGAGCTCATCGTAGTCTAGGTTCACACGAGGAATGGAAAGCTTGTAAGCGAGGAACCTAAGGAAAGCCCTGAAGACACGCTCGATTTGATGGGTATGACAGTCATAGTGAGGGCTCCAGATCACAGACGCATACTCCAGGATCGGCTGGACGAGACTTTTATACAAAGTGATCAGGGCTGATGCCTGGGAGAATTCCCGGGTATTTCTCTTAATAAAGCCCAGAGTACGCATACCACGGGATGCCACCTTCGCAATGTGGTTGGAGAAGGAGAGCTGGGAGTCTAGGAGTACGCCAAGATCGACAACGCTATCCTTACATGGAAGGAGAACTCCGTTAATTGAATATAGGTGCTTGATTGGAGAGTGAGAGTGGTGAAATGGCGTAACGGCACATTTAGAAGGATTGAGAACTAGACCATTTTGGTCGCACCATATCGAGAGGGCGTCAAGGTTCTGCTGTAAGAGGAGGCAGTCTGAAGGGTCACCAATCGCAACAAACAGCTTCAGGTCGTCTGCATAGATCAGGTACTTAATACTTTGCAGGGAGGAGATGACTCCGTTGATCACCAGGTTGAAGAGGAGGGGGCCAAGGTGAGAGCCCTGTGGAACCCCAGAAGTGGCAACGAATGAGCGGGACACAACCCCGTTCACACGCACTGAGAGCTGTCTGGCCGTGAGGTAGCTGGCAATCCATGCATGAAATGGTCCGAAGACACCAAGCGATGACAGCACATCGAGGATTGTATGATGAGGAAGTCTATCGAATGCCTTGGAAAAATCGGTCGACACGAGGTCAACCTGGTGACCCTCCCCAATAGCACAAAGTGTATAGTCCTGGAATATTGCCAGATTGGTCACGGTGGAACGCCCCTTTACAAAGCCATGCTGCTCGGGAGCAAGGAAGGATTTGAACATTGGTGAGAGTTGAACCACAACCAGCTTCTCGAAGACTTTGGGGATAGTTGACATGGAGCAGACTGGACGGTAGTTCCCAACATCGCTCTTGTCGCCCTTCTTGAAAATTGGAGTGATGAAAGATGACTTCCACTGATCTGGGAAGAATCCGGATGAGAGAGATGCATTGAAGAGGGAAGTCAGAGGTCGAGCTAGGCTGTGTGCACAATTGCGGAGTAGTATAGGAGGGATACCGTCTGGGCCCATACCCTTTGAGACATCCAGTCCTTGCAACACACCGATGACCGCAGTCTCAGTCAAAGCAAGGGAGCCCAATGAGACAATGTCAACGTGTGGGCGGGAAGAGATAGGACCTTGGGTAGAGTCGAAGACTGATGCAAAGTGGGAAGCAAAAAGGTTGGTGACTGACTGCGGGTTGTCTGCAGTAGTGGAGCCCAGGTGCATATTATGTGGCAAGGAGGACCCTCCATCTCGGTAATTGATAAAGTTCCAGAAGGTCTTGGGGTCACTGCGGAGGGAGTCCTGGACTGATCTGAGGTAGTCAGAGTGACATTCCTGCGACAACTGTTTGCATCTGGAACGAAGCCGTGAAAAATTCAAATAATCCTCATGTAAATATGTAGTCTTGTAACGGTAATGGGCAAAATTTTTATGACGGACAAGTTTGGTTAGCTCAGGAGAGAACCACTTTGGATATGAACTAGTGAATTTGACAGTTCTGGGAACAAAAAGAGTGATGGCCTCGTTTAAGGTATTATACAGATAATCGAGAGCTAGGTGAACTGGCTGGGAAAGAAGAGATGACCAGTCGCGTCCAGTAAGCCAATTTTCCATTGCAGCGTAATCACCACGCTTGAAGTTGAAGGCAAATTGATGAGCTGAGTTGGCAGGCAAGGGCAAAGACCTGATAAACAGTCGTAATCCAAGTTCACAGGCGTAAGAACGAAAAATATGTTTAGAAAATACTGTAATTTATTGTCTTCAATTGACACAACATCAACTAACTGTACTATAAAATTTGGTAGGCAAAATAAATGTATGCAAACATAACTTTCCCACAGCCTTAAATGTCACATTTTTTTCCATGTCTATAAATCCGCAGGTTTGGGAACAACTGGGAACTCATCGGGGAGAAACACGCTTAAATGCTTATTATTGGAAAAACGTAACAATACAACAATTTGTCTACCATCGACATTAGTAGATTTTCCTAGTTATTATTGTTTTGGAAGTTATGTCATTAGTTAGGTATCTAGGTACCTACCTCTTTCAGTAAGGCAGTTGCTAAAGCGTATGTAGAATGTAGACAAGGTCGTCATGGCACTAATTTTGATCATTATTAGGTTCTGTCATCTACTTATTTGTTTCGACCAGATTCAATGGCAGAATAGAAACATTGTTATAAATAAAAGAATCCAAATAGTTAAGATTGTTAAAAAGAAAACTAAAATTAAGAAGTAAGTTGTACTGACTTGGGGGGAGAGGTCAACTAAAATGTAGCATGTGGATGCACAGTCTGATAATTACATACAATATTATGTTTGTGGGTTTTGAATTTCTGCAGTAGCCTGCTCAGCATGCTGCCATATCCATGTATGTACTGAGCACGCAATCTCGCGAATCCTCTAAGAACTAAAACTCGAAGAAGAAGAAAGGGGAGGGGGGTATTAGGTGGCTATTCATAAGCCATATCTAAATTATCCATCACTCTCATAATCTTTATGTCTGCCCTGGTTGAGCGCAGGACAGCGATCTCGGAAGAAGAAGAAGCTTAGGCCCTAAGAATGTCCATAAAATGGAAAGCTGATTCTGAAATCGATAAGTTATACCAACCAGCCTATTAGTTCAATACAACAGGGACAGCCTATGGAACACCAAGGTCCTGCCAGTCAGCCCAACATTCAGCTTGGTACTTTGTGCAGGAACCAGACATTTTATGTTCCTTCAAATTTGATTCCTACAATAACTACCTACCAACAAATCAACTACTTATGAATCAGGTATTCATCCGAGCAAACGAATTCAATAATTGTCTCATCATTTTGCCTCTCGGAGGCTAGGAATGAGGTATGGAAAGTCGCAAAAAATAGAATAATCATCACCTAGAACATGAAAGTAAACCTACATTGGTACAGAATACTTTTGTTGGAAAAATTCCGGTTAGTCTCTTCAATCGTCCTTCTTGGTGGGTTTCGAAGGGTAGATGACGAACAGTGAGAGTTGAACCGCTGAGAGGAGGAGGCCGACGCCATTTTGTACCTGTAACCAATTAAAATGGTTAAATTTTCATCAAGTTGAACTGGACTGTACAGCCAAAAGGCTGTTAAAAACGTGGAGTCAGAACTTGCCTTGTAGATAAGCACACACTAGAGTTGGAGCCACATGGTGGAGGGCATTGATCTTTTAAGACAATAAAAAATGAACTAAATAATGCTTAGGTACGTGAATATCCGAGGTGAATTTGAGCAAAAATATTTGGAAAAACTTGATAAATATGCAATAGCAACAAATAATGGGGTGTGCGCATGGTGCTGTAACTGACTTATTCTTTCTCCGTCAATCGTGTTGTCCTATCCGAATATTGTTGAATATTGTTCTGAGTTTTACAATGGGGTAGTTGCATGGGTCGGAATTTCGTGTTTTTGACTTCAGATTCGAATTTAGCGCACTTAAAAACGTAAATGGACCAGTTTTCAGTTCGAAATTCCATTTAGTTTAGCCGTATTTCAATAAAGAAGTACCATCCTTTTTAGTGTTGGCGGGCCACTCCTCTTACGTCATCCCTAAACGAGAATCTCACGATAGAGTGCGTTGAGATCACTGCAATCGAGGACAATTCGAGTCAGAAACATTGAAATGTACTTGCAAAATGATGGTGATGATTAAAAAAACTTTGAAAGATATTTTTTAAGTTTTTTATGTTTGAATTAATCGTTTAAATTGAAAATTTTGAAGCATAATTTTGGCTGTTTTGCCGATGCCCGATGCACATTGGCGCGGGGTACTTCGATTAACCCCGTTGCTTTAACCGTCATAGTTATCACGTTATCAGTTTTTTGGGTGGCCCTTTATCGTAGTGCGGTCCGAGTTGTTACAGTTGTTAGTTGTTATAGTTTATACCAGTATTTACCATAATTTATTAGTTGATTGGTTTGGAAAAGATAATGTTCACTGTAAAGTTTCAAGAAGCTTTTAATAAACATTGCATACGAGTCTGAAACACATGTCTTCACTTTTTTCACTTCACAACTACCTACCCAATCTGGTTTTGAATGTTGTTGATAGTTCTTTTAACTCAGGGGTAGGTATATCTGTTTCTTCCGTAAGTACAACGGTTTTGGCAGTATATCATTTATGCGTAAATGTAGGGCTTTCCAACGAATGGTGAACGATTTTTCTACGAACGCGAATGACGAAGATAAAGTTCGGTAGGAACGACTTGGCTGTAAGTAGAAATCATCAGAAAAACAACCGTAACTTTTTTTTTCGTTTATGCGCCAAAGTATTGACATAAAATGTCAATATGCCAAAAAGGAGAGCCATCGACTAGAGTTTCGAGGTAGCTTCCCTGGAAAATATTCCGTACATAAATATTGGCATGTTGTACGATTTTTACGTCAATAACAACAAGTTCGTCAGCGCCGAAATAAAAGGAGCCAATAATGTGAGGTAAGTTGACACTTTTATAGTAAAAGGTCAGTTGTAACTGTGATTTCTTGTGTGTAGTACTTCTTCATCCAAATGGTTGCTCATTTATTGGAAGTTTCATTGTAGTGTCATTATCCTGTAAAACGTAGTACCAATGAGTGTTTGTAAATTGTTAAATAAAACGATGTTGGTTATGTCCAACTTAGAAGAATCTAGCAAATTTGCGAGGTTGTGGCTCGAGTAACACCAGAACACCGCATTTCTTCACAACCATATGAGGTTTAACACGTTCACTGCTGCAATAATTGTTCAAAACCGATTTTCTGTGCGGCAACTTTTTTTGTCTCCATTAATTTCTTTTTGGAAAAATAGAGAAAAAAATAACGAAAAATCGATCTGGTGGACGGCGAAGGCTTGATCATAAACTTGGGACCTTTCACTACGCTGAGTCAGAACGGGAACTGGCTTCGTGTCGGCTGGACGTTTTGGGGTTGATCTGAATAAGAGAAGGGAGATGTCGACATCCGCCAGGGGGAAGGGGTCTCATTTGTCGACTACGTGTCGACAGCCGCAGTGAACGTGTTAAGTTACAGTGGAGGGAATGCGCGTAGGAAACAAAATCTTTGATGCAACATGTTTCGATTACACAGCTAGCAAAATTCAGTATGAAAGCACCACAAAGTGTGAGTGATTCTCCAATTTTATTGCCACAAACGAACGTAAACAAACCCAACAGAGGGATGCTATCAAAGGACCCCCCGGGCAAAGGAAGGGGTCTATTGGCCCCCTTCACACCCGTGACGTGGCCCCCACCCCGCAGTGTCCAAGCCGTGTGTAGGTTTTCCCGCCTGAATCCGAAATCCCGTTTTTCGAAAAAATCTCTAAATTTTTTGGAAGCGTTTCCGGGAGTTTTATTTGCAGATTCGTACTTAAATAGAGATTCTCTACACAGAAAAAATACAAAAAAATATCATGCAACTACCCCATTATAGGAAGAAAAAATTTTGTTGATGTTTACAACTCAACTAACTTTATTTTTCTCCACGCATGTGCCTAAAATCTACCGAAACCTTGTGAATTTGGACAGAGAAATACTGAAGTAGTCAAACGTCAAATTTAGGAAATGATTTAGAAACCAAATAATTCTCCAGTAGCAACACATGGGTGGGAACAACTGTTTATTGTTATTTTGAATCTAAACTAGACCTCATTTTGAGAATTTTGACACCAACCGCGACCTTCTAGCGTGAGAAGACCTTTTTCTATGATTTTTCTAAGTTTCGAATGTTTATGACGTCACAGTGGGCTGTGGGGGGGCTCGCCCAGGCGGGAGGGGCGCGTGACATCATGAACATTCAAAACTTTGAAAAATCATAGAAAAAGATCTACTCATTCAAAAAGAGATCGGCTGGTGTTAAAATTCTCAGAATAAGTTCTACTTTCGATTAAAAATTTAAAAAAAAAATCAGGCGCACCCCCCATTGATCTACGGTGCAGGTATGTCCCAAAATTGCAGCATGAAAAGTTACTTGGAAAATGATGTTCAATTTCCCATAATTGTCAGGTTGAGTCAAGTAATTTACATCACCCTAAAAATACCGGATTTTACCCAAGAATATACTGGTTAACAACATAATTGGGAAGAGCTCCTGCCTGTTCCTAACTACCCAGAGAGGCTCTTATTTACAATATTATGTGATGTTCAATAATAAATGTAGATACATATGTATGGAATATTTTGAATTCAACGTTAATTTCAGTTTTTTAATCCATGATTGGAATTTAACAGGCATAAGAGAATGATAACGTGGACTCGGAAGGAACATGAAATGATAGGCAATTATCCTACTGTGATGAGGCCCTGTATGAGCGGTTAAGCTGGATTCACATGGGGCAGAAGGGACAGAACTCGGAAAGAAATAACGCAATCTGATTGGCTGAATTTCCCCAGTGGAGAATGGTGGCCGCCATCTTGATGGATGGCAGAAAGTCCGTTGGTGGAAGACATTTTTATACTGTCGTCCGTCTTCTGCGCTGATAACCACTAGTGGAAGTTGCACTAGGAGGTTATCATTCCGTCCATTCCATCCATGTGAACCTTCCGCTGACTCCGCCTACCCCATCCACTGGTTTTCTCGTCGTTCTGACCTTTCCATCCCACGTGAATCCAGCTTTAGCTTTAGGTGGCGCACTGGCCAGGGGCCCAATTAGGCAGGAGTCTGGCGGGTAATTCGAAATTTTTGAAAATATGATCTAAACGAATCATTCAATTTAAGAGATACTTACAACGATGAAGACATTCTCGAGGATGACACCGTAGAGGAACCAAAGTGACATCACAATGGTACCAGAAAGAATCATGGGGAACGGCAAACTCCCTGTGTCTTGGTTCTTGATGATTTCTTTCTGTAATAATAAAGACAAATACACAGGAAATTGAGATTAAGCGACACATTCGATTAGTTTTATAAAGGAAGGAATTCCTTTGGTAGTAGAGTCTGGGTTAGTATGACCTATCTACATGATAATACGTCATGATAATTTTAGAAGAATATCGTGGCTAGCTCGATGATCTTGTTGGAAGCAATAGAAATCTAATTTATCTGTTGAACAACATGAATTTTGAAGTTCCTGTCGGCAACAGGAGTAATCAGAAGTTTTTTTCCCCCTCCACTGAAATCCATCTTTGAAAAAAATTATAACACATGTCCTGCAGCCATCAATAATTAAATTATAAACCGTTGTGTAATAATTTGCAGCGTTTTGTATTTTGGTCTAGTGAATTTCTCTTTTCATATGACCTTCGATTTCTCTACGGACCGTGAGCAGTGTAAAGTTTGGGTTGTGAGTTATTAATGTTAGTTCTGATCAGGGAGCAATAGGGAACATCTCCTGGGGCTGCATACCCTGTACTATACTTCTGTTTACGTTCTTCAATCTCCAATCAAGAATTTACAATCGTTGTTTGGGTTTCGAAGAATTTTAAAAGTAGTTTTTTAACAAAGAGATGCCTAATAGTACCTAAATAACTTAGCAAAATTGAAAGGTCTGTACTACATCTCTTCCTCAGGAGTACATGCGAGCTTCTGAGGAGTATCGATAATAATAAATCGATATTAGCTTTATTCTAGAGAGACAAACCTTTTAGATTGTTGAATCAGGCTCCAGGATATGAGCCGAAATGAGACAAAAGAATGATACTAAAATAGTACAATAAGTTAAATCCACTAACATAAATGATAAAAAATTAATCTCTCTCAGTCGACGTTTGTTTCGAATCATAAAATTTAACACGTTCACTGCGGGTCTGATTTTGTAAACCTTCCCACCAAGCGGAAAACTTTTTTTTCGCCTATCGCCTCAGAATGCTTCAAATATATGTGATATGGCACTAAAAAGTTGTTATTGCTATGATTTCTTAGAAATTTGCTAATGACGCACCATATGCGTCATCCGCCTGGCAGGTGTGATCAGTGGGTTTCCAAGCTGTTTAGTCACTCATTGCCACTTATTGCAATGAATGACTGAACAAAGCTCAATCATATAACACGGAAGATTATATAATTATACTTTATATTTTCAACCCAAACATTCACAAAAAGAGCAGTCAAAAATGGAACAGCTGGGAAAACAGAGAAATTTGCATACAAGAATAAAAAATTGAACAATTGAACAAAATTTGCATACAAAATAAAAACTTGAACAGTCGAACAAAATAATAATGAGATCAATTCGCCTAATATTTTATAGGTATTTGCTACCTACGTGAAAAATATAAAAGCTGTGAAAAAAATTAACTAACTAAATTGACTAAAAAATTGACTAACCTTGGAACTTTGGAGGATGATGGCCCATCAGTCATCTAGAAATGAATTAGGTAGGCACCAAACGTTACTAAAAATTCAGTAAAAACACTTCACTATAATAACAGATCAAAACCGCGATGAAAGTTAGTTTATTCGTTGAAAATAGTCGAAATGAAACAAGAAATCAAATAAGATAACAACGGGAAGCTGGGCACCTACCGAGTGCACACTGACGGACTACAAAAATCGAGGAATATGAACTTCCTACACATCGAATCATGCTTTTTGAAGTATATATTACAACTTACCTTCATTATTTCACGTTTCCACGCCAAAAATCCACGAAAAACTCACAAAATAAGGTAATAAATTGAGGAAAAACCAAGATCACTTGCAAACGAACCTGCTGTGACTGTAGATGATAAAAACAATGTGAAAGCCTCGTTCTTATCACAAACGACGCTTTGTGTGGGTAGTCTGGACCCATTTCTTGCAAGTAAACAAGCTTCGGAATACTTTCCTGCCAGGCGGATTTTAAGAAAACATTCTGAAAACGAAGGGGCTCATGACGCAACGTATGCGTCTCCCGCCTGGTGGCCCCGACTCGCATGACGCAACGTATGCGTCTTCCGCACGGGACGTGTTAAAAGCAACGATGTTAATAAAAATCGATATTTGTACACTCAATCAGGACCATGTATACCATCGATGTTCTATTCTCCATCGAATTTAAATATCGATATTTATTGGAAAATAGGGAGAGACATTATTGTTGTGATCAGCTACCTCTTCGCATTTCTGCCCAATCACTTCCTTAGCTCAGTGGTAGGAGCTCCGATTCAGAATTGGAATGATAGGAGATCGATCCCCGGTCAAGGGAAGTTAATTTTTGATGATTCAACAGTATGGCGCAGTCATATCAGACCCGAATGGTCTCCTCAGCATTTCTCAGAGGAACAATAATTCATTAAGATTAGGTCATCAAAACAACTCCCTCCCAAGACACGAGTTGAGCCACCGCCTATTCGGACAAACGTTGAGGTCAGCAGATCCCCCGCCCCATCAATAAGGAACAATAACATAAAACTCCGAAGCCAGTCAAAAATACGCGTTCTCACTGGGTTGTAAAACGCCAGCCAAAGCAGCCTCCCTGACTAGGTAACGGAGTACATAAGATTTCCTAACGGGGGGGGGGGGGGGGGGGAGATTTTGTGATCAGCGACCTCTTCGCATTTCTGTCCATTCGCTTCCTTAGCTCATGTGGTAGGAGCTCCGGTTCAGAATCGGAATGATAGGAGATCGATCCCCAGTCGAGGGAAGTTAATTTTTGATAATTCAACATTATCTTTCTACGTTTTGAAGAGTTACTTTCATACTATTATAACTGGATCATTACTGGTTCCCCTTCTTTGATTTTTCATTGATTTTCCTTTTGATTCCTCCTTTTTTTGGGAGGGGGGGGGGATTTTACCTCCTGAACAGACAAGAACTAGATAAATTTCCCAAACTTACCAAGTCTTTGAGGGGTGCTGCGATGAGAGCGAACATCAGCCCAGTGACCATCGTCCCATAAACCGTCAGAACTCGTTCGTTATTTGAGTCCAAGAAAGTGTAAGACACTAAGGCACACGCTCCAATCACACTCTTCACCAAATTTGTAATGATTGTACCCTGAAACAATGTAGACACGTATAGAAAGAATTAGGAAGGAAAAAGTGTATACAAGTAAGGTCTCCAATGTGATTCGACTGTTTTCAATTAAAAAAAAAATCGGGAACGTTTTATTTTTATTTATTTTTAGTCCATTCATGCAGCATGAATTAATGAGCGAATTTTCAAAGAAATCTATCAGTTGAAGGTATGGTTAAGAAAAGGAACAATGGTGTTGAAATTTCTTTTAGAAAGTTTTTTTTTTACATAGTTCTTGGTTTTTTCGATTTTCAGTATAGCATACCAACGTACTGTATGCACCGGGTATGCTTTGAAGATCTTAGGAGTCCATATTCATGTTCTACTCGTCTTCACAAACTCATAGAGTACCCACACAGCTATTGTTGGTTTTTGTCGATTTTCAGTATACCCACCATACCAACATACTATATGCACTGGGTATGCTTTGAAGATCTTAGGAGTCCATATTCACGTTCTACTAGTCTCCACAAACTCATAGAGTACCCACACGGCTATTGTTGGTTTTTTTCGATTTTCAGTATACCCACCATACCAACATACTATATGCACTGGGTATGCTTTGAAGATCTTAGGAGTCCATATTCACGTTCTACTAGTCTCCACAAACTCATAGAGTACCCACACGGCTATTGTTGTTTTTTTCGATTTTCAGTATACCCACCATACCAACATACTATATGCACTGGGTATGCTTTGAAGATCTTAGGAGTCCATATTCACGTTCTACTAGTCTCCACAAACTCATAGAGTACCCACACGGCTATTGTTGGTTTTTTCGATTTTCTGTATACCATACCAACATACTGTATGCACCGGGTATGCTTTGAAGATCTTAGGAGTCTATATTCATGTTCTACTCGTCTTTACAAACTCATAGAGTACCCACACGGCTATTGTTGGTTTTTCGATTTTCAGTAGGTATACCATACCAACATACTGTATGCACCGGGTATGCTTTGAAGATCTTAGGAGTCCATATTCACGTTCTACTAGTCTCCACAAACTCATAGAGTACCCACACGGCTATTGTTGGTTTTTTTCGATTTTCTGTATACCATACCAACATACTGTATGCACCGGGTATGCTTTGAAGATCTTAGGAGTCTATATTCATGTTCTACTCGTCTTTACAAACTCATAGAGTACCCACACGGCTATTGTTGGTTTTTCGATTTTCAGTAGGTATACCATACCAACATACTGTATGCACCGGGTATGCTTTGAAGATCTTAGGAGTCCATATTCACGTTCTACTAGTCTCCACAAACTCATAGAGTACCCACACGGCTATTGTTGGTTTTTTCGATTTTCTGTATACCATACCAACATACTGTATGCACCGGGTATGCTTTGAAGATCTTAGGAGTCTATATTCATGTTCTACTCGTCTCTACGAACTCATAGAGTACCCACACGGCTACTGCATTTCTGGGTACAACAAATATACGCACGTATTCATTATATATATAAATTGATACATACTTTTCTTAATTTTGGACAATTTTCATTTTTGAAAAGAAGCATATATATCAGAAATTTTGTGCTGAATCCGATTACCATGATTTTGAAAGTAATAACCACAAAAAACGGGAAACCCCCATTTTTTGGACTTTTTTTGAATTATGGACCACTTTGGATTGTCCAAAATTGCTGGTTAACGAACTTGACCCATCGTCAATAGGTCATCATCAGTAACAAACAATAACTTTATTGAACAGCTATTGTTTGTTACTGATGATGACCTAACCGTCGAAATCGATTTAACTTGTAACTAATTATTTTCGTGGAAATACACAACGTTCTACTCAACTCCGTTTTGATTAAAATGGTTTTCCACAATCTAATCGCGAGTGATTTTATTCTGGAACTTGCTGATCATTTCGGAAAAAGTCGAACGGAAATCATCACAGTTATTCAAATTTGAATAAAGAACAAACAAATTGAGGATGTGGCGATGATATAAGTGAGTACCCGATCCTTAGACTCACATCCGTGGGACATCATTCTTCTTCTTCTTCTATTGTAGAAGGATGAAGAAAACAAAAATGTCATTTCCGACAGTTTTTCCGAGACACATCAAGGTCAACGTTGAGTCAATTCAATCAACAATTAAACCTTTGGAAAACTCACTCTGCAGTCAGAATATGCGAGGAAGATGAGGAAGTAGATCATATTCAGGCCAATGGCGAATAGGTTGACGGGAATCATAGCCGGGTCATTCAGCAAGTAACCATGTCTTAGAAACAGCAAACCTCTGAAAGATGAAACGAGAAAATTGTAAAATTGTTTAAAATTTAGTAGATACCTACATTTTTTCGTAGGAATGCGTATCAAATAATTGGAATAGACTCCTCTAACTTCGGCCAGGTATGTTAATTTCGGCCATTTCATATTTTCGCAGGTTTTTTAGCCACATACTCTGTTAAAGACATTTTTACCTACTAACCTGGATCGTTTCGGATTGTCAGATTATCAAGGAACCTCTTGCTGTTTTGTTTTGGTATCATGCAAGTCAGGTAAATTCAACAGAAAATGTCAGAAAAATGATTGGTTTTATTTTGGTCTGGATGAGCTCCTGCAAGTTTCGTTCTTTCGGGATCTTGCGTGTTAGTTCTGCGCTCCTGATAGCATAATAGAGAGTTTTCGCCACGTCTTTTGTGACGACCGTCCGCGTGTAATATCCATGCAACCGTCTGAAAATGGTGACTGCGCATGCGTGACGACTTGGATGGCGAGCTCGGCCGTCTTGGACGCCGCCAAATGCCGGCTTTTGCCGGCGTCGAGAACGACGGCTTTCTTGACGACTGTGCCCTTGATAACCTCACACTTTGATAACCAGTTACAATTTAGATCGGATGAAGCAGGATTTTGTGTTGTGTTCGACGGTCGACTCCCGTGTTTTGGTTCTCGATTTTAGCTTTTATTTGTAGAACAGTTTTCTTTTTCCCGGGAATTATCAAGTTTTTCATCTCTTGAAACAAACTACTCGTCACCAGAATTCTGTTATCTTCGCATCAAGATCAAGTGAATCCAACGTATATGTTATGTCTGCGTGTCGGCGAGGGAAGGAGCTGACCTTCTCGCTGCGGCGTTTGTTTCTTCTTTAACTCCTACTCAACTAAGAGAGTGTTCCCTAGCCTAACATGAAGTGCTGTCGCATCGGCGGTTCATAACCACACCGAGGTGCTAAGCACTGTGAAGGCGGCTAGCCCGTCAGCCTCGGCGGTTCATAACCACACCGACGGGAAGACGGGATATTTACCTAGTGAGCCTAGTACTTCGAGGAGATTCCTGTTTGAGGAGAAGGTTTGAGAGCGAAATGATAAAGGCGATAGACTTGACTAGATTGGCATGAGGAAGCATCCCTGAGTGAGCTTATATACTCATTTCGTTAGCTCGGGAGAGAGAGAGGTGGAAGGGTGACGTCATGTCGGCGTATCCCCCGTACCTCGTCTCTCCCTAGTGGGTGGTGACTCACTCAGGGATCCTTCCGGTAGCTTCTTTATTTAAGAACTAATACTTGATGAAATGTGGGTCATTACATAGGTCCCCCTAGTTCTTAACATATAGAAGGTAATAGACAAACGTGAACATTTGCGTGATTGTTAGAAAAGTATAAAAAACATATGGACTAGCAATATGTTCATGTGGCGCCGTCCGCAGGGTTGAGCTCGGTAGACGTAGAAAGAGAAGGCTGTTGGTAGTTGCATCTGTGCGACTACGAAGAATTTCGTATGCGTTTTGCGCGGTGTGATTGAAGTGTGGAAAACGTCCTCCTCCTCCTGTACGTAGTATTTCGTCGCAGTCTCTTTTTGGAGAGTGCGGTTGATATGATCAAAAGTTGCCCAGACCGAAGTTTCTGAAGAAGCGCCCTTGCTTTACGGCCGCGGCGACGGCGGGGCTTCGGTCTGGGACTTTGGGGAGAAATAGGACGAGGCGGGAGAAGATTTTGAATTGTGTTGGCTATGAGGTCTTCTAACCCGCTCACCTCGCCTATTTCTTCGGAATCTGATGTTGGGGCGGTGTCCACATAGTTCGGGATATATTCTTCGAACTGGCGACTGTTTTTGGCGTGGTAATACTGCAGGACCACGTTCGCCCTTTTTCTGGTCCGTGGGACATCTAGTGGGCAGATGTTCCATGTAGCTTGAGTGCCGGGCCTGTGTGTGACGGCTTCGTAGGCTGACGAAGTTGTAGTCGACAGAATCCGCTTCCTCGCTGGAATGGTGATCGGTGGGCGAGGAGTAGTGACGAGACGCGGCTGGTTGGCCTTTTGCGACCTCTGCATAGGTCGGGGGCTTTCTTCGTTTGAGGCAGTGTCCTTCCTCTCTTTCATGCGACCTTCTTTGGGCGGTGAAGGTTGTCGGCGCCGATTGTTTGGAGCGGATGCCGAGGCTGTTTTGATCCCCGGCTCGAAGATCTCCTTGAGCTCCCTCTTGGTGAAGAGAAGGTTCATCGTGTTTGCTTGTTTCTGCTGCTATACGGAGGAGGTCTGGTTCGAATGAAGTTTGCGATTGGAGTGTGTCTGCCGAGGCTGCCGCAGTAGGTATATCTAAGATGTTTGGAGTGGGGGTGAACCCGTACGCCGGCCGGCACCTGTTCATTGTAACTGTTACTTTTGAATCGTCCATTCGGAGCGTAACCGTTTTGTCCGTTCTGTTGATGACGTCATACGGTCCGGAGTATAAGGGTTTTAACCCTTTTTTGAGGGTTTCCTCGCGGAGGTACATTTTCGGAGCAGTGTGGAAAGCTTCCGGAAATGGTCGGTTGATTTTCGCAGTTGTCTTGTTCTCTTTTTCAGATGACAACTTTGTGGGAAGTGGAGTAAATAAATCAGCGGGTAGTCGGAGCGGTGATCGAAATGTGCGTTCCGCCGCACTGTAGCCGTCCGAGTAGCGCACTGTTGTTCGGAGACCCAGAAGGATTGTTGGTAGATCTTTCGACCAAGATGAGGAAGTGGCTGCTGTACGTAATGCATTTTTAAGGTCGCGATGCCATCGTTCTACTTTGCCATTTGATTCGGGGTGGTAAGCGGTTGTTCTGTTGCGCTGTATTCCGAATTTTCGTAGAAACTCTGAAAATTCCGCGCTTTCAAATTGTCTCCCCTGGTCCGTTGTAATGAGAAGAGGGCATCCGTATCTGGCGATCCAAGTGTTGATAATGTTGTCGATTATTGCCTTGGATGTTATTGTTCGCATAGGTACACATTCTGGCCAGCTTGTATTCCTGTCGATCATGGTTAGTAGGTACTTATAACCCTCAGAGGGTGCAAGTGGTCCTACGAGATCTAAATGAATGTGATCGAACTGTAAACTGTGTTCAAATTGTTCTGGTGTTGTTTTGGGATGCCGAAATTCTTTAAATTTGGCGCAGCGGTCGCAGGCTTGAACCCATTTGCGCAAGTCGGTGTTCATTTTCGGCCAAAACGCACGCGTCCGAATTATATCTCTTGTGGCTCTTATTCCCGGGTGGCTTAGGGAATGGTAATGCTGAAATAGAGATTTGCGGATTTTTATTGGAATGTACGGGCGTGGTTGATTTCCCGATACATCGCACCATAGTTTGGTGGAGGACGAGGGAATTGTTGTTTCTTCTAATCGTTTGTTTTCGATTAGTTTTCGTAACTCGAATGATTTATCTTTTTGTTGTTCGAGTGCGATTGTACGTCCCGTGGGGAATTCTGTGAGTTCATTGAGTTCGGGAGTAGACGGTCGAGATAGAGCGTCGGCTACTATATTCGATGTTCCCGGTGTATATCGGATGTCCGTAGTAAATTGGCTGATGAACTCCATTTGGCGTAGGCGTCTTGGCGAGGCTGTTTTTCTGTCTTGATGCAAGGAAGTCGTGAGGGGTTTGTGGTCCGTAATGACACAAAATTCCCGGCCTTCAACGAAGTCGCGGAAATGTTTGATGCCTTCGAAGATAGCTAGGAGTTCTCTATCGAAGGTTGAGTACTTCATCTGTGCTGAGGTCAAGGTTTTTGAAAAAAATCCTAGAGGACTGATTTTTCCGTTTACCTCTTGTTGAAGCACTGCCCCTATTCCTACTTCCGATGCGTCTGTTGTGAGAGATAACCTGCCCTTGGGTGAAGGGTGAGCCAAGAGTGCCGCTGTTTGTAGGTCCGATTTGCATTGTTTGAATGCTAATCGGCGTTGCTCCGTCCATTCTATAGGCCTTTTGTCCTTTTTCTTCGAAGGTTGTGGAATAGCTTCGATTAAAGGTTGTTGGTGAATGGCGGCGTGTGGAATGTGCCGACGATAAAAATTCAGCATTCCTAAAAAACGGCGTAAATCCGTTACTGATGTAGGTAGCGGAAATGTGGTTAAATTATCCACTTTTTTGGGAAGTGGTTTGATGCCGTCTTTGTTGACGAGATGGCCGAGGCATACGACCTCGGTTTTGGCCATAACGCATTTTTCTTTATTGACTGTAAGGCCTTCCGCTGCGAAGATGTCCAGTACCTTTTGAACGTGACGTTTGTGTTCGTTGATTGATGTGGAAGCTATTAGAATATCGTCGAGAAAGCAGAACACGAAGTTGAGACCTCTGAGTATTTGGTCCATGTACCTTTGCCATGATTGAGCGGCGTTCTTGAGCCCGAAGTTCATTTTTCGGTATTCATATAGGCCAAACGGTGTAATTATGGCTGTTTTGGGTATGTCCGCTGGGTTGACGTCTATATGGTGGAATGCTCGCGATATATCTAATGTTGTGAACACAGAACATCCGTGAAGGTGTGATGAGAAATCCCGTAGGTGAGGAACGGCGTATCGGTCACCGATAGTGCGTTCGTTCAGTCTTCTATAATCCCCACAGAAGCGCCATGTCCCGTTAGGTTTCGGAACGGCGTGCAAGGGGCTCGCCCACGGAGATTTCGATGGCTGTATGATTCCGTCTTTAAGGAGTTGATCGAAACTCTCCTTAGTCTGACGAAGTTGTTCTGGATGAAGGCGGCGGCTTTTAGCTGTGACGGGAGGGCCTTTAGTCTCGATGTAATGTTTCACCGATGAGAGAAGTGAGGACGGTCGCTGTGCCGGTTTATATCGCGCCAGCATGTTTGAAAAGGCCGGAGGGGTAGCTTCTGTTGAGACTCCGGTGTTGACCGTGTTCACGTATCCCTGAATTGGGCGTCGTGAATGTGGGTTGTATAATTGTCTATTTTTGAGATCGACGTGAAGTCCGAAATAACTCAAAAAGTCTGCGCCGATGATCGGTCGTTTTACGTCGGCGACTATGAAAACCCATTCGTATGCCTCGTTCTCTAGAATTACTTTCGTACGATATTGTCCGTACGTTGATATGGCGGTACCATTTGCTGCGAAAAGAAGTTGATCGTGAGTTCTCCTTTTCCAGTTGAGAAGGTTGTTGGGAATGATTGAAATGCTTGCTCCTGTGTCTATGAGGAAGGGGATGTTGTTCTTCCGGCATTTGACGAAAAGTCTGTTGGAAATGTCGGTGTAAGAGGTGCCCGCCTTGTTATCAGGCGGGCCTCCTAGTTTTCCTGCCAGGACACAGTTTTGAAGGAGCATGGTTTTGAGCATTTCAACGCCTTCTTTTTAAAGGTGAAGTGGTACCAGCAGAGTCCTCCTTTCCGCGCCGGGGATGGTGACCGGCTGCGCGGACGTTGTCTTTCCGGCTTTTTGACACGAGAGGGTGGCTTACGATCGACCGTTTCGGTGTGCGGTGTAGGATCGATCTGATGTACGGATGTTGTGCTCCGTATCTCGTGAGCTGCGTCGGCGATTGGTGCGAGGAACTCCGCATCTTTCGTCATCCACGGAGCGATGGTGGTTTGCACTTCTACTGGAAGGGCCTTTATCCAGAAGGCTTTAGTGAGGTCTTGCGGCATAAGGTCCCCCAGTTGGTGTTTCATCTTCCGAAGGAGTTGGGAAGGTTTTTGGTCCCCCAGGTGTTGTTGTTGGGTGAGGGCCGTGATCCGTTGATGACGAGAGGGCTCGAAGATGTCAATGAGCCTAGCCTTGAGATCGTCATAAGGCGTGACGAGTTGAGCCGCTGAGAGGTCTGCCGTTTGTACTGCCACATCGTAGGGAAGCAGAGGGAGCGTCCGGGTGAATCTGGCCCTTTGAGTGTTGATGTGTGCGCCGGTGTAAGCTGCATCGAGTTGAAGGAACCAGAGGCGTGGGTCGTCCCTGTAGAACGGTGGTAGTGTCAAGGGGATTGACACTTTGGCGGCTTCTGCGAAGTCAGGCTGCGGCGGTGGCGCGGGAACTCCGTTGTCGTCCATCTCTTGTGCCGAATAGGAAGTTAAAAACGTGCGGGGTCACCACTGTTATGTCTGCGTGTCGGCGAGTGAAGGAGCTGACCTTCTCGCTGCGGCGTTTGTTTCTTCTTTAACTCCTACTCAACTAAGAGAGTGTTCCCTAGCCTAACATGAAGTGCTGTCGCATCGGCGGTTCATAACCACACCGAGGTGCTAAGCACTGTGGAGGCGGCTAGCCCGTCAGCCTCGGCGGTTCATAACCACACCGACGGGAAGACGGGATATTTACCTAGTGAGCCTAGTACTTCGAGGAGATTCCTGTTTGAGGAGAAGGTTTGAGAGCGAAATGATAAGAGCGATAGACTTGACTAGATTGGCATGAGGAAGCATCCCTGAGTGAGCTTATATACTCATTTCGTTAGCTCGGGAGAGAGAGAGGTGGAAGGGTGACGTCATGTCGGCGTATCCCCCGTACCTCGTCTCTCCCTAGTGGGTGGTGACTCACTCAGGGATCCTTCCGGTAGCTTCTTTATTTAAGAACTAATACTTGATGAAATGTGGGTCATTACAGTATACTATTGTTGACTCTGTGTAAAGTTTACATTGTTTGAATGTCAATGAAATTTCTGAATAAATGCACCCTTGTTTTTCATTTGATGTTGCATATTATTTATTCATCTACCAACATACCTAACTACAGATCTACAGTAAACAGACGACGAGAGTCAGTTCACGTAAGTAGGTAGGTAGGTACCATTTAAGATTTCAATTGATAGTTCCGTTTGCTGTGATCATCGTACTTTTAAGTTGCGTGTCAAATTGGAAAAAATGCTCTTACAACAGTTATCAAGTTAATACCTTTGAAAAAATACCTTCTTTTCACACATTAGTAGGTATTTGGTTAATTATGGATGTCTGCATATAGGTGTTACATCTATAAGTTCGTACATCAATCCTCGTATGATAGATTTATACTTCCGTTTTTGGAATAGTCTGCAGTTCCTGGTAGGTAGAAACGAAGTACCTACCTACCTACTCTAAATTATCTATAGATATGTTACGGACGTGTGGTTAGACAAACAAGGAACGGTAGAAAGGTAGCTACTGCAAAATCGGTAGTAAGGTATTATAGACCCAAAAGATGCAGTGAGATCTGGAAAAGTTAGTGTTGTTCACTACTTTCTAAAGGTGAAAACGATCAAAATCATCAGTAGGTAGGTTTTTAAATCGCAATGTAGGGTCCGAAACGGATGTAAATAGGTACCTATCCAAGTAGTAACAAATTTATTGCTTTTTCAATACGGCAAATGTTCCGATTTTCGATCTGAAAAACTCATTTGGAGACCCCCCCCCGGAGTCTGAATCAGCTGTTCGCTATCGGCCATTTTCAAGTGACTTCACAGGTCGGTAGCTGTTTAGCGTCACTTCCAGAGTCCGCACCTTATTTTGTGACGACTCGAAATCCACCAAAAAAAGTTAGCATCTGCGTCTGCTGGCCCCATCTGTCTCTAGTCGTCACGATCTCAAGTCGTCGCGCCTGACGTGGCGAAAACTCTCTATTATCTCACTTTTGCAGGTAACTTCGGCCACTCTCATGTTACTGGTAGAAATGTCCAAATTATACGAATGATAACTCATTAGAGTAAAGACCACTACACAAAAATGTCCATCAAAATAAGTTCAATCGGTTTACAATTGACAGCTAGGTAGTAATAACGATGACTCGTAGAATCGGTGCGTTACTATTGTGTAACTTTTCATAACGATTAACATAGGAAATAGTTCTTATCAGTTTACAGAAATTGAAGCAGGCACTCAAACTCGACCTTACTACAAATAACCAAGAATTAAACAAGGCGAGATACCTTATCTATACTAGGTATCCACTTCAGGACGTCTAGCCTACAACCTCACCGTTTACGCGAATTGTGCAATTTTATGAATGAAAAGTATGATATATGATACAGATATTTTAACTACTGATGAAATAAGTAACTCCACATTATACGCACTTCTGGAATTCTCTTGGCCTGGGTAATAAGCGAGAGGTGCACCTCATTCGTTCAGTTTAGAGGAATACGAAAACTGGGCCCCCCAGATGCTATCTACTTAAAGCCTATGGCGTTAATGATAAAAACGCTGCAAATTATTATACAATGGTTTATTTTTTTTATATAGATCACTCGTCTGCAAAGCCACCAACTATCCAACATGAAGAAAAACATCGATCGCATTTCGGTCAGCTTTAATTTGAACGGAGATTAGGCCTCTTTTGCGATTCACACTCGTGTTTCTGATTTATCGTACGTCCAAACTTTAAATTCTCGTAGTGAGCGAACGGTTTGTCCTACAGAGCTCCGGGTGGTCTCAAAAAATTCTAAAATTCTATAGAATCTTAAATTGAAGGAAAAACAATAGGTACCTTTATATCAAAATTTTTTGATTTAGGGCGTTTTCAAAATTTCAAAATTGATTTTGGAACCCTTAGAAGTGACCTACATGAACCAAAATCTTCGGGGCACAACTAGACCCCAAATGGAGCCTACATACCAAAATTCATCAATGCTAAGTGGCAAAAGTGCCGCGTACGGCGTACGGACGGCCAAATTTTTATTCGATTTTTGGATTCTACGTACTGTAAAACGTAAACCATCAAATTTTGAGGGGTGTTAAAAAAATTTTTTTCTTGGTCGATTCCAAAGGTTCATTATTGAAAATAATAAACCAAAACATGGAACATGTTTTAACCAAATTTAGTGCAGAACCTTGAATCGTAGGTAGGTGTAATACAAAAGTTATATTATCCCTAGCAACATTATCTAAAATGCATTAAGAAAAACTCGGCGCTTCATGCCTCGAAAACCGGAGTGTCGGAAAAGGCGCGTGACTGGAGTGTCTAAAGCTGGCCATTCACTAGCTCTCCAAATGGCGTGGCACGTCGTTTGCAGAGCCAAATGGCGCAGTGAGAAAACGTCGGAGATTTGCTTATCCATTCAACATCACGCCACGCCAGCGCTGAAATGACCGCCAAAGTATTGCGTAGTACTGGATCTGCAGTGGTGGGATAGGCTAGCAGCGCCCCACCTCGATTCTGCGACTCCGACCGATGTTATAAAAGCCTGACGATCACCAAAATGGATTGTCTCTTCGTTTATGGATTGTTTGCCGCACAACTAGCTCTTGTTCGGCATTTCCAAAAGTTGATCCCAGACGCCTAGCTACCGTCTGGTACCAGTCGTGCCGCCCTTCCTATTGCCAAGTATTCATCACAGCAACAACAGACTTCAAACAATGGCTCTTGTGAACTAATTTAACGACTTCAAGAACCTTTAGACTGGAGAAATCATCTGAAGATGGATGAGGAGTTGTACCATCTCCAACTTCTTTTGGTATCACCACTGGTTCAAAAGAAAGATCAATTATTATTCAAGATAATCATCATCAAGATTTCAATGGTACTGAATCCAAATTTGAGGTCAAAAACCTGGATTTCCGACCCACTTAAAATGGTTTCCGGCCTATTGGCTGGATGGAGCGCTAGCCACCTTATAGGACCTTACAGGCCATTCACTAGCGCACCATCTAGCTAAATGGTGTAGTGGCGCGCCAAAGTGGTTGTGAGAATGGGGTAAACCACCGCAATTCCGATGGAGAGGTCGGCTGGGTTGGATATCGGGGCTGTCCAAAATCCACAGCACCACACCATTTGGTGTGCTTGTGAATGGCCAGCTTCTCACGTTTTTTTCTTAAATCTACTTAAATATCTCTGTACCAGGAACGGACTTTAGTCATCATGTTACGTTACTTACATCCCAATACCACCAACGAACGGGGTCGCGTCCACATTATTGGTGTTTCCTTGAGCGACAATCTTCTTACAAATGAATCTGAAAAACAAAGCAGTTCATAAGTTTTTCCAAGTGTAAAGGTAATTACTTACTAGGTTGAGGATTGTGCATAAAAGTGCGCATGTGCGCCCTTAATTTGAGTACACTATTACAATCATTTTGAGAGGAGGGTTGCAACAAAACAATAAATATTATCCTGAACATTTATCTAGGAACAAAGGTAGATATTAACTCTCAAACTTACAGTGGAGAGAAAAACTGGGCGATGGTCACCACAGCTGCGGTAGATCCAACAATATCTTGGTAGTCCTTGAGAGGCATTCTGTAACACAATAATATAAACAATAATAAGTTGTTCTGTACTCCTGCTATAGTCATTTTCTTGGTTGTTGTGGAGAAGGAAGCAAAGGACGTCAATATACTTTTTTCAACATTTATTTGGCAAGCGCTTTCGGGGCAAACTATGTCCCCTTTCTCAAGCCTATGTTCACTCTGCAAGGGGACATAGTTTGCCCCGAAAGCGCTTGCCAAATAAATGTTGAAAAAAGTATATTGACGTCCTCTGCTTCCTTCTCCACAACAACCAAGAAAACAACAATAAGAAC
>CM019180.2:6008418-6288131 GCA_009739505.2 Apolygus lucorum
GTCGGGAAAAGCGGAATTTCCAAAGGAAAGGAAGAACGAAACGAAGACTTGGCTCACCATTGAAATCTTCTGTTAGATTTTGACCTTCGCGTCTGAACTGTGTGACAAACCATTGAGGAAAAAATTGTTTCTTCTCATTCGCAGATTGAAAATAATACAACTACCAAAACAAAGTGAGACCTGCCTTCCTGATTATGCTGAAAAAACATCAACAAACCAACTTATAACTTCAAAAAGGGTAAATTCCTCTTTGTATGACACCAATACATGAATTGAAATGAAAATTGAAACCACAACACACACAAAAATCAATGCAACCTTGTGGGGCAAGCAGTGAATCTCATACGTGGTTAACTGATTCATGATTGACCGAAGTCATGAAACAATTGACCACGACGAAACCAACCTTTTGCACTTTTAATTGATTGTAACGACCAATTCAGGCTATAATTATTGGTATTCGTCAAAATGTATACTTTAATTGTTTCCACAAAATTTATTTGTAAACATAAATATATTTTAATATTTATAATTTTTTTATAAAATTTATACTTTTTGTATACAAAATGTATTTCAGTTTCCAGATTTTTTTTGAAAGAGTAGTAGGTAAGTAACGTTTTAAAAGTTTTAGGGTTTTTTTTTTTCTAATTCATCAACATATGATTTTTTGAAAAACTTTCGGAATCGTTCTAGCATGTTCCAAAACGGGTTTCAGGGAAAAATAATTTCAAAAAAGTCCTTATAAGTACCTACATAAATTTAGAGTCCATCGCAATAGCTCCATTTTTCTTGGAAATTCGCTAAGATTGAGCCGGTAAACCAACTTTTCAATTTTTCTTGAAAAGGTGGTCGGATTTCGCGTTTTCCTGAGACCTGTTTTTATTTCGTATACAGGGTGTCTACCATTTGGATGGACCAAACTTCAAGGATCGATTCTACAACCAATTTGCAACAAAAAATGTCTCTTAGCAATTTTTTCTTAACCAACTCAAATTCTTTTTTTTTCCACTTTAAAGTTTTTATTTGGATTTTCGACCTTGCAGCACTAAAATGGTCATATCTCCCTTAATTCTCATGATACTTCAAAACTGAGTACACCGTTGGACAGAGCGTTAAATTTCCTATCCATTTAGTGGAGAACCCAGTTTCTTAAAGCCATTTGTAAAAGCAAAAAAATTAATCAAAGTCAAGATTTATATTTTTTTTTTGAAAATCGACATTTTTCAGGCTAACGATTCCCCTGTAAAAAATACCGCTATCGTGGTGCTATATGCTTCTTTAGGCATATTCCGCTAGAGAGTCGACCAAGTATTATTGCCTTCACTTTTCAACGATTGCAATAAAAAGTCCACCAAATTACATTTCCACTCGTATTTTACGTTTTGGACCTTCCTGAACAATTTTGGTACCGTGTCTGTCCATCTGACAGTCGGTCTGTCTGTCTGAAAGTCCTTGTAGATGGCAAACGTAATACGAAGCTACTTTCCGATTTCGATGTAATTTTCGGCGATGTTATCCATGTAAATCAAAGTCAAAGCATCAAATTTTCAAAATCAAATTCAAACATTTTATTTTATTTATTTTTAGAATTTATCATTTTTTAGGTTTATTGTTAACCTGGAATAAGTTGTGCTACCGCCGGCCTCTCAACGGGAAAACCGTTCATCTTGATTTTAATAATGGAACTAAAATAAAATTAAAGAACAATTCGCAGAAAAAAATGGTCATCGTAACGTTGGTAGAGAGTGTTGGCAGGTACAATGATTTGTATTGTAAAAAAAAGTATTAGTGTCAATGAAACTCTTCAAGTTATTCTTCTACTACAAAGAGTCAATTTCATGATATTTATTCTAATTAAACGAAAAACTGATTCTTAACGTAGAAAAGATGTGATCCCGGGGTAGTTTTGGCCGTTGAGTGGCCCCGCGATAGCGCAACTTATTACGGGCAAACAATAAAACAATTTTGAGAGGGGGTTAACTTTTTTCTAGCTCGATTCCAAAGGTTTGTTATTGAAAATAATAAACAAAAAATTGTAATTTTTATTTAAAAAAATTAACATTTTTGAATTTAATTTTTTGAAAATTTAATGCTTTGACTTTGATTTACATGGAGAACATCGCCGAAAATTGCATCAAAATCGGACAGTAGCTTCGTATTGCTTTTGCCATCTACAAGGGCTTTCAGACAGACAGACCGACTGTTAGATGGACAGACACGGTACTAAAATAGTTCAGGAAGGTCCAAAACGTAAAATACGAGTGAAAATGTAATTTGGTGGACTTTTTATTGCAATCGTTGAAAAGTGAAGGCAATAATACTTGGTCGACTCTCTAGCGGAATATGCCTAAAGAAGCATATAGCACCACGATAGCGGTATTTTTTACAGGGGAATCGTTAGCCTGAAAAATGTCGATTTTCAAAAAAATTATAAATTTTGACTGACTAATTTTTTTGCTTTTACAAATGGATAGAAAATTTAACGCTCTGTCCAACGGTGTACTCAGATTTGAAGTAGCATGAGAAATAAGGGAGATATGACCATTTTAGTGCTGCAAGGTCGAAAATACGAATAAAAAATTTAAAGTGGAAAAAAAAGAATTTTAAGTGGGTTAAGAAAAAATTGCTAAGAGACATTTTTTGTTGCAAATTAGTTGTAGAATCGCTTCTTGAAGTTTGGTCCATCCAAATGGTAGACACCCTGTATAATTTCAGGTTGGACTTTTTGAGAGGATAATTCTACACTGAGAGGACTGAACTCTGACGAAGGGGGCTTTAAATTCGAACCATCAGACCACCCAAATTACAGAAAAGTTATAATTTAAAAAATTTGTTTACATGAAAAGGTTAACTGCACAAAATTGATTTTTATGAAATTTAATACATTGGAGGTGGAGGAGGTCGAGGGGGGGCGCCGCCAGGTGGACCTGATGGAGGAGGAGGTGGGGGGAAGGGCGGCCGAGGGAGGAAAGGGCCGGAGTTTGGGGGAGGAGGCGGAGGTGGAGCGCCAGGTCGCCACGACATAGGAGGCGGAGGTGGAGGCGGCGCCGGACCACCGGGTTTGGCGCCGGGAGGCGGCGGAGGTGGAAAGTGGTGCCACATGACGGGTGGAGGCGGGGGTCCGGGCGGAGGCGGCATGGGAGGCATCGGCGGAGGAAGGCGCTGCGGCAGAGGAGGCGGAGGTTGCATGTGCGGCGGCGGGACGACCGACGGAGGCGGCGGCGGAGGGTTGAACACCGGAGGAGGGAGTATCGGAGGTGGCGGCAGAGGCGCCGGAGGCGGTGCGTCCGCGAACATATGATGCGGTCTGTCTGCCTGACTGAGGGGATTCTGCGCCGCCAGGAGTCGCTCCGCCGCACTTCCGTGGCGCTCCCCTTTGGCGTCCTTCTTGTAGGCGTAGCTCACAGACACCGGCCTGTTGCACAGAAACTGCCCGTTCATCGCATCAATCGCAGCGTCAGACGCATCAAAACTGGCGTAGTTGATGAAGGCGAACCCCTTGGAATTCCCCGTGTCAGGATCTCTCATAATCTGAACACATGTAACAGAAATATTCAAAAAATAAACAAAAATATGAATATTACAACATTTTTAGATGATACTGAGTAGAGAGAGAGAGAGAGAGAAGAGAGAGAGAAATCTATTTATTGGGTACAAATCACATAAAAAGAAATAAATAAAAAGAACAATACCTCAATTAATTCTAATAATTGTACATAACATGCGCCAATTTATTGCGCAGCAATAGGCATAGCCCGTGACGCCGCACAAGAGTTGTGTTTATCTTATTATTTTAAAATAAAGATTAAATATGTTCCCTTCTAATTCTGTAGCCTACATTTAAAACCTTTACATCTATATGTACTCACTTTTAATTATAGTTTCCGCTTGTAAATAACCTATTTTTATAAGCCAAGAAAAGATTCCCTTTTTGTAAATTGACCTTGTGAAAGACGTAGGAGACTTTAATGTTACGGGTAAAATTCGTTAAAAAAAAGTTAACAATTTACATGGCCCTTTCCATGTCCACAGCTCACCTTGGGCGTCTGCAAAATAACTCCAAACGCAGAAAAAGTGTCGTACAGAAGTTTCTCATCCACCTCGGGGTCCAAATTGCCGATGAAGACGTTTGCACCGACATCCAGATTCTTCTGATGTGCAGACGCCTAAAAAACAGAATAGTTACCTTTAATGGATTAACATTATTATTTTATTTATTATGTTACATATTCTTTATACATAAATAATGTCAAATTAAACATATCTCCCAACATTATTGTGGGCAATAGGCATATGCCTGTGTCGCCTCACAAGAGCTGCGCCAAACTTAACTAATCTTAATTATTTACATTTCTCTTCATGAATAATAAATTAATAAACATCAATTTTCTATATATACATACTAAAAATAATATTTTCTGCCTCCGTAATGCCTATTTTTATCAACCACTCATATATTTTCGTTTTATATACATTACGGGCGTGTTGTAGTGGGGACCTAAGTGGAGAATCCACTGCACGATGAACCACAATTATCTATTATCGAACCACTAATTATCGATGAACCATATATACCATATATTGAGGGCTTCTAGTCGTAATTGTCAGCGTGGGTTTCGGTGGAATAACATTTCCGTCCGATCTAAACCGAGTCAAGTGTGCATGCTGATGACTGTTGTACACCACGCTCGGGTCACGATGCAACATAAGCAACAAGGACTTTAAAAATAGCTGGCGGGGAGTAAAAACTTTACATTCTTTAAACAATTCCAATGTTGAATACAAACGTGGTTTGTTCAAAATAATTTTTAATATATCTCTCTGTACTACGTTTATTTTTTCCAAATGCGTCGAGTAAGAGCCTCCCCACACAACAATTCCATATTGCATAATTGACTGAACTAATGCCAAATAAATTAACCGAAGCTTATCACGTCTAAAAACTTTTCTGGCATGGTAAAATACATACACTAGCCGCCTCAACTTCTTATGAACAACCTCAATATGTTTCTTCCATTTCTGATCTTCTTCTATCATGATACCCAGATAACGATAACATTTGACCCTCTCTAAAGGGGAGCATGAACACTTGGATGAAACATTACAGCTATGCGCTATCAAACTATGATTCCCAAGGTAATAACTGTCATTTTTTTCTCCTATCAGCAGATATTTTGTTTTATTTACATTTAATGTAAGAATGCTTTGGGAAAACCAATTTTGAAGCACATTCAAAGCCTGCTGTGCATCAGAGAAAACCCTGTCCCATGTATCCCCAGTGATTAGGACTGACGTATCATCTGCATACAAGTATATTTTGTGGTTAGGCAAACTCAGGGGCAAAGCATTAATATAAATTAGGAATACTGTAGCGCTCAATGTCCCACCCTGTATCACACCATAGCCTATTCCCTTGGTTTCACTTGAAAATTTTCCAACAGAGACCACCTGCCTTCTATTCGAAAGGTAACTGGAGAACCATTTAAGCGCTTCATTCCTAACCCCTAAATTATTCATTCGGTTTAGCAGGATATCTCTATTAATAGTGTCAAAACATTTTGACAGATCACAGAACAATAGGATTCCCTTCTTTTTTTGTCCCTTATCTGATGGAGGTCACCCGTTAAATCAAACAATGCCTGATCTACTCCTCTACATGACCGGAAACCATATTGCTCCCTACATAAGAAATCATTTGACTCAAGATATTCTGTTAAATGCGCTTTTACCCATTTCTCCAAAATTTTTCCAACACAGCTCAACATCGAAATTGGGCGGAAATTCCCAGGATCGGCTTTATCTCCTTCCTTATATATCGGACAAATTTTGGCTATTTTAAAGCAATCAGGGAAGACACAGTTTCTTATACTTAAGTTAAAAACATGCAGTAACGGTTCTTTTAAAAAGTCTACATATTTTTTTATAATATTGAGATGAATCCCATCTATGCCTGGAGCTGATCCCCCTTTCATTTGATTGATTAATTTTTTCAACCCATCTTGGTTAATTTCAGGTATGATAAATTCCGACCCCGTTACAGCTAGCGGCAAAATAAGTTCACGCGAAGGTTTATTTTCACAATTTTTTGCTAGTTTTTCACCAATATTTACAAAGTAATTATTTAGCATATTGCAAGCCTTATTCCCCACATTTTCTATTGTTAAGTTTTCTTTCTCTGCTATTGCTGTTATGAATTCATTAGTTTTAACTGAACCAAGCTTGCGATTTAACACTTCATTGATCACATCCCATGTTTTCCGCATATCATTTCCAGCTACTTCCAATTTATTATTATAATAACTTTCTCTTGCTTTCCTAACCAAATTTCTTAGCATATTACGGTACTTCCTGTGATAGGCTTTGAGGCAGGTATTATAAGGCTGATTCTTCAGCTTCTTTGCCATTTTTTCACGCTTTTGAGTTGAAACGATAAGTCCTAACGAGATCCACGGCGTCAATTTATTATAGTTTTGTTTATATTTTTTTGTGACAGTATTTTGCTCAATACAATTTTTTAGGGTACGGATAAATGCATTAGCCGAATCGTCCACATCATCAACAAAAACACATGACCAATCGGTTCTCTCAATCATTTTCCCCAGTGATAAATAGTCTACTTTTTTCACAACAATTTCCTCACGTTCGTCTCTAATACTCTTGCTTTTTGGATACACCATAGCAACTATAGTACTATAGTGATCCGTTAACGTAACTAACGTAACTAACATTACTTCCTAAACTCATCATACTTCATAATAGATCAGGAATGGTGCCTTTTAATTGGAATACTTGATTAGAACGTCAAAACTGGAATTTACAGACTCTAAGCAGCATTTCCAACTCCTTTTGCAATCCTCATAGACGAGGCGATACTGCGATAATAGATTCTTTTTTTTTTCATCAATGTTTCAAACTAGAAAGACTCTACCTTATTGACTCTGATGGGTTTTCCATGAACTTTGATCATATTCATGATTTTGATAGCGTAGTCCGCATCTTCTTCTCCGAGGAACTCGACGAAGCCGTAGCCCTGGTGCTGTTGGGTCACACGATCTTTCGGCATGTGAACGTTGACTGAAAGATAATAATTGAGATGTTAAACTAGAAAATTGCCTATTGAACAGCGGTAGGGAATTATTCGAGTTAAAAGGGGGCTGTTGAGGGGGATGAAAGAAGACCTGCTAGAGCAAGCATTTGATGATGCTAACCAATATGGTGGCTGAAGGGGGTGGATCGAGGCATGGCTGGCTTCTGTCAAAAGCAATGTAGAATTGGCAACGTCGCAAGCCCGTTAGGTTTACTCAAGAATGACATCCTAGCTCTACAATTATTAAAAAATATGGTAACAGATACTTTTCTGCAAACTGATGGCTGCAATGGCAAACAACTTCGTATGAAGGAACATGTTAACCTCAGAAATGAGCTAACTAGCCTATTACAGGGTGTCCAAATAACTATGCTCCCCCCACTTATTTTCTTTAATTGTGTGAGAAAAAAATCGGACAAACTCTACTCTTCACAATTTTTTGCGTAGAATTCAAAAATGACAAAATTGCGCAGCACGCTATTGCGCAATCGTGCGCAACCATGATCACCTTTGTTTTATCAAATGAGAACCCCCATTTTTTATTGCAAATTCGGATTCTACGTCAAATTTTATGAAAATTTTACTTCGACAAAATTTTTTTTTGGACGCGCACAACCCGCTCGGCGAGCGCTCAAAGATGCGCTACCCAGGGATTGTGCCATAGTTGAGATGACAGTAGACCACAAGTGTGGCACATTACTTAGCACTGTTTCTCCACGCTGAATCGCGTGGTGATATCCCTTTCTCGATTTGATTTCATTTTACCTGATTTACAGCCGAAAAAGTCACTGTTTGAGGAGGAAATCATCGACTTTCTTATGTAGGGTAATGAATCATCCCAATGAAGTGTAAAAAACTGCAAGATTTATAAAATTGTGTCAGAGAAGAAATAATTTGTGAAGGAAACGATACTCGGAAAAAATTAATTGGTTGCCTGTAAAGTCGGTATACGGGCGAAAGTTTTATTACGTGACAACGACTTTGAGTGGTAAAATAATTTTAATGTTAATATTCATTCGTATAGTAGGAAGAAGGATAATATTATTATTATAATAAATTTTCTTTATTATAATAAAAAATTGTATGCAGGCGCCTAAATAGAAGCGCAAGACATGAACCGGTGTGTATGCCTATCTCTCTCGCTCTGTCTCTCTCGCTCTTAGGCGGAAGAGAGAAAGAGCGAGAGAAGTGAAAGGGACGCGTGCCTCTCACTCGCTCTCATTGTGAGCGCATAACGTGGAGTTTCTTGAAGTGTCACCCGGCAAACCAATTTATAAGACGTTGTCACGTCAAAAATTCCACGGAAATTCGATGATTTTCTCCTCAAACAGTGACTTTTTCGGCTGTAAATAAGGTAAAATGAAATCAAATCGAGAAAGGGATATCACCACGCGATTCAGCGTGGAGAAACAGTGCTAAGTAATGTGCCACACTTGTGGTCTACTATCACCTCAACTATGGCGCAATCCCTGGGTTGCGCATCTTTGAGCGCTCGCTGAGCGGGTTGTGCGCGTCCAAAAAAAAATGTTGTCGAAGTAAAATGTTCATAAAATTTGATGTAGAATCCGAATCTGCAATAAAAAATGGGGGTTCTCATTTGAAAAAACAAAGTTGATCATGGTTGCGCACGATTGCGCAATAGCGTGCCGCGCAATTTTGTCATTTTTAAATTCTACGCAAAAAAATTATGAAGAGTAGCGTTTGTCCGATTTTTTTTTCTCACACAATTAGAGAAAATAAGTGGGGGGAGCGTAGTTACTTGGACACCCTGTTTATCTCCATGGGATCTCGTCAGCCCACCTCAACATGCTAAGACTAGCCTGTTAAAGACTTGGAGCAAGGCCAAATATGGTGACCAATGACTTGAAAGCTACACTCCAATTTATATCAAAATGACCTCCAAGGTGAGTAAAAAATGGATCTCTGCCACTATAAATCTCCTTTTTTCAAAATTTGAAAAATAATATTAAATGTAATGTAATAATGTTAATATAATGTAAATAATATTAAATAATAATATTTAATATTAAAAGTTCAAAAAAAGATGGGTCTCGTGAAACACAATCTAAGGCGGCTTTCACACTGGTTATACACGAGACATCCGACCAGTAGACACGCGACACGCTTCTTCCAAATCCAACCAATTGAAATGATTGAGAGCTTTCACACTGAAGAGACACTTGCTTCATGTCTTCTTGAAATATGAAACAAGTGTCTGAAGAGATCTGGCAGGTTGGAATTCAGGGCAGGTCTCATGGCATTGTGGGTTAGTGTTATCTGCAATGGCAGGCGTCCCTGGGTTCCAGGCTCTCGAAACAAGCGTCTCTGGTCGGTTTATGTTATATTACATCGAACAACTTCTGAAAAGTTGGTATCTCCATTGTAAAGTAGGCTATGGCTTGGAACTTCCGGGGGTGAGAAAGAAGTTCTTCAGACAACACAAATATAGGTACGGGTTGTGTTCCTCCGCATTAAGCAGAAAGGGATGAACCCACAGTCGAGTCCTACGAAGCATTCTTCTCCTCCTTACAACCACAGCAATTAATAACCCGTCATCTGACAATGAACTCATTTTAGTGATAAGGAAAAACGGGTTAAGCGTCTAAGGAAAATGTGTGGATGCTAACTTCTGAGTTGGTGATGGTGAACATTTCAACTCGTACTTATGTCGCAGTTTTTGGCCTTGGCTCCCAGTCTAAGAATGCAGTGAGATTTCCTACATAGTAGGTTAACACGTTCACTGCTGCAATAATTGTTCAAAACCGATTTTCTGTGCGGCAACTTTTTTTGTCTCCATTTCTTTCTTTTTGGTCGACGGGAGAAAAAAATAACGAAAAATCGATCTGCTGGACGGCGAAGGCTTGATCATAAACTTGGGACCTTTCACTACGCTGAGTCAGAACGGGAACTGGCTTCGTGTCGGCTGGACGTTTTGGGGTTGATCTGAATATGAGAAGGGAGATGTCGACAGGTCGTCGATATCCACCAGGGGGAAGGGGTCTCATTTGTCGACAGCCGCAGTGAACGTGTTAACGCGGGGTAAGGCTGTAACGAGCTAGTCTTAGCTCGTAAACGTGGGCAGGCGAGATCCGACTTAACGGGCTAGTTAGGTAATTTCACGCTCAGTTAGCACATTCCTTCGTACGAAGCCCTTAGCCCGTCAATGACCTGGCAGCCTTTGTTTGCAGCAAACTCTCTAATAAATCAGAATCATTTCTACTCACCCACTGGTCCAGCCTGCACAAAGAGCTCCCACATGAGGGTCTCTGACACCTTGTCATCAAGACCACCAACGTATATCGTAGCATCTGGAAAACAAAAATCCGTTATTACTGATGGTTTTGGTCGTTTCGAGACTCAACATTGTCACGTCCATAACTGTTCAGAGAGAAAACAATAAGAGAAACGAAAACGAATACGAGACAACAATCTTTAGAAAGGTAGTTCATTGAAGTGGCAGGAGGCTGCACTGAAACTTGATAAGGATTATTGGAGGCTAGACTCTCATGGAATTCTTACAAGAATTAAATCACTCGCAACGAGGTTGTGGAAATCCACTTCATTGAAAACTGAGTTAGGAGCACAGAGTACTGGATACAAGTTAACAGAGGAGAAAGCTAACGTTAAAATGGTGTGCAAGCATTTTTGAGACACTTGCGTCTCGCCGTCGAAGGACGAGCAGCCGATGCTGCGGCCTAGCGGCATTTGTGAAAAGTAGGCTGCACCTCGTTTTTACCGCTCATTCCAACATTTTACAGTTCTACAATTCCCTGCCTAATTAATTATAAGGAGAAGAAAACTGTTATTGATTTTTTGTGGTGACGAATCAAGCAAGATGCATTATTATAGTCAGCAGAATTTTTACTAACGTATTGCTAGCAAAATTTCGCCCTAAACGGACGTTATTCGATTCACACAAATTTCAAACTTCCACGATTCCATTATAAGTATGTACATTTCATGAACCTTTGGAATCCAAAAAGTAAAAAAATGAATCAAAATTCGATTAGTAGGTAGTTTAGGTACGTTTCTAGGTAGTATCCCACTTTTTTCACGCTGTGTTGTGGGTAGAAAGTGCAAGTGCAAGGTGGATAACTGTTCCACGTTTTCCGACTTTTCTTCTCAACTGATCCACTGATTGTTTCTCTGTCTGCCCTTCTTTTTAGTTAATTTGGCTCTTTTAGTAAAGAGCTACTTTGGGAAGTAATGCAAAATGAGAAAACTAAACTAAGCTCCGTCGAATAGCGAGAAGAAATGGATTTTCCGTAAACCTTGTCAAAAACTTAAAATAAAATCCAGGAAATTTGATGAGTGTTTTATTGTCTTGATTCCAGTACCACATTAAGTTCTTTGATAAGTTCCATCTGGCATAAATTGTATTGGTGTTGCTTTCATTAATTGAAAATCGATTTTATTTAGTTATTATACAGGGTTGTAACCCCAGGGTCCCACCCCTGAGGCTTACTGTAGATCGCTCGTCATTCAAACAGGCGTGGGCTAGGTCCGCCAGTTCACCGCCTGCAGCGCCACCAGCATCACCAGGGTTGCCAGGACCCAGCTTCCGCCAGCCAACACCAGTGGCGCCACCGTCGCGTCCCCCACCTCAAGCGCATGCGCAGAAGCGCCAGTCGGCCCCTCCCAAACCAAAGGACCCCCACGACCAAGCCTAACCCCTCCATTCTGTGATAGACCTTGCTCGTGGAGAGTACAAGCCTGCTGAGACTGGGGCCCCCCGATCGTTCAAGTGTTCTCATCCAGTTTCAACCCTGACCACCGACTTCTGCAGATACTTCGAAGACAGCAACAGCACCTGCCCTCAACAGACTTTCCAACTGGTAGGATTCAACATTATTTCTGTATATAGACCAAGTGACTTTAGACAGTGATTATCCTTCTATAAACTGGCCAGCTGGCGCTTACAATACCACGATAATAGATAGAGACTGAGAATGGCCCTTCCCATAATTTCCCCCTTGTTGTAAATAATTAACTTTAACATTTTCATTTCATTTTGTAAAACTTTAAATCTTGTCCACACGTGGTGTCCACACAAGTGTCCACCACCTAGTCCACCTTGTCTACCAAGTAGTTATTTCTTTTGATACAGTGAGAGAGAGAGAGAGTGATAGTAGGAATAGGTAGATATAGAGATAGTAGGATTAGAGAGAGTGTGTAATATATATTTTTATTATTCACGGATTTGACAATATAGCACCCATACGGAAGTACTTCTATCTTTCACTGACTTATCTCCTACTGACCAGGTATATTTCACCAGTAAATTCAATAATAGGTATTTTACAGTAAATTCACTTGCTTTGCTTTATCAACAATTTAACGTAACTTCACTTGACAATATTAACTTCATTTTTATTAACTTAACTTCAACTAGTCAACAGACTAGTTCCTACTTTCTAAGTAGGTGGTGGCAGCTCTACATCTCCAGGGAATACAGACAGCTAAGGTAAGTTGTATCCGCATTGATTCATAATAGCAGTACAGAATAGGTCCTTGAGGTATCTTTATTTGATTCTCTCTATTAGACTCTTATTTAGATTCCTCTGCTCCCTTTCATAGTGATAAATGGGGTTACAGGGTGTATCGGATAATTTAGATACAACTAATTAGCAACAGTAACATATTTTTTTCACTCAACTGTTTCAAATCTTTGATTCAAGAAATGACTGCAGTGACTTCTACCATAATTGATAAAGAAAGTTAAAATTTGAGGATACCGTGAAAAGAGCCTTAAATTTCCTGTCTCTCTGATGTTACTGCAAACTTTTTTGATGGACAAACAATATTCCTGAACATAGGATTTTCACGAGAATGAATGATTCCTACTTTTATCAGGCTGTTGCTGGGTTGTTTTTTGTGTACCTATACAGTAAAAACTTGCCCAAGATGTGACCTGCGAATCAAAAAATTACAACCGTTCTGGGCGAAATTTTCTAAAATTCAAAATTCTGCAGACGGTATTTTTCACTTAAATGCATCCTGCTTGATTTGTCACCACAGAAATTCAAGCTTCACGTTTTTCACAGTTTTCTTCTCCTTCAAGGAAGTAGAAGAACCGTCAAAATTTGACGGTTCTTCTACTTCCTTAGGCTGCACCTCGTTATTGCCGCTCATTCCAACATTTAATGTTGGAATGAGCGGCAAAAACGAGGTGCAGCCTACTTTTCACAAATTCCGCTAGACCGCAGCATTGGCTGCTCGTCCTTCGACGGCGAGACCCAAGTTTTTTGAGGCTGCCTCAGATGCGCCATCTACTTTCAGCTGAAGAACTACTACGGAAACTGAAATGGTGGGGGGATGCCACACTCTTTCATGCCGCTTCTTTTCAAATCCTTTCGAATGACCAGAAATTGATATCTTTTCATTTCATTTTTGCAAAAATTACGTAGAAAAACCAATTGAGGCGAAAGATATTTTCCAAGTTGCTCTTACAACTGTTGTTGTCCCTATTGCCAGTAGTTCAAATGTTCAATCGACAACTGCCACCCATAGAACCGTTTGAAACCTGGTGTATTATTGAAAATCGCTCGATTTTTTCGTACATATCGCAAATATAACTAAATGTTAACAAATTAATTACTTAGATGCGGCCAGTAACGCACCAAGAAGAAAAATATGTGATAAACAAGGTGACTTGTTGCGATGAGGTTGGGAACAAATGATCATGAACGCGATCTGTTGCACTCATCTTTAACTACGTCCTGGAGCTCCACCAATCAGAACGCTTCTCAGGCTCCCAGATTCAGCTTTCAGCCCAGTGGTTAAGAGTAACGCAGTCAATTTCCACAAAAGAAATTAGTTACAAAGTTGAATCGAATTCGACGGTTAGGTCATCATCAGTAACAGTTCTTGTTTGTTACTGATGATGATCTAACCATTGACATCGGTTTAACTTTGTAATTCATTTCTTTAGTGGAAATGGACTACATTATTCTTGACTAAGTTTTATAGAAAGGATTTCTTCCTAAAAAGCTAATTAGCGTTACATTGAAGATTTGGGAATCAACAATTCTTGATTGCTGCTATCTTGTGAGAATAGACGGAACTATGCTTTGGAGCAACGACCAATGAGAATGCTTCACCTCTCAGCACCCTGGAGATGTACCAATAAGCAATATAAGCGTACTAGGCGTTCTCACTGTTTAACAACTGGGATGCTGGGATTTCTTTATTCTGTAGGTAATTTAGGAAGTGACTCAAGCACAAGGTAGAGCTGTACCGGGACTGCAGAACCAATTATCAACTTGTAACGGTCACGTGCAGTGACAAAACCTCAGCCCTTACTGGTACAGGTCCACGGACCAAGAAGATATCGTACCACGGAACAGCTCTTGACCGATCTTTATCAATTGCCACCCGAGCAGTAGAAAATAGTACGATTGCCACCCGAAACCAAGAAATCAAATGTACCATTGCCTTTTTTGGCATTTTTCCTGAATAGTTAATGGTGTGGGATAGATGAAAATCGGGTTGATTTTGGAAATTTAGTCTCCTGTTATTTTTGGGAGACAATCAAAATTTATGATTTCAAAAAATAACTGGGAAAACGGACCTCTTCAACGTGAAGCGGGAACGCTCGCTGATTGGGCTGTTCAGATTGCTGTCTCCTCCCAGTGTTGCCTGTTGGGGCGACGAAATTGTGTTATCTATGAGGAAAGTTATCAAACACAAACAGGGGGAACTTAATTTTCCCCATCTTGCTTTTTCTATTTTTTTCTTCAGTTTTTCGATTTCGATCTATACTGGTTTTGTGAAATGTTGCATCTGGGGACTATAATTTATCGATCTCAGCGCTTCAAGCAGCCGTAAATGAACTATTCCAGGATGACGTCATCCTCCCGGTTTTTTTAAACGTTCATATTTTCTACACTGTTTTGTTTACTCGTAAATTAGGAAGTACGGGCTGAAAGTGTGCCGTAGGGGGTTTACCGAGGGGCTGAATCCGATTTTGGGGTCGAAAATAGGAAATTCCGACATGGTGAAATTCCTCATTATTGTTTGAATAGCTCTGGTAAATTCTATCAGAATAATTTCACGGCTATTTTCTTCACAGTCATTGTTCGATAGATGACCTTTAAAATGGTTCCTTTGAAATGCATACAAGTTTGCAATATCATGGATATCTTGCTTTGTTGATCAAGCTTTATTGATGAAATCATTGAATCTTGTATAAGGACTTTTCATTTCCCGATAAAATAAGAAAACAGCATTCTTTCCTTCGTATTTTATCTTTTTTTTACAATAAATTCAGAAATATAATACAATACATTGTTTCTGTAGTATGTGTTAGCATTGTCTTTTATCACTTAAGATAAAATTCGAATATTATCTCCTTCTATTTCATTTGAATCAATGTCATCACTTGGATCACTTCATTGAAGGGGTAAGAAACTCCCTATTGTATCATTGCTAGCGGGTAAGGTTTTCTCTCCTGGGTGGCAATCGATAGTCGTCCCTCTGGACCAGGAAGGGATCTTCTAAACCAGTTAGCATGGAAGTAGACTCCGGTATTCTTGTTCTTTTGTTATGTTCCCAAACGGTAATGAAAAAAGATTCATTCCATGAAATATTTGGTCAATATTATTAAATGATTGTCTCTTTTGCAACGCTTGTTTGACTTCTTTCCTTTTCGTATTGCTAGTTGAGATTATGAGAGTGGGATTCGACCACACTCGGTAAGCAGTGCCGGTAATGGGGAATTTGCCTCAATTTTAGATTCTGGAATTTAAAGTCAAATCCTATAATAGGGCCCTAGAATAACGTTTAACACCAGGAATAACCAAGGGGAAAAAATTACCGTAGGAGAAAATGACTAAACAAGTGAACCTCTGTTACAAAACACCGTGAAAATCGAGGAATATTGTTGACGTCATACGAAAAAAAAAAAACGACGCGAAAACAACTCCGACAACAGACAGAGTTCTAGCACCGCCACACAAAACGATCCAGTTGTGAGCTGCCGCTCAGCAGCTCACTGTTCCCCCTAACAGGCCACAGAGGCCAGTAAGTCCTGACCCCCCTTTGAGAGCAAACCCCCAGGCCACAGAGGCCTGTAAGCCCTGAAAACCCTTGGACAGGAACCCAGGCCGCAGAGGCCAGTAAGCCCGGAAGGAGAAGAGAGAAGACCCCAAAGGCCACACATCAAATGGGGCGTGGCCCCTTCAAAAGTGCCCTCCCACCACCTTGGGCACAAAAACCACAATCACACAAACAGTCAAGCTAATGGAAGAAAACCTGCAATCTTACCAACTAACATTTGGTGAGGTAAAGTTGGACAACCTGGAGGGGAGGAGAGAGAAATGCCCATGTCATACTGGAAGAGCTTCAATCCCTGATGCGCCGCCTAGCCAGCAAGTCTTTGACGTGTACCCCCCTTACCTTTGAAGCTCTCTCCCCGTACCGTAACGCTCGAACGGAACCGTACTATATCGTCCTCCTGCCTCCCCAGTCAAGTAAAAGATAGGTTGTAACCAGTGAGTGGTGCCATCCGATACTGTGATTGTCTGTCCTGCCTCCCCTGGAACCGTGTCGCCGTGGTGTCGCGCTCGTGTCTTCAGTCCTGTCCCGGCTACCCCCCCTGAACTCTCTCTCGCCTCTCATCGTGACCAGGACTCGCCTCGGTAACCCTGCAGCACGTGAGTGTAACTATAAATCTATCTCAAATTGGCCAATTTAGGTAGAAGGTGGAACAAAGTGAAACTCAGTTTAGTCACTATTGTATATCTAATTAAGAGGATATCGAACTGGAACATTAAGCGTAACCATAAGAAATTTCCTAGTCAGCTTGTACAACGTACCGTAACTCTAGTAAAATTAGTCAAAAGACCACATTTTGTTCTTAACAGTTAAGCCCATCAGGCAGTGTCGGGTCGTTGGCCCCGTAACGTATCTCGAGTCAATCTTATTAAACTTACGTTTTCTAATTCAATCTTTTCTTTCAACTCACCCTGGTTCTGGTTCTGACTTGTAACGGGTATCGGTGATAGGTAGTTAAACTCATTGCAAAACACAGTAACGTCAGTAAAATCATTTTTATTCAACAACCGATACACCTTAAATGGTATAAAATACAGGTAAAACAAAGGTATCTTAACAGTAACCAACGGTATCGTCAAGGTGTGTCGCAGAGCCTCATCTCCCAAGCCGCCTCGGACGGAGCTACCACGACCCACCAAAGTTAAGTATAACAACAATTCTTAGCCTAAGTGTGTCGCTCTTCTACCTTTCAGTGGCCCGTTACACCCCCAATTTAAATAGGAACATTTTAACTTCTCCCCTCCCGATCGACTGGTACTCTAACCCCCCAGGCTTACAAATTGGTGGCAGCGGGTGGGATTCCTGCAAGCGTGACCCCGGAACTATATCGGACTCGTAACTTTCACTCCTCGGGTCCGGTGTATTGACGGATCGCGCGTGGTGGCGCCCTGCACGAACCCACAAAACAAATATTTGTGCCTGGAGTATCGGCCGATCCACTTTCAAATAGTTCAAAACAAGTCAGAACCCAGGGTAGTAGGTAGGTAGGACGCCTCGTAACGGTAATTCCGAAAAGTAGGTCGCACCTCACCATTATACCTGCATTCCAACGAACTGTGTCGTCACACAGGAACACAACACAAAACCGTATCGTCATACGGGAACAAACAACAACTAACACCGAACCACTAGACAGTAACTGTGACAGAGAACCGAACCGTATCGACTGTGCTGTGTTTACTCATTTTGCCGCGTCCTTACAAGTGAAACATGGTGCTCTCGGACGTCGAGGATGAGGAGGAACAGCAACCCTTCAACAATAAGGAAGCGGTCGATACACTGACCGAGACAATGAAACAAATGAACGTATTGCTCAAGAGGTATCACGAGACAACCCAAGATGGTGACAAGGACGGTATTCCACGTTCACTACTGTTAGAACTGGAACCGTGGGACCCAGATACACCGGGGTCGCTGAGTGTCGGGTCGTTTTTTGCAAATTTCGACACCGTAACCAGTGGGTTGTCTCAAAAGCAAAAAATGAGACTCTTGAGAACCAAGACAAGAGGTACTGCGAAGCAGTTTTTGATCGACAGAGACGATACCCTCGACTATGACAATGCCTACGAAGTGATACGGGACGAGATGACGAACTGGTTCATGCGCGAGAACCCTCAACACGCGGCAGCCCTACTCTGGACCATCAAGAGGAACAACCCAGAAACGCTTCGGCAGTTCGCCGATCGGATCAGGGGACTGGCTCGATGCGCCGTATTGGAGGAAGGAACGCACCTCGACCGTCATGAAAAACGAGAGTGGGTCGAGCGGAAGACTTTGAGCGCCTTCGTGAGGGGTGTCGGAAAGAAGATGAGCGCCTTCCTCGTAACCAACCGTCCCACATCACTCCGCATCGCCCTGGAACGGGCGGAAGAACTTGAGAACACCTTGACAGAGACGGAAGAAACGGAGGGAAGATGGGATCTCGCGGCTGTCTCGGGAGAATTGAGGTGCTATAACTGTGGTGGAACCAACCACTTCGCCGCTCGATGCCCCCGAAAGGACCAACCGGTACCCCGACGGGAACAGCGTGTTGGTGATGACCGCCGGAACAGGTGGAACAGTGACGAACAACGACCAAGAACTGATGAACGACCCGCGCCTCGATACCCCTGTATCTTCTGCGCCGCGATTGATCACTTCCCCGTGGATTGCCCTAAGAGTCCGCAACGAACCATATTTTGCAATTTTTGCGGGTGTCGGGAACATCTAGAAGAGAACTGCCCCGAGAAACGGAAACTACTGCCCGTATCGCAACCAATCGCCGACCCGAAACACGTAAACGAGGTCAACCGTTACAAACAGGAACCGGCTGGACTCCATGTAACGGCCGTGGAACGACCCATGATACGAACCCTAAAAGTGGAAGTGGGCCTCGGAAACGAGACCCGTAACATGCCAATAGATACCGGAGCCGCCTTATCGGTACTGGCGAGACCTGTATCGGGAATTCCAATGGTACCGACCAAGGTCATGGCATGGGGAGCGGATGGGGCTCTATTACCTTTCGCTGGGGAACAGTGTATCGACACCCGTATCGGCAAATACCAATTTAAACATAATTTCCTCGTGTTTGCCCGGAAGGGCGCGACCCTTGATTTACTGGGTCTTGATGTCTTGAGACGGGTACCAATGACGTTCACAACCGGACCGACGATGGGAATGAGAACGGAAAATGAAGCGGAATGGAGGAACATGGACCCCCTTTATTGCGAGTTGGGAAATATCGGGATGGTGTCGCAGCTCGGGAGGAGGGAGGAAACTGGGTCACCGCGTCTGAGCCTTCGTGAAAGCGCCGACACAGTCCTCCCCAGCACCTTTCGAGTTGTGATGACCCCCCCCTCACCCCCGCATCACGGAGGTTCGCAGAAGAGCCCCATCGTGACCTTCGAGGAACGCTTCACAATGGAACCCGCCCTTGAAACTCCGGACAACGAGACCTTGACCCAACAAGAGGAGTGGAACCGAGGTGGAACGTCGAAAGTGACCGCCGCGCTGTGTGCGAGCCATGACGTCGACCCTGTATCGCCCGCAAAGACAAAATGTGAATTGATAACTGTAACGGCGGGTGGATCGCCGGGTGTGTCGCCGGGTGTATCGCCCCAAATACACCAAGAGGAGGTGACCGGAACACCGGGAGTGTCGCCGGGTGTATCGCCGGGTGTGTCGCCGGGTGTATCGCCCCAAATCCACCAAGAGGAAGTGACCGGAACACCGGGAGTATCACCGGGTGTGTCGCCGGGTGTATCGCCGGGTGTAACGGCAGGTGTATCGCCCTCCATATTTCAAAAGGGACTGACAGGAACACCGGGTGTGTCACCGGGTGTGTCGCCGGGTGTATCGCCGGGTGTAACGGCAGGTGTATCGCCCTCCATATTTCAAAAGGGACTGACAGGAACACCGGGTGTGTCGCCGGGTGTATCGCCGGGTGTAACGGCAGGTGTATCGCCCTCCATATTTCAAAGGGAACTGACAGGAACACCGGGTGTGTCGCCGGGTGTATCGCCGGGTGTAACGGCAGGTGTGTCGCCCTCCATATTTCAAAGGGAACTGACAGGAACACCGGGTGTGTCGCCGGGTGTATCGCCGGGTGTAACGGCGGGTGTATCGCCCCAAATAAACCACAAGGAAGTGACTGGAACACTGGGTGTATCGCCGGGTGTATCGCCGGGTGTATCGACGGGTGGAACGACACAAGAATCCCGAACCAAAATACAGAATTGGAACTACAACTTGAATAGCTGCGGTTACCAATTTGGTGACAGTGACGCATTGGAAGCGGAACCCATACCCGAATGTGAATTGGATGACGAAGAAGACTTCCCGGAAGTACAAATAACAGTGGCTACCATGCAAGCTGAACGACCGTCACTAACGACAGACCAGAGCGCCCCCGAGGTGTCGGGAGGAAGACAACAAAGGGCTCTAGAGGCCTCGACGAGTGACGATAATATCGTTCACGATTCGGCAACCCCAAACGACATAGAAACCGAGATGGAGGACTGGGAGATGATACCGACGGATCAGTGGGACGAACCACAACCGGAGTTGGAAATAACCATCGAAACCAAGCTAGCTCATTTATCGGGCACAGATCGCGAGGCAGCGAAAGAGACCCTCCTGAACTTCCGTGACCTATTTCAGCCGCCAACCAGTGAAGGATGCAGTCTCGAGGTCTATCACGAAATCACGACTACGCAACCCGAAGTGACCGCTCAGAAGCCCTATCCCATACCGCACGCGCTCCGAGACGTGGTAGAAAAACAATTGAAAGACATGCTGGAAGCTGGAGTCATCAGTGCCTCAACCAGCCCATGGTGCGCTCCAGTTCTCCTTGTCAAGAAGAAGACACCACCGGGCGAGGAGCAAAAGTGGAGGTTTTGTACTGATTTTAGGCAATTGAACAAGATCACGAAGGGGGATGCGTATCCAATACCTCGCCTGCAGGAGACCCTCGCTCTGCTGGGCGGTTGTCAGTGGTTCACGACAATTGATCTCCTATCCGGATACCATCAGATACCCGTGCACCCCGATGCGAAGGAAAAAACAGCGTTCTCAGTCCTGGGGAGACACTTTGAGTATGACAAAATGCCCTTCGGGCTGAAAAATGCTCCCGCGACCTTTCAAAGGGTCATGAACAATGTTTTGGATGGATTGTTGGGAAGGAACTGTTTGGTATACCTGGATGACGTGATCATTTTCTCCGCGACGCTGAAAGAACACCTTGAGCGGCTTCAGGAGGTCTTCGAACGCTTACAGGATGCCCGGTTGCAAGTGAACTTGGCAAAGTGCGAATTCCTGAAAACGGAGGTACGCTTCCTTGGTCATCGCGTCACTACAGGAGGAATCCACACCGAACCCGAGAAAACTCAAGCTGTCCGTGAATTCCCAGTACCGACGTCCTCCCTAAAGCTTCAGTCCTTCTTAGGACTAGCCGGATTTTATCGACGATTTATACCGAATTTTGCAGAAATCACGACACCGCTAACTGATCTCTTGAAAAAGACGACTCCATTCGAGTGGAACCAGGTGCACCAGACCGCCTTTGATGAGCTCAAGAAGCGCCTTACCGAAGAACCTGTATTGGCATATCCGGACCTCACCAAACCGTTCGTTTTAGCCACAGACGCGTCAGGAACGGCCCTCGGAGCGGCTCTGTCTCAAGAGCACGACGGAGAAGAAAAACCCGTGGCGTACGCAAGCCGCAAGCTCAACCCCGCCGAGACCCGCTATTCCGTGACAGAACGGGAATTGCTCGCAGTAGTGTGGGCCGTAAGGCATTTTCAAGAGTACCTACTGGGACAACCCTTCGAGTTGCAAACGGATCACATGGCCCTCACAGCTGCTATGAGATTAAGGGACCCCACCTCCCGTATCGGTCGCTGGGTTTTGCGCTTGGCAGAATACAATTTTATACCGAGATACCGCCCAGGAACTGCCATGAAGCACGCAGATGGTTTAAGTAGGATGGACGTAGCCGCGCTGACACTAGAATTCCCGAAGAGTTTGATGATTGCGGCGCAGAATATTGATTCGTGGGTCCAAGCTACCGCGATCCTTGAAAAAGGAGGGAAGACGCGGCGGAACGACGGAGTGCTAGAGACACAGGTTCGACTAGAAGGAAAGGACGAGTGGGTACCGCTCATGCCCGTGTCCTTGAGGGAATGGCTCCTTGACAGGTGTCACCGGAACGAGTGGTCGGGGCACCCTGGAGCGGAAACGACAGAAAAGCTAGTTCGGAGATTGGGATTTTGGCCACACTTGTCAAGGGATGTGAAGGAATATGTGAAAAGATGCGGGACATGTCAACGACGGAACACGCCGACTGGTCTTCGACACCCGATCCAGAAACCCCTCCTACCCGATAGGCCAGGACAGATTGTAGGGATAGATTTCGTAGGACCAGTCACGTCCGGAACTACCCAAAAATACATTCTGACAGCCATCGATCATTTTACGAAGTACGCCGAAGCCTACCCCGTACCTGATTGTACCGCCGGCACCGTAGCACGCGTTCTGGCAACCCGCTATATCCCCGTTCATGGTGTACCCGAACGACTGATCTCGGATAGAGGAACCGCTTTCACGGCGAAGTCAACGAAAGAATTGTGTAATAAATGGGGGATACGGCAAGTTTTTACAACAGCGTACCACCCCGAAGGTAATGGCGTTTGTGAACGCTTCCACAAGACTCTCGCCAACATCCTTTCCAAGATCATCGGACGAACCACCGCATGGGAATCGGCGTTGCCCATCGCCCTCGCCGCCTATAGATCCCTACCGCACAAGAGTACAGGTTTCTCTCCGAACTTCCTAACTTTTGGAAGGGAAATGAGATTACCCAATGAGACCTTCCAAAGTATAAAAGGTCCACAAGAAGAGACCACTAGACTCAAACATTTACAGATAGCCAGAAACGCAGCAGTCCAATGTCTTCACAACGCATGGAAACGAAGGAGTAACATCATCAACGCACGCTTGGCAGCCAGATCGTTTCAACCTGGAGACAGAGTATACTTGAAGGAAATGCAACCACCATCTGGAGCAGCCCGTAAACTATGGAGCCCATGGTCAGGACCCTGGGTCGTCACCCTGAAACATTCTGAAGTCACATACGACATCAGAGACATCGCAGACATAAAACGTCAGACGGTGCATATCAACAGACTGAAGCCTGCTTTCGCAGCTGGAATCCCGGACGACGCATTTATGGAACACCTGACCGAACTGGAACGGGAACAACCCATAGTTCCACTGCCCCAAATCAACGACCCAAGAAAGGAGACGACTGAAGACCCCAATTTGATGGAGTGGGTTACAGAGGAACCCTCTAACCAAAGCACCCAGACTAAAGACTCACCTGATACCACAACAATCATCACGGAAACGGAGCAGAGCCCCGCTGGACCCTCGGGTTCCACGACCAGAGAAACGTCAGGAAGCTCCGCCACCTCCCCGCCAGCAGTAACAACCCCACATCAGCAAGAGATCTGGGACCAAACCACCGAGTCCCCTGACACACCACCGAGCGAAAGGAACGGACGACCCGTAACCTCACCGTCACAGCAGCTAGCCACAACCAGCCGCCAGACCAATGAAGACACGGTGAACCGTCCCGAGCCGAGGTACTCACTGCGACCCAGAGTACCGGTGAATTACAGCCAGATCAATACGGGGAAGTGATGACTTACTGACTAACTATGACTACGACTATGACTAACACTTACCTGACATAGAACAAACACGAACACATACCCATAAACATCTGAAACATAAACACACACATACGTTAATAAGATTGAACTCGAGAAGGACCCTTCAGGTCAACCAGTTAAACAGGACCCTTCAGGTCAAACCATTTAACTAGGACCCTTCAGGTCACCTTCCCAAGCCCATAGACCCGGAAAACCCGTTTGTAGACCCTTCAGGTCTAACCCTGCGAAACGAATCGAAATTTAAACTGAGACTCACCGTGCTTTCAAGCCTGGATTGAGCCAAAACTGCGCTGGTTCGCACTGAAGTAAATGCCGTACAATTTCAAGGGGCAAAATACTATTAGGGGCAACTTGTGGTTTCTAGGATGACGCATCAACACCTAAGGGATCCCCGAGTTCAAAAGGGACCACCACCACCGGATGAAGACATCGCCCTTCTCCATCGATACCTCGACAAGGAAGAAGCGCGTCTCGCCGCCCTACCGCGTACCGTCCTTAACACCACGGAGCCCCCATACAATCCCCGTTTTGTGATGCCCACTCTGGCCACCCTCATAAAGTTCATGTTGCGCACCGAAGAACAGCGGGCAAAAACCATCCTTGCGGAGGCCGCCTTGGTTTCAGTCACCGAAATAACTGAACTCCTGCCAACTTACCATCGTATCGCCCAGGAACGGGATGCCCTGCTCGAGAAGCAAGACGAGTGGTTGGAGGAGAAACGTCTCCTTCTGCAGGCACTGGTGGAACATGAACAGCTAGACACCGTGCCGGTACAGGCAGCTGCGGAGCCACCCGCGGCGACGACCGAGCTGGCTGAGACCCAACCAGCAGAAACCCAGGAGGACCCCACCACCCTGCCTTCTTCAACCAAGGAGGACGCAACTGCCGCCCCAACAACCACTCCAGAGAAGAAGGAAAGAAGGACAACCAAGAAAGAGAGCGTCGCCACCTCGTCGTCCTCCTCCTCTTCATCGTCATCCTCCTCGTCGTCGTCCTCCTCAGACTCTTCCTCGTCAACTTCGTCTGAACCTAACCTACAGCAAACCAAACGCCGAGTCAAAAAGAAGACCCGACGGGAGCGAGATCGGTCCCCATCAATCGATCCTCAACCACCGGCATCCCCCGAGCAGGCCCCAACACCGGAGGAAATAACGGTGACCGTCACTCTACCCTCACCTGTGACCCACCTCGAGGAATCCCAGCATGAAGAGGCACCCGAACCAGCACTAGGGGATCAAGACCAGGAGTTCGCCACGTGGATGTCGACTCCACTCCAGACACCGCAGATCCACCTCAAACGATGCGAGACTCCCAGAACCGTCTCACCCTTGGTCCTCCGACTGAACAGGTCGTCGGCCTCCAAAGGACCAAGGAAGTGCCCTGTCTGCACACGCCCATGCCAGCAGGTCCTTAAATTTCGATGCATGGCATGTAAAACATTTTGGCAGAGGCTAAAGAAGTCCTACAACGCCCAACGGGAGCTACCCACCTGCCCGGACAGCCACCAAGCGAAGCGACAACCCTCGACCTGCCCCGGATGCCGACGATTCAAGTATGAGGCAGGGCTGCGACGAGCGTACCCCTCGCTACCCCTGCCCATACCCAGCGTCATCGAGGACGACGCTGGCTCCCGGAGCGGTGGGGGATGTGAGCTGCCGCTCAGCAGCTCACTGTTCCCCCTAACAGGCCACAGAGGCCAGTAAGTCCTGACCCCCCTTTGAGAGCAAACCCCCAGGCCACAGAGGCCTGTAAGCCCTGAAAACCCTTGGACAGGAACCCAGGCCGCAGAGGCCAGTAAGCCCGGAAGGAGAAGAGAGAAGACCCCAAAGGCCACACATCAAATGGGGCGTGGCCCCTTCAAAAGTGCCCTCCCACCACCTTGGGCACAAAAACCACAATCACACAAACAGTCAAGCTAATGGAAGAAAACCTGCAATCTTACCAACTAACATTTGGTGAGGTAAAGTTGGACAACCTGGAGGGGAGGAGAGAGAAATGCCCATGTCATACTGGAAGAGCTTCAATCCCTGATGCGCCGCCTAGCCAGCAAGTCTTTGACGTGTACCCCCCTTACCTTTGAAGCTCTCTCCCCGTACCGTAACGCTCGAACGGAACCGTACTATATCGTCCTCCTGCCTCCCCAGTCAAGTAAAAGATAGGTTGTAACCAGTGAGTGGTGCCATCCGATACTGTGATTGTCTGTCCTGCCTCCCCTGGAACCGTGTCGCCGTGGTGTCGCGCTCGTGTCTTCAGTCCTGTCCCGGCTACCCCCCCTGAACTCTCTCTCGCCTCTCATCGTGACCAGGACTCGCCTCGGTAACCCTGCAGCACGTGAGTGTAACTATAAATCTATCTCAAATTGGCCAATTTAGGTAGAAGGTGGAACAAAGTGAAACTCAGTTTAGTCACTATTGTATATCTAATTAAGAGGATATCGAACTGGAACATTAAGCGTAACCATAAGAAATTTCCTAGTCAGCTTGTACAACGTACCGTAACTCTAGTAAAATTAGTCAAAAGACCACATTTTGTTCTTAACAGTTAAGCCCATCAGGCAGTGTCGGGTCGTTGGCCCCGTAACGTATCTCGAGTCAATCTTATTAAACTTACGTTTTCTAATTCAATCTTTTCTTTCAACTCACCCTGGTTCTGGTTCTGACTTGTAACGGGTATCGGTGATAGGTAGTTAAACTCATTGCAAAACACAGTAACGTCAGTAAAATCATTTTTATTCAACAACCGATACACCTTAAATGGTATAAAATACAGGTAAAACAAAGGTATCTTAACAGTAACCAACGGTATCGTCAAGGTGTGTCGCAGAGCCTCATCTCCCAAGCCGCCTCGGACGGAGCTACCACGACCCACCAAAGTTAAGTATAACAACAATTCTTAGCCTAAGTGTGTCGCTCTTCTACCTTTCAGTGGCCCGTTACACCCCCAATTTAAATAGGAACATTTTAACTTCTCCCCTCCCGATCGACTGGTACTCTAACCCCCCAGGCTTACACAGTGAAATGGCTACTCGAATAATGTGATTCAAATCTTGAAACTAAATAAGAGAAGATGAAGACTAATAATGCTTGATAAACTAGTAGGAAGATTCGTATTGTAAAAAAGTGAGTAATATAGTTTCTTTTGGTCACTTTTGTGTCTGGGTTCTTCCTGCCAGTTCGCGGCGCACTCTTGTGCGCACTACTCGGAAGCTAAAAGTTCGTGTATGTTCTGCTTCTGTGGTAAGCGCCACAGAACCTCCTTTGAAGTCAGATTGGTAGAATATCCATCACGTTTCAAACATGGCTGCCTCTTACTCATTGCCACCACATTTAAAATTTCCATCTTCCTTAAATTCTCTAAATTTTTTGGATGCGTTTTCGAGCAGCTCACTATGGTTTTATTCCATAAAAATAAACCCTCATTCGAAAAAAAAAAAAATGTGAGGCAAATTCCCCATTGGAACTGTTCCGATAATTTGGAACGGTTACATCTTTGTCACCGTAACTGTTGGAAGAAGGGGGGGTGGACGTTTTCGGGGACACCCTGTATTTACAAAACCACCACCACCACCACACTGGTGATTCTCCTCGCAACTCATCTGAGCTAGGGCCTACAGTTTCGTGGGTCTCCTTCACATTGGTCACCCCAAATTCAACGTAATAACTATAATATCCCTGAATTATTGGCTGTTTTAAACTACCCAACTATTTATCATTTCAAACTACCACCACTCACTACTTACAAATAGCTAGGAACTCAAGTTCAAATTGAATAGCTAGGAACTTAATTGTAAAATTTCAAAGAAGCCTGAAATCCTAACAGAGATATTGGATTGAATTCCACGATCTCTCTGTAAAATACTTCTAAGATGTTATAAAATGTGACGAAAACAGTCATTTGATTTCAATGAATAAATCATGAATATACGAATCAAAAACAATGTAATAATTTTACTAAATAGATAATGAATGGAATGTCACACCTACCTCTGTAAGATACTTTTATGATTCTGTAAGATGGACGAAAACAGTCATTTGATTTCGGTTAATCAATCATTATAATACGAATCAATGACAATGTAATGATTTTGATTACAGAGATATTGAATTGAACTTCACGAACTAGCTCTGTAAAATACTTCTAAGACACTGTAAGATACGACGAGAACAGTTATTTGGTTTTGATCAACCAGTCATGATAATTACGAATCAGTAACCGCGCAATGATTTTCACTACAGAGATAGAGAAATTCGCGACCTAGCTCTGTAAAATACTTCTACGATACTGTAATATGCCACGAAGACAGTAATTTGATTTTGATCAACCAATCATGATAATTACGAATCAGTAACCATGTAATGATTTAGGCTACAGAGATAGAGAAATTCGCGACCTAGCTCTGTAAAATACTTCCAAGAATCTGTAATATGCCGCGAAGATAGTTCGATTTCGCCTAATCAATCATGATAATTACGAATCAGTAACCATGTAATGATTTAGGCTACAGAGATAGTGAATTCATGATCTACCTCTGTAAAAGTGTAAAATACTTTTATGATTCTGCAAGATGTGACGAAATCGGTTTGATTTCGACTAATCAATCATGCTAATACGAATCAATAACAATGTAATGATTTTGACTACAGAGGTATTGAATTGAATTTAACTCGCACTGAAAATACCACTAAGAAACTGTAATATGCCACGAAGACTGTTTGATTTCGCGTAGGATTCTGTAAAATGTGACCAAATCGGTTTGATTTCGATGAATCAATCATGATAATACGAATCAATATCTAATTACATAATACAGGAGGAGTCGGAGGAGGGTGAAGTTAGAAAAGTTGGGGTCAGGAAGAGTGGGAGGGGGAGGAGTTAGAGGAATCGGGGGGGGGGGGGGGCAGGAAGAGTCTGAGGAAGGTGGAGTTAAAAGAGTCGTGGTCAGGAGGAGTCGGTGGAAGGTGGAGTTAGAAGAGTCTGGTGCGGGAGGAGTCGGAGGCCAAAGGATTTAGAGGAGTCGGAGGGAGGAGGAGTTAGAAGAGTCGGGGCCAAGAGGAGTCGGAGGCAAACGGAGTTAGAGGAGTCGGAGGGGGAGGAGTTAGAAGAGTCGGGATCGGGAGGAGTCGGAGGCGAAAGGAGTTAGTGGAGTCGGTGGCGGGAAGAGTTGGAGGAATCTGAAGCGAAAGGAGTTAGAGGAATCGGGGGCGGGAGGAGTCGGAGGCGAAAATTCCAAACTGTGTGAAGTGTAACTCAGTGCAATATCCCTCTCCTAATATTTGATTTTTTTCTGAAATTTATGACAACAAAAATAAAATGTGGAAAATGGGTGGAAATAGCACCTTTGTGCTTCAAGGTATCGATATATTATCTACAATTTGTTTTTGTCTGCATTTAGCAGGCTTTTCAGCTAGTCAATGTAATGCCTTTGTAATGATGTAATGATTTTGATGATGAGTCTAATAAACAGTAAGGTACGACGAAAACAGTTTGATTTCGATTAATCAATCATGATTATTACGAATATTAATCAAACAAGTGATAAGTTTGACGCAAAGAAATGGATAATTTCGTTGTCTCAAAATATTTCAGTTGAATAGAGTTACAGTAAAAGGTGAGGAAAAATACGGACCGCTATGTTGAGTAGAAGAGGAGCTGAAGACGGACTAACGAGCGACCGCGCGGGGAGCAGGAGTGGGAGGCGTCCGCCCCTCACTTCCCCATCGACGCGCTAATTAATCCCTCCCCTCCATCCATTAATTACGCTTTCCACTCTCCCCGCTCCGCGCTCGCGTAATTGGAGTCCACCCCGTTCCCGCTCGGAGCCTCATCAATCGTAATTGAGAGACCCCTCCCGCCGTAATCTTAATTGAAGTCCCCCCTCCCTCTTCACCATAATCTTAATTGAAGTTCCATCTGCGCAACTCCTCGGGCTCCCCCCGTCGGATCGATCGTCCTCGTCCGCCGCCGACATCGATTTCCCATCAGGTCGCTCAGATTGATGAATCCTCTTCGAAATTCGACGTAATTTTCAATAATTATTTCAACTAATAACTAATTTTACAATAATTATCCATAAAGATAAAATTTGTTTCAAATAAGTAGTCCTGATGAGGATTTATCCCCCCCCTCCCCCCCAGGAAAATATTAGTACGTAGGAAGAAGAAAGGAGAATAAAAAACCTCTGCCAAGTGGGTGTGGCACATAGCTCCCTCGTATCCAAAACACGTTCTACAAGGTACGAGGGTTGTTCCAAAAGTGAGTTCCGACGAGGGACGATACTCCAAAGTATCGATACTCCTTTCGATACGATATTTCTCAGGAAGTAGGGTAAAAGCCCCAATGGCGGACATGTTAAGGAAAATCCTATCATTCTGCATTTTAATTTTTTTCCTCATCAAATGTGTCCGACTTTTTTTGTGTTTAACATGTAGGTACCTTAGACATTTATGAACGACTTATCAATGCAAAAAGTAGTTTTAATCACATTATTGTCCACAAAATGCTATTTTTGAAGTGAATATGAAATGTACCGGTGGCGGACACCTAGTGTGCCAGTGGAGGACAGGTTTCAGAAAGTCAATGTAATTTGCATGAAAGCGTTTGTATTCATTCAAAACTAGTTCATTTATGCAATTAGCGTTCAATTCAAAGGAAAATTAGCGCTGACTTTGTTCTGAAGAAGGAATTGGATCATATCTTGTTCGCGTGCTGGGTTTCCTATCACCAAAACTGACTTGATGGACCGTGTCCAATGACTTTTGTAAAACCTTAAGTGGGAAAATAATTTCACCATTAACCGACCAGGTTAATCCTTCAGGAGTAGAAATCCTGAAGTGTCAACTAGGATTGCCCTAAATCTTAATACTCGTACTTCAAGAAATACAGTGACCTCTAAAGATCTGAGCCTTTGGGCTTCAGCTGTCCCAAATTAGGAACAGTCCAATCAAGAATACAGGGTGTCTCAAAAGTTGTTCACCCCCCTGCTAAAATCTTCCAGATAGTGGTAACAATTTTTTTTGAATCTTCATGATTTTTCCCAAGGATCTCAAATATGACCATATTGCGCATTGCGCAAATCGTGCGAAACGCATACCAACTTCGTTATTTGAAATAAGACCCCCCCCATTTTTAAGGCAGATTTGGATTCTACGCAAAATTTCATGAATTTTAGACCCTTCACTTGTTTTTTTTTTTTTTTTTTGTTGCGCGCAACCCGTCCCATGAGCGCGCAATGTCGCCCAACTACCAACTTGCGCAAAATATGGATTCACGTAAACCCCAAGTGTGGCACATGTTTTTTCATTGTTTTTCGACGCTGAATCACGTGGTGGTATCCATTTTTGAATTTGATTGGAAATTTTTGAAATGGCGGCCGATTGTTTTTAGCGAAAAGTCGCTATTCTCATTGTTGTTGTTGCTATTCTCTATTCTTCATTGTTGTTGTCGCTATTCTCTCGTTGTTGTTGCTATTCTCGGTTGTTTTTAGCGAAAAGTCGCTATTCTCATTGTTACCTTGAAGACGTGAGTACTGAATTATGCCTCGTTCAAGTACTGCCCGTTATTCTCCTGAAGAGAGGACTTCCATGGTCCGGCCGCCATTTCAAAAAATTCCAAAATAATGCCAAAATAGATACCACCACGTGATTCAGCGTCGAAAAATAATGAAAAAAACATGTGCCACACTTGGGGTTTACGTGAATCCATATTTTGCGCAATTTGGTAGTTGGGCGACTTTGCGCGCTCATGGGACGGGTTGCGCGCAACCAAAAAAAACAAGTGAAGGGTCTAAAATTCATGAAATTTTGCGTAGAATCCAAATCTGCAACAAAAAATGGGGGGTCTCATTTGAAATAACGAAGTTGGTGTGAAATAACGAATATGGTCATATTCGAGACCCTTGGGAAAAATCATGAAGATTAAAAAAAAACGTCTGCCAAGTTGGGTGGGCAGTATAGCTTCCTCACTCATTGTAACATGGACGTATAGAATCAGTTGGCGAAAAAATTATGATTCAAAGAGTTGTTGAATACCAAAATATTGGCGATAATATGCGGGATAGGGTTGCAGGTATTAATGTTTATAATAGTGTTGTAAATAGTTGTGGTATATAAACCACTGAAATAAAAGAACGAAAGAGTGTAGGTATAAAATAAAACTACGAAGTTATGACGATAATGATTATTATTATTCAATACTAAAACTATAATAGGTATACGTATTAGGATTATGGGTATTAATTTGTTATATACTAGTAATTTGAGTTTTGTTTAAAATTAAACGTAGAATTTTATTATTTTATTTAGCGGTCCACCGTCTAGGACCTAACCCGAACAATCCCTGAAAATTTCATCGAAATTGGTTGAATAGTTGCAGAGTTTTGGTTGTAACAATAAATTTAAAGTTCGCGCATGCGCAGCGGCTATTGCTTTACCAATTTGATTGAAACTTATAGGGTGTCTCTTAGAAGTTAGTCCCTAACTAACCTCCAAATTTGAGCAAAATCGGTTCATTAGAAACCGAGGTTCCAGGAAATTCACGTTTGCGCATGCGCACTCGCTCCTATTGGTCCGAAGGTGCTGAAATTGATAGGGGACCTTCTAGGACCTAACCCGCACAATCCCTGAAAATTTCATCAAAATCGGACCACAGGTTAGTATAGTTTTGCCCGGGACAAGGATTGACCACAGACAGACCGACAGACAGACAGACAGACAGACACGGAACCAAAATTGTTCGGGAAGCTCTAAAACGCAAAAAGCAAGTGGAAATTTTGATTTTGGAGGACATTTTTTTTTTCACTTCTTTCACGAATACAAAGCTTCCCTACCTTCGGTAGTGAGGAAGCAAAAATTGTCTCCACTATCTAGACGAATTTAGCTGGGGGGTGAACAACTTTTGAGACACCCTGTATAATGCTACCAGACTCATCTAGAGTTTTTGATGCTGATGAAACTGAGTTTTTTCTTAACCCAAAAGGTCTGGCTGTTTTGGCTCCAAAAAGTGACATAGTAGTTTATCAAAAAGATGAGACGAGAGTGTGTCACTGCTTTGGTGACAGCTAATGCTGGAGGGTAGTTAACTCCTCCGCTCGTGGCTTTTAAAGTACGAGTGCATCCCCAACGAAATTGCCAAAAGTCCAATAACTGACAGAGGCATGTGCTATAGTTTGTGGGGCATACCAAACTCCCTCGCTACTTGAGCAGTTGGTCCCCCCCCGAACATCCTGCTTGGATTAGAACATCGCCTCTTCACTATAATTCAATGTGTTTGGTATTTTCCCTACATTGGACTTCTTCTTCATTCTAGGTAGAGGTGTGTCGGTACAGCTGTACCGGGACTGTGGAACCGAGTATCAGGTTGGAACGGTTCCACGCAGTGACAAAAACTCGACCCTTACCGGTCCAGTTCCACGGACTGATAAGGTATCTTAAGATGGCTCTGGACCGGGAAGAGAATCTTTTCCATCGGTCCAGTTCCATCCTCACCAATCAGAATGATCTGATCAATCATCTCATCAATCTGATCATTCTGATTGGTGAGGATGGAACAGGACCGGTAAGGATGTAACCGGACCGATAAGATATCATGGAGAATGGTTCAATGGCTCTGGACCGGTAAGCATGGATCTTGTTCTCAGTTCTGTTCCACGTTGTACCTGGAAGCGCCCTTACTACTTCCATGGACTGAGAATGGTTCATGGAATGGCTTTTGAGCGGGAAGTTATCTTCTGGACAGGTTAGCATGGAAGTTGTCTCCAGTTTTATTAATTTATTATTGTCATGTTAAGTTCTTAAACTGCAACGTCATAATTCTTTCCTTGAATTGTTTGGTAACTATTATTTATAATAAATTGCCTCTTTTGTAACACTTGTTCAAATTCCTTCCTTTTAGCGAATTGTCAAGGAAAATGATGCTATAGTATTGCAAGTTGAGATCATAAGCATGGAAGAAGGACGATAGGGATTTGACTGCCTGCTTCATCCATGCCATGTGAGTGGGATTTGATCCCCTGTATCGGTAATGGAACTGTACCGGTAATTTGGAACGGTTACATCTTTGTCACCGTAACCGTTGGAACCGTTCCAGGGAAATACCTGGACCGACACACCCCTAATTCTAGGAGATTCCTTGTTGTTTTGCTCAAAACAACAAAAGACAAAAACTACCTATCTAACAACAAATGAAACTAGGAAGGCTGGGAAAATGGATAAAATAGTGAACTAGAGAAGGACACTATTAAACTCCAGTGAAGGACAGGTATACTAAAAGCCTGTCCTCCTTTAGTTCCACGTTTAAAAATTGGTTTTACCAATGGCGGACACTAGTACAGGTGTCCTACACTAGTACAGGCTGTATTTTGCGTGTACCAGTGGAGGACATGCATAAATTAGGGTTCTGTAATATTAAAATCAGGTGAATTATTTGAAATATGTTTCAAATTCAAAGTTAAATAGAATTGAAGTTGTGACAATCACAAAAATAGTTGCAGTTGTGTTGGAAACCGGAAAATAGCTTAACATTCAAAATCGTTCTCTTGTCATTTTTCACTAGGAATAAGGATCAAAAGGCCAAAAACGTGGACTGTCGTTTTTTTTTTCATGCTGCTACACCAATTTGGCACCAACTTCGTTCTATTCACTTCCATTTAGTTTTAAGTCTTATAGCTTCCGTAATAAGAAGGAATCAATGGCAAAACTCAACTCATATTCTGATTATAACACATTATTTTTCAAGTGTCCGGCATTGGTGCAGTGCCCGCCACTGGGGCTTTTACCCTAGTCTATTTGTTGAAAATTATTTGGAGTCCCTCCCTGCCAACCGTAGGTACCTACTAGGGCATTTTTGAAAACGTCAACCCTTCGTTTCCCTTTGGTTGGTAGTTGGGGTTGAAATTTTCAAACATGCTCTAGTAGGTACCTACGGTTGGCAAGGAGATACCTCCCAACAGAAGGGTGATCTATTCAGGAAAATAATAAACCTTTGTGAAATAATTTGCGGCGCTTTTCTATAACATTTATATTAAGAAAAATTCGAGAATGAAGCACACCTTTTCTCCACATCTCAAAATAGCAAGAGATTTCTCTTTTTTCTCAAATTTTCATTCATTTTCTTTTTCAAAATATTTCAAGCATAATATATTAATTTCAAAACATGTTTTTTATCGAGTATAATATATTATCCAGAGTAAAAATCGAGTTTTGGATGTGATATAAGAACATTTATGTGATATAATTCAGGTATTCATAGCTTCTCTTTGGAAAACATTATTTTACATACTCAACATATAAAGTTAAATACTAAGAAGAATGAGTTTATATTCGTTATTTGTTGAATGAATGAAAAATATATGACCATTTTGTGTTGAAAATATTTTTTTTTCAGTTTCACACGTCATTTTTACGTACTCTACTAATAACTGGGTGTCAGGGAAGTCTACTACTTAGGGTTAAGCGACTTAGTAGTGTTTCTGGATGGTTCTGAAGGCAGTTTTTCATTTCTGAAACCCTGAACTTTTGAAAGAGTAAACAAAAAGTGGCAAAGTTGTCCCGGTTTACGGTAATTCAAGAAGGGTCTTATTGTAGAGGAAAATAACATGCATGAATTCGTACACTTTTAGTTGCATATGCCCAATTCAACAGTTGTTGTGGGCTTTACTGCAGTTTGATGGATTTGAACACATGAACGTGAAACGTAGCCAAATAAGACGAGGACCAAGACCTGATTTTGCTGTTTATTCATTTGTAATCATACCATGAACTAAAAAATAGTTTAGTTGAATTTTTTGGAAAATTTAGAATTAAAAACACTACTGGGATAACTGGACGCTTGTTATGAATACAATAATACGATTGTCTGAAACCGGAAACTGTCAGTGAGAAAGGTGCCATTGATTTTCTGGAGTACCTATGTGATGTATTCATAAACTATATTGTTGTTGATGAATAACTATATTTAGAAGGTTCAACTTGTGAAGTGAACGTCAAAAACCACACTAATTTGGGACTAGGCATTCAAACCAAATTGAAACGACTCAAAAGCAGTGATTGTTTTGTATTTCGATGTCACAGACTTGTTATCAGCCCAGGGCATCAATCCTCGCAATTTATAGTTCACGTACGCTAGGAATACATATAATATTTATGAACCGACTGAGAAAATAGGCAGCGATCGGAAGCGAGCACTAGGATTGTAGGATTTCAAGTAACAAAATAGAGCCAAGAAGGTTTTCCACGATAAGCGCGATAAGGGAATCGCGTGGGTCAGCGCGAAGCCGGATGTGCACAACTCGTTTCACGGTGAGCTGATCGTTTATAGAAACAAAACTATCACGGGAGCTAGATTAAATGAAGATTTACGTACATCCTGTCCAATAAAATTGAAAAAATACGATTTATTCTAGTAAAAATAGCGTATTTACCTTGATTTCTCTCCGCAATTGGGCCGGCCGCCATGTTGACGTCGGAACTTAGTTGTGAAAATTGTAAACAGTCAACACTGAGTTCGTTGAGTGTTGGTGAACCTGAGAGTCCACGTAGAAGGTTTGCTTACATCAGAGGTTGAAACCATACGCTTTTTCTTGACATCATGGATGAAGTGTGCGTCTCTATTCTACTTCCATGCACGACATGGCTGCTGGAAGAATTGTCGCATGGTGGGACTCCCACCGTGGGAGTAATTTTCTGTTCTGCAATGGGCCATGTCCATTACACTCTGTCGTGGCGTTTTCTCATGGATGAGAAAACTCTCTTTGAGAGTCCTCAGTTTGTTGGTAGAGCAGTAGTGCTGCAACCTGCCCAGACCTGAAGGATTTCTGAAAAATGACTGACTCGAATTTTCTTCTTCTTCTTTCCTCCGCATTGGGGATTCTTTGGGGTTGTGTCCAATCCAATGCTGTTTTGGTTTTTCACCTCTCCAGTTAAATTTAGTTGTTTCTATGATTTGTGGCTCTGTAAGCTGCTACTTGTTTAGATAAGGTTTGGTAGTGAGAAGTTAGTTACCCAACACAAGTAGGTGTCGAATAAAATCCTGAAGGGGACTCTGTGTTTGACTGTGAAATGGGGGGAGTCAAGAAAGACCGAAACAGAAATAAATTTACGTTAAGTTTAGGATAATAAATTGTATTTACCTGTGAAGTATGGTAGCTCTTCGAAGGTGTTGACTCTGTGGATGGATAAGATTAAAAAATGAGCTGTTAAACCTGAAGGGTGTTTCTTTACCTCGGATCACCTAATGTGTCCTCTGCCAGAAGGGCGTGTCCTCTGTGTCTTTCGTGTCCTGAACACAAAGCTAACCTGGATGTCCACGTGGATGTGTTTTCTGCAAAATGTGTCCTAAGGACACGACCTGATGGGTCTGAAAGGTAATAAAGAATGAATTGAATTTAAGTTGTTTTATTTTACCCCTAATTGACTGAGCTGGTTAGAGGCAGGGTGAACTCAGAGATAACACAATATATGGAGTAAAATACCAGGTAAGAAGATTTATTCAAAAGCACAAGTACTTTGGTAGGTAACTAAAATATGACAAGCCTGAAGGGTGAATGGTAAAATAACAATTACTATGAATGAGATCGTGAAATATGATAGGACTAGGGTTTTTTAAAACTTAGGGATTGTTTAAAAACAATGTTTCCGAAATTGACAATATTTTCCAAATTCCTTCTCAATCAAATTACAAGCTGTCTTCACCGTGTTCTTGCGTGCCTTTACAATTTGTGTCTTTCTCTCTACAATTTTACAGACTTTTCTCTTTACCAATTTAATTAATATTACTCAGACTTTCTACACTGTTTTGTGTTTCACCTGCCTAACTATTTTTGGCCAAAAATGAGTTAGTAAGTTAGTTTGTGCACTCACGTGTTGGGCTCGAAGGTATCCATGACGATCTTGATGCGGTTGATTTGGAGTCTCCAGTCAGTTGTTAGGGATTCCGAACAGAGAGATGATTTGGGGACTACGACTCGCCAAGTTCAGGGGGTTAATACGCTCGTGCTGACTTATTGAGAAGGGGGACAGGGAAGACGTTCAGCCGGGACGTACTAGTCGAGCATCAGGGAAATAACGTTCAGCCGGAACTTACTAGTTGCACAGTTAACCTTCCGGTGGGCGCGTGGCAGCACTCAGTGCTGCCACGCTAAAGTTCATGTGATAAGTGGTACTAGTTTTTTTTTAAACGGCTGGGGATATTCAGTACCTGCAGTTGGCTACACTGGGAACACAACGCACGTGCCACACGTAATTTTCCATTCTCGTAGCAGTCACTAGTCAAGGTCCAAACGTAAGGACTCCACTTTGGCAGCACTCAGTGCTGCACGCGCTCACTCATGTAAGTAATTTTACTTTCCGAATGTTGATGTGGGTTATTTTTTACGAGATTCTTTGGCTCTATATAAGGTGTTTTATTGTTGTACAACGATTTTATCATAATTATTTAGTAGAAGTAAGTAGGTAGATCAACTGTTTTTCATGCAATCAACAAAATTTTATCAGTATGATGGGTTACCTGTTTCATCTATTCATATCAGCAGTGTAATGAAAATATTATCATTGCCTACCCACACTGCAACTACTATTTATATTTACCTATCTTTTACTATTGGTCCTATGCCAAAAATGTATATAAATATATATATATATATATAATTTATATAAAAAACAAATAAATAAAAAATTTATATTGGTACTATGCCAAAGAGCCAAATATATAGTTCAGATCGTTTATGAGAGTTGTTTCAAATGATTTTACCTTCTTTACCTCGAAAACATGGGCAGAAAAGCCAATTTTCTAGAGGCAGCACTCAATGCTGCACGCGCCTCCTCGTGTGAGTTTCGAAGGCGCGCCCACCGGAAGGTTAAGGGGGAAGTGATCATGGCTGCCTCAAATATTGCCTCCCCTCCAGTATGTGACGTCATCCACAGCCTCTCCAATCCTATCAGGCTGCCACCCAAGCCAGGCTGTGTATCTGCTGCTGAGGTAGTCATTGGTAGTTGGTTCCACCCCCGGCGGTCATGGATGAAGTCTGGGCTGGACGCCTCAAGTGGAGTTCGGCGTCCTTGCATTGGGGGCGGACCACGCCCCTGGAACTGGCCCAGATTACCCCTCCACAGTCTTTCGCCGCAGGTGGCTCTGTGGGGGCGGCATCTTGGGGTTCAGGAAGGGGGGTGTGAGCAGGGGCTCACAGCTCCATGTTTCATGTACAAGTTTTGTTTATAACTTCACCTCTGCATCTGTCATGCTTTTCTGGATAACCTTCAAAAGTTCGTGAGCCTGGAGTCCTCTGTAAAAACTGCACTGACAGCTGCCCATGGAGAGACCAGGGTGATGTTAGCAATAGAAAAAATTGATGGGGACCCTACCAATAGATTCTGGCAATGACTTTTGTTTTATTATTCCCAATAATGAACCTTTGGAATCTACTCAGAAAAAATTGTAACACCCCTCAAAATTCGTTGGTTTACGTTTCAAGGTATGTTGAATCTGAAAATCGAATAAAAATTTTTCCGTCCATAAGCCGTCCGCAGCACTCTCCTTAGTTCCCATGGACCGATTTTGATTTTGGTTGATGTCAGTCACTTCTAAGGGGTGAAAATCAACATGTTCGATGCGGGTTTTTAGACCTATGTTGAACCGACTTGCGGCTGCCAACTGTAGGGGAACGCACTCGGCACATGAGCTGCCAGTGGAATGAAAATGTGGTTGAATTCGTTTCACTGTGAGGCTCACACAACAGGCACGTGAGTGACTCCACCTCGCCGAACTTTTTTATGAATTTATTCTTCTATATACACTTCTATTCTTCACAATAATGCCTTGGGAACGAACAGTAAGTGCAATAGAGCCTCAAAACCAGACAGAACTGATGAAAATTACGTAAGAATTGGGAGATATTTAGCTTGAAAATCGTTAGAAAAACGCGGGAATGAGCTTCTTTGATGACTGAACATCCATAAAACTGCCAGTGTCCGGTCACGGCAGACATTGTCCAGTATGTGTCCATTAAGTCCGGACATTGTCCAGTACGTCAGGACAGTGTCCAGTCAGTCTGGGCAGCGAGAGAGTCAGGAGAGTTTCAGGTCAGTCTGGAAAGCGTTCGGTCAGCCTGGAGAGCATCCAGTCAGTCCAAACAGCGTTCAGTCAGTCTGGACTCTGTCCAGTCAGGACAGCGTCAAGTCAGTCCAGACACTGTCCAATCAGTCAGGACAGTGTCCAGTCAATCTAGACAGCGTGTGGTCAGCCTCTGGTCAGTCTGGATAGGATCCAGTCAGTCCAGACTGCATCTGGTCAGTGTCTGAACTGGGTCCAGTCAGTCCGGACAGCGAGAGAGTCTGGAGAGTTTCAGGTCAGTCCGGAAAGCAATCAGTCAGCCTGGAGAGCATCCAGTCAGTCCAAACAGCGTCCAGTCAGTCCGGACTCTGTCCAATCAGTCAGGACAGTGTCCAGTCAATCTGGTCAGCCTGCGGTCAGCCTCTGGTCAGTCTGGATAGCATCAAGTCAGTCCAGACTCTGTCCAGTCAGTCCGGACTCTGTCCAGTCGGTCCAGACACTGTCCAATCAGTCAGGACAGTGTCCAGTCAATCTGGTCAGCCTCTGGTCAGTCTGGATAGCATCAAGTCAGTCCAGACACTGTCCAATCAGTCAGGACAGTGTCCAGTCAATCTGGTCAGCCTGTGGTCAGCCTCTGGTCAGTCTGGATAGCATCAAGTCAGTCCAGACTCTGTCCAGTCAGCCCGGACTCTGTCCAGTCAGGACAGCATCAAGTCAGTCCAGACACTGTCCAATCAGTCAGGACAGTGTCCAGTCAATCTGGACAGCTTGCGGTCAGCCTCTGGTCAGTCTGGATAGGATCCAGTCAGTCCGGACTGCATCTGGTCAGTCAGGACAGTGTCTGGACTGGGTCCAGTCAGTCTGGACAGCGAGAGAGTCTGGAGAGTTTCAGGTCAGTCCGGAAAGAGTTCAGTCAGCCTGGAGATCATCCAGTCAGTCCAAACAGCGTCCAGTCAGTCCAGGCTCTGTCCAGTCAGTCCGGACTCTGTCCAATCAGTCAGGACAGCGTCCAGTAAATCTGGACAGCGTGTGGTCAGCCTCTGGTCAGTCTGGATAGGATCCAGTCAGTCCAGACTGCATCTGGTCAGTCAGGACAGGGTCTGGACTGGGTCCAGTCAGTCTGGACAGTTTATTATTTAATGAAATTTATCTTAATGAGATTTGGTATATGGGCTCCATTTGTGGTCTCCAGTTGCGCCCCAAAGCTTTTTGCTGTTGTCAGTCACTTCTTACAGTGAAACTTAAGTGCTGTAACTTCCAAAGGCGCTCTATCTCGAAAACTCTCGATAAGAAGGTATTGTTTTTTCACAAATTCAAGATAGCATTGAATTTTTAGAATCAAATGAGACCACCCATAGCTCTGTTGAACAAAGTGTTCGCTCCCAATGAGGATGATAAATCTGAAACACGAGTATGAATCGCAAAAGGCCTGATAACCGTTCAAATTTTAGCTGACTAAAATGCGATTGAGTGAGAAGCGTTTTTTTCCTCTAAACGAACTCGACTATGAATCAAAAACTTAGTAGGTAGTGACAATGGCCAAAGCTGTGTTCTTCACTGGCGCTCGATCTATACAGAAAAATAATAAACCTTTGTGTAATAATTTGCACCGTTTTTCATTATAGTTCATTCCTTTATGACTGGCCAAGCTGTTTGCCTGACGAATATTCTCACCTGAAGCCCCTCCCCTTTATGATAACTTCAAAGCCTTTAAAAGTCAGAAAAAGCCTTTTAAGTCTTTAAAAAGAATCAGATCAGAGCGAAAGGGTGAATCAACGACGAAATGAGTAATCAATCACAGTACCTATTTATTTACATAAAACATTTCAATAAATAATCGAGAAACCAAAACATAATACCACCAAGACAAAAATTCAACGTTTGACACGCCCACGAAGTATTCGACAAAATAAAGAACTACATATTAAAATAACAACTTTTAAGAACTTGGTTATGATCATAAATTCACGGACATAATGGTAGTGGTATATAATCTGAGTAGGCACGTTAATAAAAATGACTTTGGTATAAAACAATTAACAAACGTTGGTACCTACTCTACAGCTCATGGGTGCGCTGGTAGACTTCTAGTATAATTATGAATAATACGATGTGTTTGTACCCTAATACCGACAGAGTTGAAACATGTAATGAAACGACGTACTACACAATGAAATGATCAGTCAAAATAAGAAAATCACCTTCACAAAGAACAGTCGACCTAAGATTATCACACGCATTGAAATGGAAGTTTGAAGTTGAAGGAAGTATCTAAATACAATTAGGGCTTTTTTCTTCCAAAACGTCACGAATATTACTTAACTTAGTATAGCTCCACAAACATTTCTCAAGGGTACATCCAGATGTAATTTTCAGCTCAAAAACTCTGATAGGTCTAGAAATAACCAGCTCCGAGGCCTTCCTTCAAGGAGAAACCGAGGTTCCAAAATTCAAGACACAGGCAGGTCAAAAAAATAACTGAAATAAATCGTTCAAAAGGATAATTTTGCGTTTTTTTGTTTGTTGATAGAGTAGGAGGTCTTAAATGAGCTGATATACAAACTCCTTCCACTGCGACCAACAAGATCTATTGTGGAGTGCTTCCAGGCTATGTTAGCCCTCTAAGAAGGTTTTACTGAACACCCCTTCTCCCCACTTTTTGGCAAAGCAGAGAAGATCGGTGTATGCCACCTTAGAGATGGTGTCAGGAGCTAAGACTTCACTTCCTAGGATTGTGTATCTAGCTCGACCCAGTGCTTCACAGTGGCACATGATGTGTTCGGCATCTTCCGTTTCCATGTCACAGGAGCGGCAGATGTCCGTTGTTAGTTTGCCTATCTTCTTTAGGTGATAGCGAAGTGGGCAGTGACCTGTTAGCAGACCCACAAGTATTCTGACGTCCTTCTTAGGCATAGCTATAAGTTCTTTAGCCCGTTTCTTGGAGAACGTCACAAATAGTTTTGCCTGTCTCAGGCCAGGGAGGTTCTGCCAGTATTCTACTCGCTCATTCCTTTCTCAGTTGTTAACCACATTCTGTAAGCAGCTTTTGGTGGTTCCCAGGAATGGTTCTGGCCTAATTGGCAGGGACTCTGAGCCTCTTTTCGCAAGACGATCAGCAGTTTCATTACCCTCATGTCCAGGAATCCAGAGTAGGGTGACCTGGTTGTCCTGGGCCACAGATTTAAGGGTATTCAGGCATTCCCAGACCAGCTTCGAGGTTATAGTGTATGAAGCAATGGCCTTCAGGGCAGCCTGACTGTCTGACAAAATGTACACTTTGCTTCTGTTGATATGCTTGTTCAGCATTTCTTCAGCGTACAGGTGAATTGCAGAGACTTTATAAGGGCCTTTAATGCCTATGCCAGATCTTCCACACATGACTGATCCATCTGTATACCACACAAGAGAGCCCGGTAACACAACAATTTTGCGTTAGTAAAGGTCGAAACACACTCCCCTCACATTAAGGACAGCATTGTGGCTACGGCCTTTGGGGCGTCGTTGTTTGGCTGTGGACTTTGGACCGACCGAGGAAAAGATGATGGTCCGTATAACAGACTCTGTTGTCATTAGAGAGTTACAGCGACATTTAGAGGGTTACAGCGACATTTGGAACCGTCATTCCATGAGAAGCTGCTAGGGCGAGCATCGAGTGGATGCTAACTTTCCAATGTTAGTCTCAAAGTCAATGCTGCGAGGCTCACAGGATTGACGTTGCTTTAGATTTTACAACACTCCATAGTTAACGTTAACTCAATCCGCGGTTTTTTGTTTCCATTGAACTGATAAAGGAGAACAGGAAGAAAATCAATGAAGTACGCTTGTTTATTAAATTCTCTTTTTGTGCATTACGCACCAATGTGAACCCAGCTTTACGCGACTCACGTAAATTACGCGAGAGAGCCGAGATAGCCATGTTCTGTGAGCCTCACAATCATACGGGAGGCTCACATTTTCGACTTGAGTCTCGCATTTTTACGTATCTTGGCCCGCCGTAACTCTCTATTGACTTCCCAAGTTACGCAAAGTGCTAGAGTGCTTTGTTTACGTTATGTTGCCTTGGTAAAAAAAGACTGATGACAGTTGAAAATAAAGAAGTACTGTTATAAATAGGACAGTGGGAGGGGGGCGTTCTTCAACAACTGCATTATCAATGCCGAAGTCCCTTCCTACTGCATCAGAGAATGCATCAGCTGTATCGCAGCATGTTGCTCGCGAAAAACGAGGAAAGCATGACCAAGCAGCAGAAGATGTTTGTGGCTCGTTCACACCATTGATCAATTCGTGTGATGGAGCCCTTCACAAAGAATTCCAGGCCTTCCTGAAAAGGGCAGCTAACAGGCTGTCTGAAAAGTGGGGAAGAGACCTGTCTGAGATGAGCGGCTTTCTGAAAGTTAAAGTTCAGATAGCAGTGTTGAGGGCTGTAACCATGAAACTAAGGGGGACCAGGAAAAAAATAAGAAGTCTTGGGACAGAAGATGGAGCAATCCTGCCACTCCTTCGAGACTGAATGACGAGAGAAGCCAAGGAACTCCAGGATACAATACTTGTCCAACGACTTCGAAAATCGGCTCATTTCAAAGATTCACTCCGCCCTCAAATCATCAATAATTTACAATCTACTCCACTTTTAGAGATTCTAAACGGACTCCGCCAAAATCAGCAGCCAAATGTCAATGTTTCGACAAGATCATGGGTTCTGTGGATACCACACTCTATGGAGAGGTTCCACGAGCACGTTATTGGAGTGCAAAAACTCTCTAATATCAGTTAACTGAGTCGTGAAACTTGAATACCTACTAAAAATTATGAACGTTAAGACGATGATTCGGAGCCTTCAATGGCCTCGGGGTGTGTTGCAATAAACACGAAGCTGCATTTTTTATCAAAAGCTGAACTTGTAAAGCCAGAGTGGTGATCAAAGAATACAACCATTTGTGATTTATTTGTGGTCGCGGGAAACTGGATAGTTTCTACCTATTCCGCCAAGCCTAAGCGCAGCACCTACTTACCTCTTCACGCACTTGCTATGGAGTTTTGTATAGCATCCACGAACAACAGACAAGGACAGTTAGCAGGAGAGTTCAGGAGAGAAGTGATTATTATGAACGGAAGTTCGGATGGTTGTTGATACCAAAGTATTTGATTGCTAATTATTAAACAAATCTACTCGTTGAAGTCAGTATTGTGTTTGATTATGGAAGACCTAACATATTTATATGAAAATAGAAGGCATTGATCAAATTCGTAGACGCTGAAATGATTGTTCATTACGAACCCTCTTCTCATCGAGTCATAGTTGCCAGTGTCAGATTCAAAAGAGAGAGATCTCAAAATGGTTGCAGAGCTACACTTAATCGGATTTTGCTCCTAATATCATTTACATGTAGGAAAGTACTACCTTACAAAGAAAATGAGTCTTTCACGTACAAAACATGTAGGTACTTTCAGACAAAAAAAAATTGGAGACTGATTTATCTTTACACGAGATATGAATGAGAAAACAATCGCAGTTGTATCATTTTTACTAGGTTCTCAGTAGGAATTTCACGATGCTTGTATAGGTTTCTATAAATCGTCAAGTTCTATACAATAATGAATTACTATTAACCATTACTTCAGTGTTTTCGACGAATAAAGAAAAACGATGTGTAATTTGAATGGTAGCGGTAACCCTGATAATTTTGTTGCGTTAAATGCAGCACGCTTTGACAAGCACCACTCTTAATTTAATTTTTTATTTTTATAAATATAGATCGATGCGACGACACCTACCGAGAGTCAAATCACAGGTGACGCGATTCCGTTGGATGGATACTGGGAGGCTTTTAAGTATCCAACATTTTGTTTTCTATAGATGTTACGGGGGTTTCACGACGCGGCTTCTTCGGGTCCGCAGTCGTTTGATTCTTCTTTTTTCTTTTTGACGGCTTCGTGAATTTTCTTAAACCGGACCATGCATTCTTCCTACAACAAACATATTTCGCAATTGAGAAGTAGATCATGTCTGGAGTGTGTGGGCTGCTCAGATCTGGAAATGATTTGACAGAGTGAAATCTCCACTAGGTATGGAATATGATACGTCTATGATTCATTCACATTGGTACAGATGTAACCAAAAAATTTAAAAAAATATTAATTATGTTATGTCGGCGTGTGAAGGCGATTGTCTTCACGCTTGTCAATTTCTATTGGTCCCTACTCAACGAAGGTGAAGGATGGGACAACACTTTCTGCCCAGCGCGGGTTACCACCTACCGCATGCAGGAGTGCTTAAGGATTCAGCTCAGCTACGATCCTCAGCGCGATTGATCGTCGACCGGAGGGAGGCAGCACATTTACCTAGCCCTAGTTGGGGGCAGACAACTTCTAGGTGAAATGGGAGCGGAGGCTGGCGCGATGAGCTTATCACCTACCGAGACCTCCGAGGAACTTTGGGCTTCTGAGAGAAGGCGAGGTAGGGGAAGCCCATGAAGGGGAAGCCCTGAGTCCTCCTTTTACATTGGTTAAACAAGGTAATGGGAGAGTGGAGGAAGGTGACGTCAAGTGACGTGTTTGTCCCCCGTACCTCACCTTACCTAACTGGCACAATGAGTCACTCAGGGTTTCCATTGTGCCCTTTATTGGAGAGCTAACAGGCTTGAGTATATGAGTCACTACAAATTAAAAATACAGGGTGTCTACACTTAAGATGGGCATAACTTCAGGGCTCGATTCTACAAGGTATTTCCAACAAAAAATGTCTCATAGCAATTTTCTTTTAACCTACTCAAAATTCCTTTTTTTTCACTTTTAAGTTTTTTTGGGGTTTTCGACCTTACGGCACTGATATGGTCATAACTCCCTTATTTTTCATGCAAATTCAAATCTGACTACACCAATGGAAAGAGCGTTAAATTTCTGATCTACCTAGTGTAAAACCAAAATTTTTCGAAACTTGACTTTCTTTGACAAAAGTTTTCACTCTGAATCACTGCCCGTTTCAATGGGCGCTCTTCGGAAAAACATGCTCAAATTGTAAGCTTTCCAACGGTTTATTAAGTTTAAAAAACAATTCAAATTGGAAGAGTAAATCAAGTTTGACTGCAAGAAAACGCGAGTTTTACAAGAAAATCCCCAAAGATAAAGAACTCGCAAAAGATTCACTGAAACTCTTCAAAACGAAAGAAACAGACAGATCAGCTGATTGACGGCGGCCATTAGCTCAGCCACAAAACAAGGAGTTGAGTAAAAGGTTATCTCACGGGATTTACGCGACTCTCACGTAATTTACGCGAGAGGGCCGAGACAACCGTGTTCTGTGAGCCTTACGTCATAGGCAAGGCTCGTGTTTTTTGACGTGTCGCGCGTTTTTTACGTATCTTGGCCCGCTGTAACTCTCTATTGGCACCATTGTGGGAGCATGGGGGGGGGGGGGGGGTGAACTTGAATTCGCATGTTGGGTATCGTAGATCATAGTTTTTGAAATTCCGTTCAAATTATTCTCCTTGAGACCCCCATAGACTACTTCGCAGTAAGTCTAATTACTTTGTTTTGAGTAATATGTTGCTTTTGACTTAAAATATATTAATTAACCCATCAAGTGTCTCAAAAGCAACTTTATAGTTGCTTTTGTCGGTCAGACCCTTTATACACTGGGAGTCCATCAGAGGGTTAATACACACCAGGGGTTAAAGATGCCACCATAACTGGTGGGAAATGAAGATTTGGAGCTATTGCAGGTACAACGAAAAAAAAAAATGGAAAAGGAAAGGGGGAATTTAAAACATCATTTCCAGCTGTAAATATGAAGTAAAAAAATGTGAGGATCTACAACTTGGAGAGAACAGTGTTAATTACACAACTTAGATAAGAAAATTTGTTTATTATCTATTTATGACTCATCACTAAGTCTATTTTCTTCCTGTGTTCACCAGTTTCTCAAGATTTTCACAGCTGGCACCCAACCAGGATTCATTTCAATAGGTACCACGATTTTGCTCTCAACTTTGTTAATGGGGGGTGCGCCTTGATTTTTTTTTTCATTTTTTTTTTTATCGAAAGTAGACTACATCCTGGGAATTTTGGCACCAACCGCGACCTTATAGCGTGAGTAGATCTGTTTCTATGATTTTTCAAAGTTTCGACCGTTTATGACGTCAGGCGCCCCTCTCGCCTGGGACCCCCCCAGCCCAATGTGACGTCATAAACGGTCGAAATTTTAAAAATTCATAGGAAAAGTTTTACACACGCTAGAAGGTCGTGGTTGGTACCAAAATTCTCAGGATGAGGTCTACCTTAGATTAAAAATAACGATAAACAGTTTTTCCTACCCAGGCGCACACCCTATTTTATTTTTATGACCTTTTTACTTCAATTTTTGTTTACACACTACCAAACCACATGACAGTAGAAACCATAAAATGCTCTTTGCCCAAGACATGAAATAAATTATAATGTGTCGCACGAACTTTAGTTTTTCCAGGGACAGAAGCCGCAATTCGCGCCCAACGGTCGCCAGTTGTGCCTTTTGGATTCGCCGCCAGAGCACTTTCCAGTGCTTTCTGCTGTGTTGGGCTCCAAGGATTCTCTTCAACGTCTACTGTTGATCTGGTTTTAACTTTCTTCAGGACTTCTGGCTCTTCCGGTTCTTCCTCCTGCGAAATAATTTTCATTAGGTGACAAATGGTCGCTGACTGAACGTAAATCACTCTTCTACAATTCCATAATGATAACATTTGCTAATGTTATTTTAAGGCCAAAGTTGTGACTGAAAGTATTCTTGATTTTTGTCGAGTTTTGCTTTTCATGCGTCGTTTGCACATCTCAACTCCACTTATAAAAAATGTTATAGGGCATCAAAAAGATTGCAAGTTTAACGCTATTTCTAACGGATGTTTTAGATGTTAGCTAACTCTTGAATTGAGGGAGTTATGGTAGATTTGATGAGCGAAGATCAAAAACACGAAACAAATTTTCAAGATGAAAAAAAGGCACTTTGAGTGGGGGCTCCAAAACATGTCAGGAGGCACTTTTTGTCGGAAATTAGTTGTAAAGCACGTGGGAGAACGGTCGTGGACCACTCGTGTTACACTCCGTAGAGGTCATCCAATTTTGGTTGGATGAAGTTCCTTAACACTTGGATGTACCGAGCAGAAGTGATCGTGACCGTGATCAGCTACCTCTTCGCATTTATTGTCCATTAACTTTCTCAACTCAGTGGTAGCAAACCCCGACTCAGAAGTGTAAATATAGTTTAGTCGGAACGATAGGAGATCGATCCCCGGTCGAGTGGAGTGAATTTTTGATGATTCAACAATGGGGTATTTCGGTGGGTTTTTGACCTCAAATTTGGATTCAGCGCCCTTGAAAACTTATATACTCCAACTTTGGGCCCAATGATACTCTAACATGTGGTAGAAAAATTAATTAAAGAGATCACACGTATGAAAAAAAGGCGGGCCTCCCTTAACGCACACACACTTATGCCACGCGCGTGTGTGAGTAGTATTTTGTAGTATCCAAGAGGTCCTCCAAGGGTTTCATCTCTTTTCTGTGCATGGATACTTTTTTCAAAGACAGTTGGCTAGCTACGTCACACCATTCAAATCTTCAACTTTCCTTAGCTTCTCTGATGTTTTAAAAACATTTTCTCGACGAACAGACCCGATTACCGTTATTCCTGAGCCATACTATTTTGAAAAAAAAATTGACTGAAATACCCCATTCTCTCCTCTTCAAAAAAATAAGCGCCAATGAGTCCATGACTGCATACAGCACACCAAACAGTTATTTAGGGTTGTGTAATGGCATTTTAACTTCTTATTTTATTGTTGTATGTTTGCATGAAACGCCATTACACAGCCCCAAGCAGTCATGGGATGGACGTGTGGCAGCGGGTGATGCACAGCTACAGAATGCGACTTCAGAGCTGCATTGACAACGGCGGCCGTCATCTTCGAGAAGTTTTGTTTAAAACCTCATAATTTAAAATGGTATGAGTTGCAGATTAAGTAAATATAAATAAATTTGCCATAATAAATGGCCTCTTGAGATCGTAAAGAAAGTTGTGCCCACCCTGTATGTTTATAGCGTAATCAAGTGGGAAGCACTTCTATACTGATCAGTAGGGATTGGATTTTTGTGTATTTAAAAATACAAAACCTTTAATTTTAATATTTTGTATTCTTGGTTTATTATTTTCAATAATAAGCCTTTGGAATCGAGCAAGAAACAAAAATTTTAACCCCCCCTCAAAATTTGATGTTTTACGTTTCAAGGTACGTAGAATCCGAAAATCGAATAAAAAAATTTCCGTCCGTCCGCCGTACGCGGCACTTTTCTTAGCAACACTGGACCGATTTGGTTCAAATTTGGTATATGGGCTCCATTTGGGGTCTAGTTGTGCCGCGAAGCTTTTGGTTGATGTAGGTGACTTCTAAGGGGTGAAAATTAAGGGTTGAAATTTTCAAGAGTGCCCTAGCTCGAAAACTCTCGAAATAAAGGTATCGTTTTTTCACCAATTTTAAATAGTACAGAATTTTTAAAAATTTTTGAGACCACCCGGAGCTCTGTAGGACAAACCGTTCGGTCCCTACGAGTATTTGAAGGTTTTCCTTCGATAAAACAGAATCATGAGTGTGAATCGCAAAAGAGGTCTAATCTCCATTCAAATTTTATCTGACTAAAATGCGATCGCTGTTCATTTCTTCGAGTTGTATTCAGTTTTGCCTTCTGCGTAACCAGTAATCAAATTTCCATATCAAGCTTTCTATTTTTCGAATCGAGTGTGAAGCGTTTAGTTCTTTCTAATAAACTTGATTGTGAAGGTGTGAAGCCATTATAGTGTGGTAGGTAGTACCTACCAATAGTTGGTAGGTAAAAAAAAACGTCTGCCAAGTTGGGTGGGCAGTATAGCTTCCTCACTCATTGTAACATGGACGTATAGAATCAGTTGGCGAAAAACAGGAGAGGAAATGGCCTTGGAGCTCACTCAGCTGATCAGTGACCACTCAGGCACCTTCAGCATTCTCCATTGACCCTGCCTCTCAAATTTCAGCTTCCTGCGTTCAACAGGAGAGAAAATGGCCTTGGAGCTCACTCAGCTGATCCGAAGGTGCTGAAATTTATAGGGGACCGTCTAGGACCTAACCCGCACAATCCCTGAAAATTTCATCAAAATCGGACCACAGGTTAGTATAGTTTTGCCCGGGACAAGGATTGACCACAGACAGACAGACAGACCGACAGACAGACAGACACGGAACCAAAATTGTTCGGGAAGCTCTAAAACGCAAAAAGCAAGTGGAAATTTTGATTTTGGAGGACATTTTTTTTTCACTTCTTTCACGAATACAAAGCTTCCCTACCTTCGGTAGTGAGGAAGCAAAATTGGTAGGTAAAACAATGTTGGTAGGTAAAAAACGCTGCAAATCATTGCTCACTGATCAGATCACTCATCAGCTGAGTGAGCTCCGAAGCCATTTTCAATGCTATTGAATGGAAGTGCTCTTCCAGGCGTCTCCAGCATTCGAGGAGATCTTCTTCACTCCTCACATCACTGATCAGCAGAATGAGCTCCGAAGCCATTTTCAATCCTATTGAATGGAGGTGCTCTTCCAGGCTTCTCCAGCATTCGAGGAGATCTTCTTCACTCCTCTCATCACTGATCAGCTGAGTGAGCTCGAAAGCCATTTTCAATCCTATTGAATGGAAGTGCTCTTCCAGGCGTCTCCAGCATTCGAGGAGATCTTCTTCACTCTTCTGATCACTGATCAGCTGAGTGAGCTCCGAAGCCATTTTCAATCCTATTGAACGCAGGAGCTGAAATTTGAGAGGGAAGGTCAAGGGAGAATACAGATGGTGGTAGGTGCTATTGATGGAGAACCAGTGATCTATACAGAAGGATGATCTATACATAAAATAATAAACCTTTGAGCAATGATTTGCAGCGTTTTATTAATAATTTTATTTTCCTATAAAATCCGGTAAATAGGTATGTAAAAATGTTGGAATATTTTGAAAAATGTTTTTAAGCTTAAAACGAACAGTTGTTCAAAAGAAAAAAATTGGTTAGTTGAAAAGGTTTTTTAAAAAAAACTAAAAATAATAAATAATAATAAAAATCGCTCTCCAAACCATAAATTAATCCAAATGAACCAAAAAACCAAACCAGGAAAGATCGTAATAAGATCGACGCATCACAACAAATTCATATGATTCACACCCACTCCTATCGATGTCAGCACAAAAACACAGGCTGAAAAAGGGTGCGGGGCCTTGAATGTGGTTCACAGCCCTTGATCCGTGATTCTCAGCTATGACAACCATCTTTGGACTCTCCACAAAAAATTACCATCTTTCAAACGAAGGAATCTTCCTCAAAATTATTTAAAACTGCTCAAAATGGAAAAATGAGTCGTTTTTCAGTTAGATATTTGTAAATATGTATTTACAGCGAAATATGTGAAAATATGTAAAATAAAAGTAAGCTTAACCGGTTCTAAAGTTGCTTATTTTAACACTCCTTTTTCAATATTGCCAATATATTGTCTAGAAAAAAATATGCAAAAACATAAGAATCCGATCCCTACTGATCAGACTTTATTGCGTTGAACTCTTATTCATTATTACATGGCTTCAAGGCAACCAGTTATCTTGTCCTTCATAAAATTGCGTACCCTCGTAATGTCGCTTGCCTGTATCATACCTACCTGGGCAAAATATATAAAAATTACTTTTATTCTGAGATTTCAGATTATTTCAGAAATAGGATAAAGTGAAAGGGACTAAGGGGGTATCTGTAAGGGAAGTGGCAACTCCCGCTAGGCTAGGTGGTAAAAGTAGTTTCTCCTACGTGCAATAGAGTGCTCTGATTACAATTACCTTTGTGTGATCGCATCGACTACAATTAAAATCGAGATGAAAATTTACAATTAAAATCGCGATGAATTATAGGAAATTATCGAGAGAAGAGATGTATAAAAGAATTTTAGTTCTCGTCGATTGGTTGATGCGCAATCACAAAATCTTAAGAAACCAAACCTCCCGATCGGTGGCTACAGCTTTCGTACAAGTACGCAACCACGAGAGACATTTTATGTAAGCGAAAATCATCAGAAATTTCCGCGTAACACTCCCCGCGTGACGATTTTTCATTTATGTGCCATAGTAAAGACATAAAATGACAAAAACTTTGAACGAGTATTTTGCGTCCTAAATCATAGCAACCTAATCATAGCGACACACCATAGCGAGCCAGCGGCACTCTATTGGACGCACAGGCAACTACTTACTTTGACTACCTAACGGGAGTGCCCTAGCGGGAGTTGCCACTTCCTTTACAGATGCCGCCTAGTCTGAAAGGGAGAGCAAAACGATGAGTTCACACCGAAAACTGTCTACCTAAGCAATAAGGTCATCAATATCAAAATATCCGGGAACAATCATCATTGAAATATCGGGAATTTCAGTCAGAGGAAATTCCTATTCAAGACTCGAACCCCGAATTTTCTTCCATTATTTCTGATACCGCAGGGACTCCGAAAATTCAAGAATTTCTGGCACCAGAATCAACCCCCACCCCGACTACTAGTATGCAGAGACCATCAGATTCTCCACAGCCCCAAAGAGCCCGTCAAAGGCCTACTCATCTGGCTGACTAAGTCCTTTACTAAAAGGAGGGGCGAATGAGATGATTCCGAACTACTTTTCTTCTCCAGCTTCTCTAACACATGTTCATCGATCTCACGCGTCTGTTTGTTGCGATCCCACCAAATGTAATTTCATTCTTTCAAATGTATAGTTACTGCTTCGAAGTTGATTAAAGCCTTATTTCTCCAAAAGGTTTTATATCTATTATTGATCATTTCAAATCAGATCCCAGAGAGTTCGCTTTGTTTCGCATCGACTACTCCATTCAGGGCTTCACTTGGCAAGAACACCCACAGGGCATCACCAGGAAGAAGCAAAGTACTGTCGAATGAAGAACGAATTCGAATAGCAGAGTTAAAATACAGGTTTGAAGAAATGGACAATAACATACTGACCTTCACAACAACTGGTTTGAAGCCTTCTTCTTTCATTTTGTGCGCAAAATGAGCAACTTCATGAGGAGCCCTCTTCATGGCTACTCCAATCTTCTCCCACCTGGAGAACAAATAGACGAGAAACATTATTTCGACACAAACCACACTTACTTTGTTTGATCGAAAAGTACATTTGTAACTTTGAATAATCACCTTTCGTTGGTGCCTGGAGGAAATTTCTTCATTAAGCGGATTAGATCCAGGAATTCCTCATCAGTCCAAGGCCCACTCGTGTATGTTGCGGGAGGAGGACTTTTCTTAGGAGGTTGAAGCTCCTTGATTTTGGTATTATCTGTTGTGATAAAACTACGTTGAGTATTTAAGGCAGGCAGAACAAGAATACATGTTCAAATTGATCAGTTCACTATCGTACTGGAATACTCAATTTCAAACACACATTGACTACTTTTTTTTAGGGCCAGTTCTTCGAGATTTTTATTGGTTGATTAATCAGTAATAATTATTTTCCAATGTGCCTTCATTACTTGAATTGAAAGAACTAGGTAAGATTTTTAAAGAAAATCATCGAAATTGGAAATATCTCTCGTAAGATTGCCTTGACTATTCCTCGAAGCCTCAACCAATCAGAACGCTTCTCCAGTTCTCAGCTTGAGCTTTCACGGCCCTGAAGCCTAAATATACGGTGTAAGTGCAAAACATGGTGGACAAGTATGGTTCACATGGACGATGGACGGAAAGGACGGAATGATAAACTTCCTCTTGGAAGCCTCTGAAATGATAACCTCTCTCTGATTTGCAACCTTTGTTGACTGTGTTTTGAGTTGGACGTTCAATTCCTCGTTAAAATTAATTTTGTATTAGAAAAAAAGAAGAAAAAAAACGAGCAGAAAAAAAATAACAAACAAATGAAGCGCGAGTGTGGAACCTCAGGGTGCCCGATTGTCGATTGCAACAATCAATGTTTTTTCCAACAATCGATAGTTTAGATGGTTTTTCCAACAAAAGAGTAATATTGCTCTTGGAATTTTCAATTTGCCCACATGTTAATTTATTCTTACGAATGCCTGCTGAACAATGTGTCAAGAAAATTCGGAGTAGGGATTCTGCAATAATTCTGGGAATACATCATCACAACTCCTCAACACATCAATCTTGTCAATCGTACCAAACAATCGATTGTTGGCCGCCCCTAGTGCAACCTCCACTCCTGGTTATCATTCCTGACCACTGCACAGGCGCGCAGAAAGGGTGGAAGATGGACGATGGTATAAAAATTCCTTCCGCCAACGGATTCCATCAAGATGGCGGCCACCATTCTCAACCAGGGAAAATGAGCCAATAGCGTTACATTGATAACATGGGAATGAACAATCCTCACGAGCTGCTTTCTTGTCAAGAAAGCATAACTATGCAGCGGACCACCAACCAATCAGTCTTCTCCAGTTCTGACCCAAGCCTACCGAAGTTCTTAAAAATGCGAATTTTGAAATATTCACCTTTATGATTTTCACTGGATTCGGTGACTTCAGGCACTTGGAAACCTTTCCTCCTTCGTGGACCTCGTTCTCTTGGCACATAAACTTCTTCTTCCTCCGACGATTCCCTACAAAATGCACAAACGTAATGATTTCCAAGTCCATCAAAATATACATTACAACGGATATTTAGATGAAGAATCCAAAAAAAGATTCTCACAAGATCTTGTTTCAGTAATTTTCTCTCCCAAGCGAATCCTCATTGCAATACCACTAATTTTCAATCCAATCAGCGTATTACATTTTAATATTTTATGTTTAAAATTTTGAGTCTTTAATTTGGCACACTCTCGTCTGCCAAGAGAAGCTCTCTTACACATCTATTTGCCCGGACATCGACTTCTTTAATCAATCATTGACCCTCATACGTCGAGAATTGTTGAATCATATTCTAACACAAAATAGCCAAATTTAATTAATCACGAACGAGAAGTGTCATTTCATTGCCATAGTAGGAACAAATCTGACTTTAATTTTTTTAATCTTTATTTCAATTTTTTAACGTGGACAGTGTTATAGTAATTCAGTTATTTTCACATTAAATAAGTATGTTTATGTTGTATTGGGCTTGCCCGTTTCGATGAATAAATAAATACATGGAGTCGAAAAGCGTTACCGAAGTGCGTTACGTAAGTGTGGACTATGGAGATGTCACGATATTTCACAGGGTGTATCTCTGAGACTGCAGAGTTCGAATGACAAACTATGCTCCTCCCTGATCAGCTGGGTGAGCTAAATTAGCTCCTGGTGGCCCCAGCCACGACAACGGGGATTTATCAACACTCTTCAGTTGCGTAGACATGAATTTGTATCTGCTTGTAGAATAGATTCAATCTTTCTATCGTTTTGTAAAATCACCCTTCTTCATTGCGAACGTATTGATTTAAGAATTTGGTTTGATATTAAAAGGGGCTTCTTACTCGGCTTGTTCAGTTGCAGCTTGAGCCCGCTCTTCGAAGTAGGTGCGGATCCAGTGGTAGGTGAGCGGAGGAGCGTCGACGACCAAGAACCAGCACAGACGGCAGATCTGAACTGGCAGAGTGCACGTAACACTACCAACAAAACCAAACAAGTTCACAGCCATTCCAAAATACGAACTACAACTTCAGTTTATCTAGTAGCAACATTCAATACGGTGTCAAAATGAATTGAATATTTTCCTAAAAACGAATCCAAGTTGAAGTGTCAGGGAATATTATGATTTCTCACTTTACTAGTTCATCTGGTTCATTTGAACTGAGGAATCAATTTGCTTTAGTGGAACTTCAACCATAAACCCGTGAGAAACAGATTAAATTAGGGGAAAAAATGGAGGGAGGTGTAAAAATCGACATTAGAATCCACTATTAGAATCCAAAATCAACTATTAGAATCCACTGTCAAGTCTAATATTTGGATTTGATGAAACCCATCACTTTCCTACAAGGTACGACATCTAAATTGAGTTGGTTTGAAGAGTCTAGAATTCGCTTTCTGAAAATGACGAGTCTTTTCACACTCATCGATGGAGATTAGTCTGACGGTATGTCTGACCAGTTCTCCTGTAAGGAGTTGAGGCGTGGACGCTTATGGTAGCTGCTATGAATTTGGTTTGGAGACGAATGGTCTTGGATAACCCACGTCACGAATGTTGAGGTGCTTGAGATAATGGGGGGCAGGAGGGAGCTGCTCGTTAAAGATTTCTCACCTGGAGCGTGTACTCCGAGAAAGCAAATGATTGTGAATGGAAAAATAGAAGGTCGGCGAGGTATTGGTAGGCGGCAACTCTCTTGTAATATTAGGAAATGGATGGGATTCTCCACTGCTGAAGAATAGGGTGTGCGCCTGGGTAGGAAAAACTGTTAATTGTTATTTTTAATCTAAGGTAGACCTCATTCTAAGGATTTTGGCACCAACCGCGACCTTCTAGCGTGTGTAAATCTTTTCCTATGAATTTTTAAAGTTTCGACCGTTTATGACGTCACAGTGGGCTGGGGGGTCCCAGGCGAGAGGGGCGCGTGACGTCATAAACGGTCGAAACTTTGAAAAATCGTAGAAACAGATCTACTCACGCTAGAAGGTCGCGGTTGGTGCCAAAATTCTCAGAATGTAGTCTACTTTCGATTAAAAATCTAAAAAAAAAAAATCAAGGCGCACCCCCCATTGTTTCAAGCGGCTGGAGATAGAGGTTGTTCCCAACATCCAGAATCTCAGATAAGGCTTAGTAGGAAAAAGGAGATGGTTTTAAGGTGGAAAGAAGTGAAGAAGACTGGTTTCTTGCAATCTTTCGAGAGGGCCTTATATACTCCAGTGAGGCTGACCTAGACAAAGGATAGATAGGGTTGATTTTAGGCCGTCTCTCTAGGAACGCGTTGCTCTAGAGGTAGGGAGCACAGCTGAAGATTTAATATACATTAAGAGCAATAGGTCACAAGCTATAACAGTATGAAGGAGCTCAGATAGCTAAGGCATTCACCCTTAATAGTAACGCTATTAATAGTTCAAATAAATAAAAATAGTTCAAACCCAGGATGGAACAAATTATTTTTTCGTCAGCACTCACTGGTAGAAGGAAGAGAAAGATGGGGGAAGGGAATTTGAAGGATCAAAGGAGGTGGTGACGCCACGGAGTACACCTTCTGAGGTCTCGTAACTCTGTGAAGAGACAGACCACACCACACCAGGACACCGTCAGGACTGCAATCAGGATGTTATTTGTAGCGATTTCTGGACGATCTAACATTGCTCGTCGTAGTTCTAGCCTAGATTATTGTCGTTTCGTAATGAGGAATTTCACCGAATTCTGTTTGCATTTTTCCTAAATAGTTAATGGTGTGGGATAGATGAAAATCGGGCTGATTTCGGAAAATAAGTCTCCTGTTATTTTTGGGAGACAATCAAAATTTTTGATTTCAAAACTAACCGGGAAAACAGTGAAGCGGGAACACTTGCTGATTGGGCTGTTGGGATTGCTGTCTCCTCCCAGTGTTGCCCGATCATACGACGAAATTGTGTTTTCTAAGAGAAAAGTTATCAAACAAAAACAGGGGAAACCTAATTTTCCCCATCTTGCTTTTTCTATTTTTTCTTCAGTTTTTCGATTTCGAACTTTACTGTTTCGTGAAATTTTGCATCTGGGGACTACACCTAGATTTCTCGATCTCAGCGCTTCAAGCAGCCATAAATGAACTATTCCAGGATGACGTCATTTTTCCGTTTTTTTTAAACATTCGTATTTTCTACACTGTTCTGTTTATTCGTAAATTAGGAAGTTCGGGCTGAAAGTTTGCCTTAGGGGGTTTTTCGAGGTGCTGAATCCGATTTTGGGGTCAAAAATAGGAAATTCCAACATGGTGAAATTCCTCATTCTTCTCTAAATCCACGGCATTAAGATTACAGCTAGTCCGTTAGAGTCGAGTAAATAGAATTAAACCTAGGTACTTCTTCTCCATCTCGAGTCAATAGATGACAAAGCGCCTGTCAATTGCATCACGCCGTAGGATACCCAATAATATATATTACGCCTGTCTTCCTCTCGTCTACAATGAACAATCGTGATTTTCCGTTATCTTTCAAATTATTGTTTATACATACCTCGGTTTCGGTAGACTGTTCATGAGATCTGGAATCCATTTAGCTTCAGTTTCATCCACAGGCTTGCCCTTCTTCTGTTTCTTCTGTATCTTTTTGCTCTTGAATCGGACAAATTCTTCCTGAATTTCAATCATTAAAGCGATTAATCGATGCCCTCATAACAATGAATTTACAGGTTGTTGCATAAGGGAAGAATTCCGTAGTACGTAAAACCAACGGAAATTACAAATATAATTTCCATTTGCTGTAAATCAACATGCACTTACAATCGCGTATTTCTTTTCAAAGTAAGCTGCCCAAGCGACACAGTATTGACCGATTGTGACTATGATGAAAAGAATGATGGACATTTCCATGAGTCCCATCTTTCGAACTCTTCTGTAGTAGTAGATCGCCTGTTTCCAGTCAGGCAGGCCGTTGATGAGAACGTCTTCATACTTCGCTCGTTTGTTGGCATCTTTGAGGATATCGTGCACAGCCACCAACTGAAATAATAGGAGACATTTACAGTTAGATTCACGTTGTGTCAAGCATGGAAGTGTCAGAATGAAACGACCCACGGGTAAGGAATTATCTTTTTCCTAGATTTGTGATGCGTCAAAACGTATAGGGAATTCTCCTTATTCATAATGGAAGAGGAGAAACTGAATTACCTGTCGAAATTTAATTTCCGCATCTGCAGCAGGATTTTTATCTGGATGCAGCGTAAGTGACAGACTTCTGAAAGCTCGCTTTATAGCTTTGGAGTCGGCATTCTGAAACAGGAAAAAATTTATGGACTAAGAAACACAGTAGAAACAAGTTGCGATTAACATAGCAATATATACAGGATAGGTATCCGCACATCATTGCCAGAGAGGTGGCTGGTTGCGGCTTGTTTTGGCAGAAGGGCCTGAATGATCTGGCCGACAAGAATGGATGCGAGTATGACGGTTTTTCTCAGAGCAGAGGGACCCTCCAGAGCCAGCTCAACCGCATAATCAAGGAGGTTGGGGCTTCCTGAAGAGAGGTGCAGAGGGAGAGGGCATTGCACTCGAGTAACCCCATGTACAGCCAGCTTAACCTGGACCTTCGGTGTGCCAGCCTAGTCTCAGGGGATGAAGTTTATCCGTTTCATGCAGCCAGATGGCTCATTAGATTGAGAGATGCACTTCTTTCATTGAACTCCCGTCCTTATGAGAGAGAACCAAGGTTGAGGCAAGAGTGCTCCCTGTGCAACCTCCAGGAGCCAGAAGATGTGGCCCATTTCCTTGGAAGGTGTCGTGTGCTGAGGGACTTTCGAGTTGCGGCCTTCGGAAAAAGAGAGCTAACTCAAGAGGACATAATTGGTGTTTTAAATGGGCAAAATTTGAAAAATCTAGTAGGTTACTGCCAGCGAGCCTGGTTCTACCGCGCAGAGCTTGTGAGGGAGTTCAATTGGTAGGCGGTCAGTTTTTTTTTAATCTAGTATGAAGAGAGTATTTATAATTAAGATGTATGTAGTGCTTTTCTGTTTTGCAACAAATTGGGCACATAAAATATATAATATTTTGTTAAATTTGTGTTGTTAGTTTTGAAGTTGATCTGGTGTTAATTGTTTTTATGTTTCCTCCAAGTAGTTATGAAAGTTAGTTCAACATCGCAAACTCTGACAGAAAGGTATACCTATTGTCATTTCTTTATGTTTACTTTCTATATTTATGTTCAATTTATAGGTAATAATAAAACATATTTTCATTCATTCATTCATAGCAATGTATTTCAAAATGATGAGTTATAAACATTTTGTCGTGCCTCCAAAGGAATATTGTATTTTACAAAATAAACCAACGGTCCTTCCCTTGGAAATCGTGTCAAGCCTAACAAAAACCCTAACGGACAACTTGCCTTCCACCGGGGAGGAATAGATTCCGGAGAGAAGGGCTACACTATAATACCCGATTCCCAAGGAAAGGCATCATACCATTCACTAAACCAGCAAGCGTCTACTCTCATTCAAACCAACCTAAAAACCTCCAAAAAAAAAACGTAGGAAAATAAGCTGGTTTTCTACAGACAAGAGGCTACATCCCTAGTACTTCTCAATAAAGTAAATTTACTTGGTAAGCCGGTTTTTTACAGACCGGAGGCCGTTCCCTAGAAGCCGGTTTCTAGACAGACTGGGCCCAAATTAACAACAAACTCCCTTTGCTAAAATTCAGACTAAATCTATCTCCAAATTTAGAGCACATCTAGGAGGCTCAAAATACTGCTTCACGGCTTAACCACGTCTCTCTTGGTAATGTTTTTGACACCATTGTGTTCAAATATGACTCCAACAAGTAACTGATGAATGATTTCCTTAGAGAACCATCTACACGCCAACTCGCACAATCCCTGAAAATTTCATCGAAGAAAGAAAAAGAAAATTTCATCAGATGAGAACTGTAGAAGTTATAGTTGTGGCAAGGATTTCACGTTTGCGCATGCGCAGCGGCTGCTATCAGTCCGGGGGTGATGATTTTCAAAGGGGACCGTCTACACGCCAACCCACACAATCCCCGAAAATTCCATCAAAATCGGATGAGAATTGTAGAACTTATGGCTGTGGCAAGGATTTCATGACAGACAGACAGACACGGAACCAAAATTGTTCAGAAAGGCCTGAACGTAAAACGTGAGTGGAAATGGTAAACACCGCAGGCGCGACTGACGGAAGGTTAAGGAAGCTTTTTTGACTCCTATTATCTGAAAGTTGCCAGCATGAAAGGCCTTAAACTCTCCGAGGCAGCACCACAGGGATACAACTACCAAATAGGGTGTGCGCCTGGGTAGGAAAAACTGCTTATTGTTATTTTTAATCTAAACTAGACCTCATTTTGAGAATTTTGGTATCAACCGCGACCTTCTAGCGTGTGTAAATCTTTTCCTATGAATTTTTAAAGTTTCGACCGTTTACGACGTCACAGTGGGCTGGGGGGTCCCGCCCAGGCGAGAGGGGCGCGTGACGTCATAAACGGTCGAAACTTTAAAAATTCATAGAAACAGATCTACTCACGCTACAAGGTCGCGGTTGGTGCCAAAATTCTCAGAACGTAGTCTACTTTCGATTAAAAAACTAAAACAAATCAAGGCACGATACCACCGATATATCGGAGTATCGATACTTTTTTGGTATCGATACTTTTGATAGAAAACTCATACCGATATATTGGTATCGATACTTTTGCCTGAATATCGGAGGTATCGATACTTTCTTGACGATATTATTGATATTTTTGCCAAGTGGAATAGTAAAAAAACTCTGTTCAATTTCTCCCTTGCGAAGGAAAAACATTAAATCATGTTTAATGTTTTTCCCTCGCAAGGGAGAAATTAGATTGCCGATCACTCAGCTGATCAATGACCACTCAGGCGCCTTCAGCATTCTCCATTGACCCTGCTTCTCAAATTTCAGCTTCCTGCGTTCAACAGGAGAGAAAATGGCCTTGGAGCTCACTCAGCTGATCAGTGACCATCTTGGTACAACTAGACCCCAAATGGAGCCGATATAACGTGGTAACTAAGAAATCGGTCCGTGGTAACTAAGAAAAAAAAACGTTGCAGATTTGCGTGTCGGAATTCACAGAATGACCCCCAGCCCTAAAACATTAAACATGTTAAAAACAAATATCAAGTATTTAGATACCATACTACATCTGCCACTGAATAATACTCAGAATAGCATCGATCGAAACGAAATATCGCTTCTAATATCCTTCAGCGATATTCAAAAACTTTCCACAGTAACCGTCCTTCGTAGCCTCGCATTTTTTTGCGGTTTTCACATGGACCTAGGATACTAGGTCCATGGATTTTCATTTCTCTGGGTTTCTTGAACAGTTCGTTCCTTGTGACCATTGTTTTACTTAATTAATGATTAATTTCTTGATTAATGGAGTTTTTATTTGGTTTGCGAAATCATTTGTGGGTTATTTGGAAGTATCGATAGTATCGATACTTTGAGCCGATATTATCGAAGTATCGATATCTAATAATATCGGTATCGAAAAAATATCGAGTATCGATACTTCCTGAGAAATATCGTATCGAAAGGAGTATCGATACTTTGGAGTATCGTGCCGTCCCTAGTCTACCCCATCGACAATTTGGGTGTAACTTTTTTTCCTCAATGGAAGGACTTTTCTGTAAAACTTGTTAAAACTACTTGTATCTCAGTTGTTTCACCAAGCTTCCATTACTTTACGCGTGATTTTAAATCATCGAAAATAAATTAGGAACGTTAGAAGAATAATAAGCTATCTAGGTACAAAAACAATGCTTAAAATGTCTGACGCCCTCACGCCGCGAGAACAAATAAAAACTACAAAGGAGAGCTAATTAAATCAAACACGTCGTATTTGGATGGTGCGACGTTAAACAGTTTAATGGCTTTTCCATTCCATCACAGCAGTCGATTGTCTCAACATCCAACATTGGTTTGCAATACCAAGATTTCAATAGGTCTCTTTCAACTCCAGACCGTTCATGAATTTTTGGAAGCACAAACACAGCATTAGCATACACGCACGACCTTGGCGTCACAATCGTTCTAGACTTTTGAACCTAAACTACAGTGATGCCCGATATTTCCAAAATTGATTTGTTTGTACCGAAGTAGGGGGGTTCGTAAAATAGTTAGATCTTAGCAAGTTTTCATCTACTCGACAAATTCGTAACTGCTGTGTCACGATTTGAAATATGCTAACTAGAGAACTTTTAATGGCTTTAAAATGTATTGAGAATCTAGTACAAATAAGGTCATTACTAAAAAGTAAAATTCCTCCTGAATAGAAGAGAAAAAAAATTAATGAACAAAGAAATGACCAACTTGTCTTGGAAAAAGAGAAAAAAAGAAAACGAAGAAACAAACTGACCTGAAACTCTCTGGTTGAAGAAAACGAAAGAAAAGAAAACAGAACTGGAAAACTGGAGAAAAGAAAATCGAAAGAAAAGCCACAAAAAGATTTTAGAAAACGAGGGCAGGAAAACTCTGAGAACAGAAAGGGGAAGCAAGAGAGCTAGTACTTGTAGCGACAAAGCCTAACTGACAAGTGGTAATTTCTTTGTTCATTTATTTTTTTCTCTTCTATTCAGAAGGAATTTTACTTTTTGGTTTTTAGTAAACCGTAGGTTAATTTGACTGTTAGTCAATTTTCTTTGTGGGAAGGATTTTCCCTTATTTTTTCATCTTCCTTTATTTAATTTTTCCATTTTCAAGCAGAGGAGTTTTCCTGCCATTTTCATTTTGCATTTCATTTCAGTATATTTTCGTTTCTCCTTATATTGTGTTTGATTTTGCTTATTTTCCCTTTTTCCATTGTTCTGTGTGAACATTGATTAATTTTATTTCAATCTAATTTTGTTTAATTGGATTAGTTTTCCCTAGAAATACTAGGGTGGTAGCAGTCTGCAATTCATTTTACCATTTTATTTAGACAAGGTCGAAATTACAATTAAATATAATTTCTAGCCTTGTTACAACAGTAAGTCAGAATTCAGTCAACAACAAGGATACTAGAACACTTTTTCTATTAATAATCGTATTTGTGAGAAGTCGATATCTACTTACAGGCGGTACACCAAGAAGTTCGTAAAAGTTCTGTCCGACTTCTTCAACAACGTCGAAAACTTCAAGGTCTTCAGAGTCCCAAGCAATCGAGGGGTTGACGAGAGTCAGGAATAGAAGAATCGCCGGAGCGACTAAATTGTGCATTTGAACCATCTGGAACAATCAACATATCATTATGATAGTTCATAGTGCATAGCAGAATCCAAAGCGGAAACCGAGGGAGAATATTCCGTTTCATTTCAAAAGGTAATATATCCAGCACAATGGCGGTCTCTTGTCCGTTTTGTTTCGAAAAGTACTTCATCCACTTCGTTTGATTCCAAAAAGTACTAAACGCCACGTTTTGTTTCAAAAAGTACTAGGTGTATCCATAAATCTGAAATTTCAAATCTCGTTCAAAATGATTTTAAACTTTGAACTAATTTTTCTTTTTTCCAAAAATACTTATTATAATTTAGAAATATATGAAAAATAACATCATTGATTTATAGCACGTTTTTCAGGTCGCTATGGGTTTTCGCGTTTTTCTCACGTTTGACCAAAATGGACATGATACCTTTTGGAATCAAACTCCTCATTTGGAAATTGAAATTTTCATCATCCACAATGCGTAGGAACACCTGTATTATCATGTTGTGGGTACGAGGAAGCTATGTGCTCTCTCAAACCAATCCGAAGGGTAAAAGATGAGGGATCGGTGATTACATCTGATACTCTCCATTGGGAGGTTATTATTATAATTATGTAGTCGTCAACTACTAGAACATTATCATAGAACATAATATGATTAGATTGAAGTTTTCGAAGATCAAGTAGCAGTGTAACAATACAAAAGTAGGTTCATCTACTTGAGTGATAAAAAGCTCAGCTTACGGAGGCTTTGCGTAACGAGATCGGTTAAATTGAAGCAAAAAGTAGTGGAACGAACTGAATGTTACAAAGATCCGATTCTTCAGTCGAGTGACATCACCGCAGCTTTCTCACCCCAGTTTTCCAGGAGGGACTAAATCATCCGTGACGACTTTCACTGAACCACCAGGAAATCGCCCCTCTGGGTCGAAACCCCGCGAAAATTGCAGTTGCAACTGATTGGCAAGAAAAATTGTTTTCACGTCGGTTCATAAAATTACGAAGACTGAAGAAAAAAGTTGCAGTCGAGCAGAAACACTGAGAATTTTCAAAGGTAGAATTCTTGGGGACTTTAAATGAAACTTTGTTCTGATTCCAGGGACCTCCACTATTCAGGGCCCTAGGAACTCTCTAATAAAATCAGATCTACTTGAATCTACCTAATAGGACCAATATTTCATTAGAATCAACTTGAAACTCTCTGTTAGGAGCAATATTTCGCTAGGATCTACTAGGAACCCTCTAATACTTAGAATCAAAATTTTCTACTAGGATCTCTCCATTTCTCTGACCCAAGTCGTTGACTCAGTTTTTCGCATCTATCAAAGATCAATTTTTGTTGTTTATTTTCAATATGAACCTTAGGAATCGGCCGAGAAAATTTTTTTTTAACCCCCCTTCAAAATTTGTTGATTTACGTTTCAAGGTACGTAGAATCCGAAAACTAGGCAAATTATTACACAAAGGTTTATTTTTTTTCTATATAGATCACTCGTCTGCAAAGAACACGGCTTTGCCATTGCCACTACCTACCTACTTCACAATCAAGTTTATTTTGAAGAAATAAAATACTGGTTGCTAAGGACGTAAAACTCAGAACAACTCGAAGAAATGAACAACGATCGCACTTCGGTCAGCTAAGAGCTCTGGTTGGTCTCATTCGATTCTAAAAATTCAATAGTATCTTAAATTGATGAAAAAACAATACCTTTACATTCAAAATTTTATGAGCTACAGCGTTTTTGAAATTTCCCAAACGGAGCCCATATACCAAATTTCATCAAAATCAGTCTATGGGAACTAAGAAAAGTGCCACTTATGGCCGGCAAAATAAGTATCTCGAAACGCAAATCAACAAATTTTGTGGGTGGGGGTAAAATTTCTTCTTGGTCGATACAAAGGTTAATCATTGAAGATAACAAACCAAAATTTCTGCTACGATCTACTTACTTCGAACTCTCTAAGAGAGGGTGAAAGGGTATTTATTCACTAAAATTAGGGTATCCAGTGCAACTTATAGTTTATTATTATTAATTACATTAGTACAGGGTTCGGCAGGGATGATTTGAAATAATAGCTACACACTCATTTCCAAATGAAACTAAAATTTTATTATTTCAGTGTGTACCTTGGATGATGCCATTATGAAAATTGAAGAGGAAAACATATTGTTTAGTAATGCATGCATTCCAGGGGACATCCCATTGGATAAGCATTAGATCAGTTTAACCAGTTGTTAAGTGATAAAACTGTTTCACTCGATGTAATTTATTTATTACTTTAGGCAAGAAATACTGACCCCCCCTTCCCCCACCATTATCCACCTTAACATTTCTAGCGGCATGGGAGCCTCGAATCTGAAGAGCATTTTAAAATACATGATCTACGATACCCAACAAGCGAATTAGAGTTCACCCCCCCCCCCCCCAACCACCTACCCAACGCCAACAATGGTGCCAGTCTGGCACCAAAGCGGAAATACGTCGTAACATTGAACTTTCATCTGTTAGTTTTGGTAGGCAGTCCGTCGAAGTTCACATCCGTATTCAAGGCGAACCACAAAAAAAAAAAAAAAAAAAAAAAAAAAAAAACACGAAATAAGCGGTTTATGGCATCATGGCACCATGGTGGCACCACTATTAGTTCCATGGTGGTACAGAGAATAATTCATGAAAATCCAGAGGTATAATGGGAATTTTTCCTCAATTTCAAAGCTTGGGTACAATTAGTAAGCAGTAAAGGAACCGAAATATTGAAAAATCGGATATTTTGTGAATATTATCCCCCCACTCACCCCCTCCCCTGGCGAATTTCGGTACTCTGGTAAAATCATGTACAACTCGGAAGTTATTTGAGTCAAACAAAAAAAGAAACACGCAAATCGGTTGGAAATTGAGGCCTGGGCAGAGTTTACAAGATTATGCACGCAAATGCACGTTTTTTAAGCATTAACCCCCCCTTTCCCCCTCTTAAAAAGCAAAATCCAAAATTCCGGCGCCGTAGTGCACAACTAGATAGTATTCCGCGTCAAACGAAAAAAGAACCAGGAAAATCGGTTGAGAACTAAGGCCTGGGCAGAGTAGACAAGATTATGCCCAAAAACGCACGTTTTTCGAGCATTAACCCCCCCTTTCCTCCCCTTAAAAGGCAAAATTCGGAATTCCGGCGACGTAGTGCACAACTAGATAGTTTTCCGCGACGAACAAAAAAAGAACCAGGAAAATCGGTTGAGAACTAAGGCCTGTGCAGAGTACACAAGATTTTGTTACACACACACACACACACAGACATACACCTATGGTTTTTTTCGTGGATTTGGATTCAGAATGGTCTAAAACGGATTACTGTGTGGTTATTTTTTTTCTGTAGAGTGTTGTCCAACTTCACCCCAGATCGATCGCATAAGGACGCCCAAGTCTTACTGTGGGACGTCCTAAAAAATAAAACATTGATTATGTACGAAAAATAACATCTGATGAGTGGTGTCCGTTTTTGTCCACACACTCCTGTAGACGTTGTGAGAAGTTGTCCATACTCTTCTGTAGCATTGGACGTGGTATTGCTCGAATTTCTTGAGTTATTGCTTCTTTCAGGGCTTCAAGTGTACGTGGTTTGTGTATGTATACACGTGATTTGAGGTAGCCCCATAAAAAACAGTCACAAGGTGTCAGGTCTGGTGACCGAGGAGGCCACTCCACATCTCCACGCAACGAAATGAGGCGCCCAGGAAACATCTGCCTAAGAATTTCCATGAATGTTTTATTTTTTTCCTCTTTGATTTTCATAATGGCATCATCCAAGGTACACACTGAAATAATAAAATTTTAGTTTCATTTGAAAATGAGTGTGTAGCTATTATTTCAAATCATCCATACCTCCCTGCCGAACCCTGTATTATTAATCAGAAGTTTCAACTAAGATCTCTTCAAAACTCTCAAATAGGATCGACCTTTCTACGAGGATTTACTTGGAAATCTCTAATAGAATCAGAAGTGTCTACCAGGATCTATTTGGAACTCTCTAATATGATCAATATTCCACTACCATCTTCTTGGAACTCTCAAAAATATTATCATAATTTTTAACCCTCTACTAGAATCAAAATTGTCTACTATGATCTACGTGGAACTTTCCATTTCTTAGACCAAAGTCGGTGATTCATTTTTTTGCATCTTTCAAAGGTAACTTTTTTCACGATTTTGATGCGGTTTGCGACAATTGTCTAGTTTTTCAATTCCCTGGGGGCACCAGGTATAAAACTTATAAATTATGTTTAAATGCGAATAAATTGAAATCTTTGAAAATGGCGAAAAATTGATCTAGAAAGACGCGAAAAACTGTCCAACGCGAAATTGGCGTTGGGGAAGAGAAGGGATAGCTTTTTCAGGTTATTGGTGCTAAATAATAAGGTCTAGTGATTTATTCTTCGTGATTTTCAATATCCAAGTAATATCTGAGCTGAGTTCGGTCCCCACTCGCATAAAGAATCAAAGTGCATAACTTTTTCCCATTCACCAGTTCGCTGAGTTTCGGGTGGCGATTACGCCGTTAAAAGGTGATGAAATTCGATTCTGACTTTTTCAACTGAGACAAATTTAATTTTATCAGTCTTTAGACAATGCGTGAATCAATTCTTGTTGGAACTCCCCAGAATTGCGACACATTTTTTCCATCAGTTTCAACATTTTATTTAAGTTAAATTCCGTAAAATAATTTTGATGAAGTTACTTCATTGTATAGTATTTTACATATATTTTTTACTATTGGTACGCACTTGCGTGATGGCAAATAAATTGGTGTAACTATTAACGACAAAACAATAGGGTGTGCGCCTGGGTAGGAAAAACTGATTATCGTTATTTTTAATCTAAGGTAGACCTCATTCTGAGAATTTTGGCACCAACCGCGACCTTCTAGCGTGAGTAGATCTGTTTCTATGATTTTTCAAAGTTTCGACCGTTTATGACGTCACAGTGGGCTGGGGGGTCCCACCCAAGCGAGAGGGGCGAGTGACGTCATAAACGGTCGAAACTTTGAAAAATCATAGAAACAGATCTACTCACGCCAGAAGGTCGCAGTTGGTGCCAAAATTCTCAGGATGTAGTCTACTTTCGATTAAAAATCTAAAAAAAATCAAGGCGCACCCCCCATTCAACATAACTCAGCACTAATAAAACGTTCAACATTGCTCCTGTAATATACCTGTCAATTTAAACAACGGAAAGAAAGGCCAAACTAAGCGGAGTTATGCGTAATCGTGATTACGAAAAAAAAATCACGGTTTTGGGCGCAATACGTCAGTAGCACAGGGTTTTCGGGGTTTCCTTCGGGGTCCTAACAACACACAAATCGTAGATCCCTTTGCGTTTTTGCGAAATTGACTGGGCTGTAAGGATGAATAAGCAAACTATCCCTAAACAGGTGACACGGAATCTGACGTTCTTTTTGTATTATTTGCTATGTTTATTAATAGTTGACTGCAGGTAAATGTTCATATTCCGATAACTTAGGCCGGTTTACTCGCCAAAACTCGTTAGAAGTAATTTCTGGATTCGACTCATGAAAATACTCCTAAAAGTTCAACATTTTAACGATTTTTGGAGGTTTTAGTAATGAAACTTACTTTCTCCATATTTGTGTATATTTGAGTTAATACACATTAGGTTTGCCCCAAAATTCGAGTAGAAAATGAAGTAGTTAATAACGATGAAGAGTTGACAAAATTGAACTATTGACGGTTTCTCTACTTTCATCAGGAAATGTGAATTTAACATCGAATTTTATGGAAAAACGCTGCAAATTATTACACAATGGTTTATTATTTTTCTATAGATCACTCGTCTGCAAAGCCACCAACCATCCAACATGAAGAAAAACATCAACCGTATTTCGGTCAGCTTGAACGGAGATTTGGCCTCTTTTGCGATTCACATTCGTGTTTCTGATTTATCGTTCGTCCAAACCTTAAATGAGGAATTTCACCATGTCGTAATTTCCTATTTTTGACCCCAAAATCGGATTCAGCACCTCGAAAAACCTCCTAAGGCAAACTTTCAGCCCGAACTTCCTAATTTACGAATAAACAAACAGTGTAGAAAATACTGATGTTTAAAAAAACCGGGAAAATGAGGTCATCCTGGAATAGTTCATTTATGGCCGCTTGAAGCGCTGAGATCGAGAAATCCATAGTCCCCAGATGCAAATTTCACGAAACAGTAAAGTTCGAAATCGAAAAACTGAAGAAAAAAATAGAAAAAGCAAGATGGGGAAAATTAGGTTTCCCCTGTTTTTGTTTGATAACTTTCCTCTTAGAAAACACGATTTCGTCGTCCCAATGGGCAACACTGGGAGGAGACGGCGATCCGAACAGCCCAATCAGCGAGCGTTCCCGCTGCACGTCTGTTTTCCCGGTTAGTTTTGAAATCAAAAATTTTGATTGTCTCCCAAAAATAACAAGAGACTTATTTTCCGAAATCAGCCCGATTTTCATCTATCCCACACCATTAACTATTCAGGAAAAATGCAAACAGAATTCGGTGAAATTCCTCATTCCCGTAGTGAGCGAATGGTTTGTCCTACAGAGCTCCGGGTGGTTTCAAAAAATTCTAAAAATTCTATAGAATCTTAAATTGAAGGAAAAACAATACCTTTACATCAAAATTTCTGAGTTAGAGCGTTTTCAAAATTTCAAAATTTATTTTTGAACCCTTAGAAGAAACCTACATCAACCAAAATCTTCGGGGCACAACTAGACCTCAAATGGAGGTCTACATACCAAAGTTCATCAAAATCGGTCAATGCTAAGTGGGGAAAGTGCTGCGTAAGGCGGATGGACGGCCAAATTTTTATTCGATTTTTGGATTCTACGTACCTTGAAACGTAAACCATCAAATTTTGAGGGGGTGTTAAAAAAAAAAGTTTCTTGGTCGATTCCAAAGGTTCATTATTGAAAATAATACACCAAAATGGAGTAACAACCTAGTTTTACGTTACACGGCGTTTTATTTTCCTGAGGGTAAAAAACGAAAAAATTGGTTTTTGTATTACTTACCTTGAAATAGCAAGAAAATATGGTGAAAAGGTGTAATTAAAAGTTATTGGCACTGCCGGAGAGAGATTGTTTTGCTTCGTCGGAATGTGATAAGATAATCATTTTCTCCAACATAAAAATTAACTACCGTTAAAATAGGTAATTTATCTAACAACTTTCCTGTTGTTTTACTTGTTTATGCATCTAAAAAGAATATCAAATTATTTGAGTGCTTTATAAATCAGTAGCGAAGACCTTCGTAGATCTCACGATACCAAGGCTCAAAGCACTCTCTGAAATTCTAGCCACTCACTGGTCAAATCTGGTGGGCTCGGCATCGTGTGTCTCATAGCAAAAATCCTTTCACAGACGCGCCAGAGCCTGCTAGCCCTTCAAGGGTGCTGCTCCATGATACTGCTGATCTTGATTTTGAAAGGCAGCAATGCACGCTGACCGAGTAGCACCATCCTCTCCAAAACCCAGCTTGGCTGTATGGGGAAAGACGGTAGTGAACTCTGACAGTGCTTCGAAAGCCCCATTTTATCCAAAATGGTTGAATGAGGCTCACTTCCTTGCTATCTGCAAGGTAACACAGCCAACTGCAGGACGGAGTTCAAGGGTTAGTCATGAGACAACAGATTTGTCGTGCCTGTCAGTCCATGGACTCATGGTGGTCGTGTCCTACGTCACAAAGACGCTGCTTTCTGCCCAAGCAGAAAGCAGGTGCCTTGTCATTCAGTGACTGGGATGTTGGGAGGGAGAGAGAACCACATGCCAAGTGACCAGGGTAAGAAGCCAGACATCATTGCCTTCAAACTCGTCAAGTCATGCATTATCCTGGAAGTCCAAGTTGCCAATGGCAGGCTGGACATGGAGCAGACCTGGCAGGCGGGCTAAGATAAGAAAGTGCGAGAGAGATGATTTGTGGCAAGCAGTGTTGGAGCAGAAAGGAGAGGCACCCAACAACATCAGGGTCATGGCTGCGACATTGTCAAGGCGTGGGGAGTGGTGTGGAAAAATCGCCACAGAGTAACTTGAGTTGAGCATATCAGTAGTTGTGCTGTGTGGTATCACCACCCGAGTCCTGCTCGGCTCATACCTGAACTGATGGTTGTTTTGTAGGGGCACTTCCCTTAATCCCTCTCTCTCTCACCCGCTCCTTCATCATCGTCCCTTAGGGCGCCCACACACTGTCACTGTTTTAACCGTCAATTCAACTGCAGACCGCCGTACAATCAGTGTATTTGGCATATCTTACGTTCGCCTGTTGAGACAACGGCCTGCAGGCAATCGTATAGTGTATGGGCTCCCTTAACCCTAAGGTTGGTGTTGGGTGAATCCTGGGCGTCCTCTCCATTAAAATTTGATTGATTCATTTCTTCTTTATGGCATGCTTCCTCCGTCTAGGTAAGTATCATATCCCCTATTCAGATGCTTAGACCAGGGATTTTACTTCGAAGCCTACCTATACTACCTATTTGAGAAAAATTTGAATGGGGTAGTTGCATGGGTCCGTATCCTGTACTTCTTTATGTATGAGTCAAATTTAGCTGACTTGAAAACATTTCTGTTCTAGTTTACAGTTTGAAATTCCATTAGTTTAGCCGTATTTCCATAAGGATATATTCTTCTTTATACCATTCTCACTTGGGTTGGCGGGAGATCCGACCACAACTCTGACGTCACCTGACAAAAGGAATCTCCCGATAGAGTGAGAACCAATGGAATGAGTGTGTAAAATAATAATGGTTATGATAAAGAAACAGTAAAATACATTTTTCAGCCTGCATAAATAAGAAATTTTCTTTTAATTGTACAGTAATGATGTATATTTTTCATGATTTCCTACCCTCCTATGAATGGGGTATTTCAGTCAATTTTTTATTTTTATTTTTTTCAAAAGAGTATGGCTCAGGAATAACGGTAATCGTGTCTGTTCGTCGAGAAAATGTTTTTAAAAAATCAGAGAAGCTAAGGAAAGTTGAAGATTTGGATGGTGTGGCGTAGCTAGCCAACTGTCTTAGAAAAAAGTATCCATGCACAGAAACCCTTGGAGGACCTCTTGGATACTACCCACACAGGCGCGCGGCGTAGTCCTTGCCTAGTGTGTGTGCATTTATAGCGGCCCGCCTTTTTCAAACGTGTGATCTCTTTAATTAATTTTTCTACCACATGTTATAGTATAGTCATTGGGCTTAAAGTTATAGTATGTAGGTTTTCAAGGGTGCTAAATCCAAATTTGAGGTCAAAAACCTGAATTTCCGACCCACCGAAATACCCCATTGTTGCCCCCACCGCGTAGGTAGTGTCCAATTAGTAGGAAGGCTTACCCGCTTGAGTCCGAAAATTCTGTTTGTTGAAAGACTCTAATTTCTTAGGAAGCGTTTCTGTAGAAACAAATTTGTACTTCAATAGAGATTCACTACACAGAAAAAGTTTAAAAAATATTATGAACTACCCATTGCAGGCACATGAATTATATAGGTTATTTAAAATATTATACTTGGATTGAAGCAAATTTTAACACAGAATGTGTTTTTGCGATGACCTACCGAAAAAAAATCGTCACGAAAAAGCGACAGAAAAAACATCTGGTGATATGTTTATTGGTTGTCATGTTAATGTCAACTCCACATTTATTATTGTTGTTTTTTATTTAACGGATGACTAGTATCGCAAAAACACATTCTGTGTTCCTATGATTTCATACAGAGTATGGAAAAAGAAATAAACCGGGGGTGCAGGGGGGCGGAGCCCCCCGCCGAGGCGCAAAGCGCCGAGTTTTTCATTAGATTGTGTACGCGCAGCAGAGAGGTTCGCTAACTTTCAAGAAATTTCTAATCGTAGTCGGTAGGTATAAATATTACTAATGAACTATTGTGACATAAAAAAATAATACCTATAGTGGTATTCCAGTGTCCCACGATGTTGGGTTTTGACATGAACCACGAAAAAGTCGGAACGTGTTGAATCACGAAAAAGTGGGTACGTGTTGATTTATTCCATATTAGGTAGTTGAGATGAAGATGAAGACCGGAGAACCACCATCTGGTAGGTAAATTTCGTTTGGTTACCGTGCATGCATATCGACTTTGTTTTGCCATTTTCTTACACCTAAAGCTAAGTAGGTGCTTATTCACGAGGAGGATGCGACTGATCTCAATAGGAACATCTAATGGTATATTGAGTTGACCAACTATAATTATTAGTAAAGCACAGACTTCGGTGGTGACCGAAATCATGTTTTCTCTAAGTTCAAGCCTATCCTTACCTACACCTACATGATGTAGATGAAGAACTAATATCACGATTATTGTGAGGTAGGTAGGCACATGATAATTTCGATTATGCTCAATCCTAATATCAATACCAGCAAAATGAAATCGTTGCGAAAATAGTGCGACACGTCTACGAAAGGGTCCACCTAGTTACCTCAAATCAGCGAAAATAATTAAATTTCCGGGTTCAACCGAATGACCACTCACAATGAGATGTTCCTGTCGTCAGAATTCCCGGATTCCTTGATATTCCAGGAGAAAATTCCAGAGTTAAGTGTGCCACAAGCAGCGGCAGGCAGTACACGTAGGCTTCCCACGGGGTTCCTCCTAAAAGTTCATTTTCGCGCACAACGTACCACTGAATTCTTGAGGAACTATTTTCCTACCGAAACTATTCGAATTTACGAACTACAACCGACACCGCGGAAGCACGACTATACGGATCGCCTGCAGTTTCAAGTCGATACCGATTTAACAAGAAATTGAATCACGAAAAAGTGGGAATGGGATTTTACGAAGTGGGGGCGAGAACAGGGAGCTGGAACTACATGGATTATATAAATTGACACCTTGGTGTTATCAATTATCAAAGCTCCGAACGACAAAAAATCGAAATCTATCGACCCTTGTAACTTTTTACCAAGGACATGTCTTCATGTAAATTTTGCAACTTGAGCATTATTCCAGAAATTATCAAATTGTTTTATTCCATTTCAAAAATTTCCGAGTATCATTGAGACTTTTTCAGGTGATTCAAAGTTGTGCGAGAAAATTATCAAGCATGGAGCAAAAGAACTTCAAACCTTCTTTGTGTTTTGATAAAATACATTTAGTGATAACGTGATAAGAGATCAAGGTCGACGCTCCGCGAAGTGAAACCAAAACGAAGACCTCAGCAACAAGATACAAGACACTTCAAGATAGTTGAATTTATCTTCTTCGGGTAAATAGTTTGGTTAATTTTGATATATTGTTTGTCTTTAGGAACTCGATCATAAAGGTAAGATAGTTTTAGTAAGAAGTTGTGTGATAACATTTGGGGTTGCTGTGGTATCGTGTCCACTATTGATAGTAAATTGGTGTTTACTCTTGCTTTCCTTTTTTCTAGGATAATGGAAAAGACTGCGCCGCTAGCTAACAGTCCTCCTCTCGAACAGTTTGTCCTCCTCTCCAAGTCTGCTCACGGAGCTGCTGCTGCTGAGCTGATTCGCCAAGTTCTGGCCGCTCCAGGCGTTCACGTTTTTGGCGAGCTCCTTGACATGCCGACTATCAAAGAGGTGAGTTGATCATTTCGTTTGAGCATCTTCTTAATACTCGTTCCAGAAGCACTTCTCGTTCCGGTTAATTTAATTTGCCTTGATGAATTGCGAATCCATTCCTAGGACCTCAGGTCGAGGCTGTGAAGCGCCTAACACTTTTCCTATTTTCCCCCAAGCGGCAAGAACGGCGTAACTTCGTCGGTAGAAATCTATTACTTAACGACGAACTGGCCACTTAATTTCGTATTTCAACATATGAATTGCTCATAAGAGTGCCTTTTCGGAGGATATCACATTATATTTATATAAAACTCATACTTATATTTACCTCGAATGAATGGCTCTGATATTGGCCAAGTCTAAAGGAAGGTATGTGAGAAAGGTCCTGACGATTGATTTACAAATTCTGCCTAAAAGTTGGTCGTTATGATCTGTGTGTGAGTATCCGTGCGTCACTACTTCATAAAATATACATTACTAGACGTCAGAAGCTTGAGATAGGAATTGGTGGTCTGACCGGTATAGGGAAGTAGGTGGTAAGACCATCTTGGGAAGTTGGAGTCTTATAGATAGATAGATACTTGGCCTGTCAATGCTTGATTGTTATTTTGGATGCATGCGCCTAGAGAGCTTCCTCAGGATTTGAGATTGCATATTATTAATAATGTTTGGAGTATTGTATTCTCCTCTACGATGAAGAGACCTGGACATTGACACAGAAGCTATCCAAGGGCATTGAATTATTTGAGATATGAGATGTCGTTGTTCTGGAGGATTCTGAAGGTTTCCTACTTCATAACATACTGCTGGACCGAAAAGACGGATGGCGTGAGTGCGGCCAAAACCGCATATCTTGGCTTTGCAACCTTTGACGGTTGTACTTGGCATCAAATATTAATGCGGGTGACTCATGCATATGGAGGAATGGTGGGACAGTTTGAGGCAGTTAAGTAGGGGTTAGAGGTTGGTTGGGGAAGGGCAGAGATGTCTGCCGTCAGGTTACAACTTGACCAAGTAGCAGCGTACAGGGTTTCAATCAACTTTAGCCGTCACCGAGCCGTTTCGGTTTATTATTTTCAATAATGAACCTTTGAAATCGACCAAGAAAAACATTTTGTCAACCCCCTTCAAAATTTGTTGCTTAATGTTTCAAAGTACGTAGAATCTAAAAATCGAATAAATAATAATAAACCTTTTTGTAATAATTTGCAGCGTATTGCTGTATGAAAGTGGAATGAAAATAATTACACAAGTCAAGTTTGCTTTCGTATAATTACAAGTATCGACTTACATAGGTAATGACTCCAATACTGATCTAAGTTCTCCAATAAAGAAAGATGTAGGGAAGTTCCGGGATGACTCACCAAGGAGGTGGGGGGTATATGGGCTGTACGTCATACTGACGTCACCCCCTCAACCCTCTCCTCTCCAAAGTACCTAGAGTATAAAAGCAACACACCGGAACTTCCCTTCATGCAGTGTTCACCAGTTAATAAAATAGTATTCTTTTCGTCTACCTACCTCTCCATCTCAAGCAGAGTGAACGGTCCCCCCACAAGGCACCGCCCTCTGCCTTCTCGAAAGCCCTCGTGAGACACTCTAGGCCGACTAGGTAAATGTTCCACCTCCCACCAGTCTGTCTGGGTCCAGACGCTGAGGTCCGCGGATAGATATTCCTTGTACTCCTCCCACCAGTCCAGCCATGCAAGGCGCCGTAGAGACATTACAAAACTGCTGGCCTAGAGCAAGCTTACTAGCACTGTTGAGTAGGAACTAGGCTCACTTCCTCGAGAAAGCCATTGCTTTCATTCGATGGCATGCAAACACAACAATAGGCAACAATAAAATAAGTAAAACATGAAATAAACGATAAAAATAGACTAGAAACTGTTAGCTAGCTTTGATTCTTGGTCAGGCTCATTGACTCAGACGAAAACAGATCAGGAGAATGGCAGGTAGTGGATTGGGCTATCTTAAGAGGGGGTAAGTAAGGGAATGGATTAGGGAGCACCCCCTTCTGAGGTTTCACCCGCACGAATACTTGACGCCAACTACAGGAGAAACGACTGCGTCGTTATTCTCGAAATCACTCGATAAGATTATGGTGAAGATGATGGTCGCTAACGTCCTGCCAGGGCACAGAACTTGAATAAGACAGAGACGATGTACTACCTAATTCAGCATTATTCTCTTCAATTTGTAGTCAAACAGCCATCGTAGATTACCTCGTCATTATACTGAGCCCCTGTTCTTGAATATTCTACCGCTGCTTACATAAGCTATTCAGTTTATTATTCATGGCAAAAGAAAGAGGAAGCAGCGTTAACCTGTCCACCATATCTAAAGATCTTGTGACCTCGCCAGTTCCTTGAAAACCAAGAGGTATTGCTAGTGCTGGCAGCAGCGTTCAGACACCATCTTGAGCTCTTGAGACTGAAGTGCAAAGCAAAATGAGCATCTTTTGGAATCTCCTTTGTTATCCCTTGTGATATTATGTAATATCACGGATGACCTCGAAGAAAAGAGAGGACATGATGGTGTGGGAGGGGAAGGAAGCTCCTCCTTCTCCCATGACAAGCCCACAATAAGTCGGGACGCTCCTGTTCCATGGTTCCAAGATTTTGAAAAATAGGATTGGCATCCCAGCTGGTCTTTCCTCTCTCATTGATACCCCTATAGACAATGTCTATTAGACATGCCTCACTTCATGTTGGAGGGGTAAAAAGGAGCTACCTACTTCGAAAACTAGGTGGTTCATGTTGGATGATGATTATGGCAGCCATTGCCTTTAGTTCTATATATTGTAGAGAATTGGCCCAATAGGGATCTAAAATACGTTCAAATTTTGCTCAACGTTGACCATAAGAGTGCTAGTATCGCTTGATGGCAAATAGTAGGTAGGCTAGTGAAAAAATAATAATAATATTTTGGGCAAAGCTAAAGGTAAGAGGTTCACCTGATCACCATCGGATTACCAGCTCGCCCATTGCATTACCATTCCTGTTCCATTAGTTGAGGTGTATCTACAATAGATTCGTTGATTCACAGCGTTTTAAAATAATGTCATCTCTGCTGATACATGAAGGTACCTACTTAGTAGAAAACAAAATTATTTCGTCTACTGCATGTATGAATTTCTGCCTACAGTTGGAGAATGGACCACATGCCAGTTCCTACAGGACTCTCAATGTCTTCGCTTATGGCACGTATCATGACTACCTAGCCAACAAACAGGATCTCATAGATTTGACTGAAGTTGAAAAGAAGAAACTTCAGCACCTCACCATCGTCACTCTGGCCACCAAAATGAAGGTAAAGATTCCCTGGCCACACCCTTCGCTTATCTTGGGCGGATGCTATGGCTATGTGAGGGTAGATGGGGAGGAACGAACTCCGTCTTCAATTCAATTTTGTGGATAACTGTTATTTTACTTATGGCATTACTACGTATAATTTTTTTCTCAGTGCATCCCTTACAATGTGTTGCTGAAAGAGCTCGACATGAAGAACGTCCGCGATCTTGAGGATTTGATCATCGAGGCAATTTATGCAGGTAAACACCGTTATAATTTTTTGAAATCCACTAAGACCGTAGAAGTGAGAATGAGGAATTTCACCATGTCGGAATTTCCTATTTTTGACCCCAAAATCGGATTCAGCACCTCGAAAACCTCCTAAGGCAAACTTTCAGCCCGAACTTCCTAATTTACGAATAAACAAAACAGTGTAGAAAATACGAATGTTTAAAAAACCCGGGAAAATGACGTCATCCTGGAATAGTTCATTTATGGCCGCTTGAAGCGCTGAGATCGAGAAATCTATAGTCCCCAGATGCAAAATTTCACGAAACAGTAAAGTTCAAAATCGAAAAACTGAAGAAAAAAATAGAAAAAACAAGATGGGGAAAATTAGGTTTCCCCTGTTTTTGTTTGATAACTTTTCTCTTAGAAAACACGATTTCGTCGTTCCGATGGGCAACACTCGGAGGAGACAGCAATACGAACAGCGAGCGTTCCCGCTTCACATCCGTTTTCCCGGTTAGTTTTGAAATCAAAAATTTTGATTGTCTCCCAAAAATAACAGGAGACTTATTTTCCGAAATCAGCCCGATTTTCATCTATCCCACACCATTAACTATTCAGGAAAAATGCAAACAGAATTCGGTGAAATTCCTCATTGAATGGAATGGTCCTTGTCTAACCTACTCAAGTGTGTTTTAAACTTCGCGAAAGTTCGGAAGTGGCTCAGGGTTTGCTTATTCCTTGAAACATTTGCCAAAGAATTCTAAGTGTAAAGGGCTAAGATGCCTTCATGGATCCAAAGCATCGAAAAGTGGTCACAGATGGAGTGAGGGGACTGCCATTTAATTCCCTCTTTCATGCCTGTGTTTGGTCATGGCGCCATGCCCAAAAGAGTCCTGTTAGTTCCACTTCCAACCGCTAGTTGCCCGCGGATAACATACTAACATCAGATAACATTCTCTAGCTCATTATGATATTGCAATCAGTAATTAAATTACCTCAAGAACCGACATAAGAACTAAAGGAGCTAATTTATTATACAGGGTGTAACATTTTAAAACGGTCACAGGCCAGGAATCGATTCTACAGCTCATTTCCAGCAAAAAATGTCAGTATAACGGCTATAACTCCCCGAATTTTCATACAAATTGAAATCTGGTTACACCGTTGGGAAGAGCGTGAAATTTCCTGAAATCTCCTTCATGGAAAAAATGTGTGTTTTTTTAAATCGGTAAAACAGGTGAAAATTGGACTTGAAACGAAAAATTGGACAAATCTTGGAAATCTCAACTTTTTTCAAACGCTCATAAGTTCTGTAATCCGGCCCGCGAATTTTTACCTGTAGGCCTAAAAGATGCGCAAAAATCTCACCTTTCCAACGGTTTAATTATTTTTATTTTGAAAGTGGGGCTTATTACAGAAATTTGTGTTTGAACGCGGAAAAAACGTGAATTTTTTCAACGGAATCAGCGCTCTGGGTAAGACGATTTGAGGGATTGGACGATGGAAGGAGGTGGCAGAGTTAATCAAAATCTTACTCATCATAATGATCCAAATTTTTAATGACAAGAATATGTTTCTAAGATTAAAAATAAGATTAAATTTGTATTCACACAAGAGTATGATCAAAATCATAAACAATGTCTGAATGAGGATAAATTCTTAATCACAGGAAATGTGTGATTAACTTATGATTAAATGCAGGTTATTGTGATTTATCACACATTTCCCATGATTACTCACTGAATTCTATGATTACTCAGGGGTTTCTGGGAATAATTACGGATTTTCATACATTTCCAGTCATCAATCACCAACTTCTGTACTTAATCACACATTTCCTATGATCAAGAATTTAATCTTATTCAAACAGTGGTTGTTATTTTAAACTTACTCTTAAGTATGAATACGAATTAAATCTTATTCGTCGTAGAAACATATTCTAGTGATTAGAAATCGTAATCATATTCATGATTAAGTAGGTTTTGCCCAACTCTGATGGGTGGGCGTGCAGAGCAGTAGACAGCGAGGCCTCCTGAAACACCTCAGATCGTCTTAGCCGGAGCGCTGATTCCTTTGAAAAAATTCACGTTTTTCCGCGTTCAAACAAAAATTTCTGTGATAAGCCCCTCTTTCAAAAAATAATAATTAGACCCTTGGAAAGCTGAGATTTTGGTACATCTTTGAGGCCTTCAGATAAAAATTTACGAGCCGGATTTCAGAACCTATGAGCGTTTGAAAAAGTTGAGATTTCCAAGATTTGACCAATTTTTCGTTTTAAGTCCAGTTTTCACCCGTTTTTTCCGATTTGAAAAAATGTTTTTTTTTCCATCAAGGATATAGGAAATGTCACGCCCTTTCCAACGGTGCAATCAGATTTACATTTATATGAGAATTCGAGGAATTATAGCCGTTTTACTGAGATAAGGTCGAAATCGAATCGAAAAAAATCGTTGAAATGAAATAACTCGAAAACGAAGCCTCTAAAAAAAAAAAAATTACCACGAGACATTTTAAGCTGGAAATGAGCTGTAGAATCGATTCCTGGCCCGTGACCGTTTTAAAATGTGACACCCTAATAGATCATTAGAGCTACAAATCTGTCAAGTCATTCTGTAAAGAGGTAGGTCAGGTGGCTGGGAGCCATGTTTGCTCCGGGGCTTCCTCCCTTCTCAACCGTCGCAGCCATTATCATTGAGTTCAACAAACTGTCAACCTATGCGTTAATGAGGGGTGCGCCTGATTTTTCTTAAATTTTTAATCGAGAGTAGACCTCATCCTGAGAATTTTGACGCCAGCCGTTCTCTTTTTGGATGAGTAGAAGGTCGTGGTTGGTGTCACAATTCTCAGAATGAGGTCTAGTTTAGATCAAAAATAACAATAAACAGTTTTTTCGACCCATGCGCACATCCCATTATTATCCATTCACATCCTAATTAGACCTGTGAATAAAGTAGTGAAATTATTAGTTCTTAGTTGTTTTCTAGTTCTTTATCCCTGTAGTAAAACAGCCTACGACTAATTTATTTCACTTTCAATGTGGCTGTTAGATACCGTTTGAATGGGCTTAAGAAGCTACGTTGCAATTGTGTGATTTCTAGATATCATACACGGTAAACTCGATCAGAAGAATTCTCAGCTGGAAGTCGACTACGCTATTGGGAGGGACACGCGGGATGAGGACCTGAGCGTTATAATCAAAACATTGCAAGAATGGTAAGATATTATCTTTGTCGCTTGTCGCCTTTGTTATGTTTCCAAAGATCCTGAAATGTGTACGTATTTGTTTTATTTATCAATTCATTTCTTGCTCCTTATCTGTCAGTTGAAAATTGGACAAAGTAGAGATGGCCTTTGCAGTGGAAACGCTTGCTGATTGTACCCAAAGCAGCAATGTGCGCCCACAGAATGGGGGATTTGCCTCAATTTTATATTCTGGAATTTCAAGTCAAATCCTAAAATAGGGCCATAGAATAACGTTTAGCACCAGGAATACCCAAGGGGAAAAATTTCCGTTGAAAAAAATGCCTGAATAAGTGAAGCATCTGTCAAAAAAGATCGCGTCTCACCCCGGGGTAATTGTGCTCTGGCGAAGCGTAAAACAAGTCTCGGGAAAATAGTGTCGGAGAATGTCAACAGGTAGAGTTGTAAGTGCCCTAATAATGCTTGATAAACTAATTGGTCGAATCGTATTGTAAATAATGGTGAGTTAAATTGCTTCTTTTGGTCACTTTTGCGTTTGCGTACTTCTTGCCAGTTTGTGGCGCACTCCTGTGTTTGATCACGTAAGCTAATACATTCATGTACGCTTCCAGAGGTAGCACTGCGGTCGTAAGGGGCAGATCGTCATGTCACAATATGGCTGCCTCTGCATTCAGATCCATTTAAAATTGTCATCTCTTACACTATGGTTTTCTTCCATGTCAGTGAACCCTCTTTTGAAAAAAAAAAAATTGAAAAATTGTGTGGCAAATTCCCCATTATTCATAGTTTATTTCCTCTCTAGCGGTAAAAAGAGCTCGTCCCTGTGCATCTCACAATGAACCTAAATCACAAACCCATTATTTTTGGAATTTTGTCCCTTATATTATCACAATGCAAAATCCACTTAAGTAATTATTTGTTCAGGTGTGATTCGTGTGAAGCTGTTCTTGGCTGCGTTCAGAATGAGATAACACGAGCTAACCAAGCTAAAAATCAAGCTATCCGTCACCGAGAGAAAATTGAAACTGAAGTAAGTCTCTCTCTGTCATGGATCTATAATACGATGTATAGAAGTCATTTCTGCAGTATCCCACTTTGCAAACAAAAAACGGTAACACGTTACCCTTCAGCCGATGGCACTACAGTCACCAAGGGCCTCCTGAATCACAACCTTCCACTCCATTCCTACGTTCTCCTTCTTCTCTTCCATCCTTCATTGATTTTCCTCTCTTCGTTCTTCCTCCTGGATTTTTACCGAACACCTTCTTGCTAGCCGAAACATCATTAAATGATGTTTATTAATAAATTTTATTCTCGCCATGTGATTGCACGTCATTGAGCTGATATGTTGCTCCTGATTCGCTACTCTACATTATTGCAAACTTGCCTAAATATTATTTAACCTTCAATCCGGAGGGAATCCCAGGGACGTCGATTGAGTTTCCAAACTCGATGGGAGGGGGTGCAGAGAGTGGATCAGCAGCTCCCGTTTTCTGTACCCTCTGGACACGCGCGAAGAAGGCGCAAGTGCCATTTCCGAATGTTTCGGGGTTTTTCCTTCTCTCCTACGACATTTTTTCGAGCAATAAGGAGTCCCTTGGACGTCACCCTCCATCCAGAGTGCGAATTCCGTCGGACGTCTCCGTCCAAATTCGCCATTCCTTGTATTTTCCTCTCTGAGATGGCACGAAAAATCACCGTAGTTGACACCGACTTCATAATTTTGTTGGGAATATAATTTTTGATGATAATTAAAATGATATCGCGGTCGATCCCAACTCTTCCACCTAATGTTCAACCCCAGTCATCACTATCTGGTACCAGCAGACTGACGTTCATGCTATTTCGACTCATCAGGCGATGGCTATTCCAACTTCGATCCCGATTTTGTCTTCGATGAAGAATTTGATGGAGACCTCGAACTTTGAATAATTTTTGGCAGCTCATTTTGAACTTTTGGTATACCAATTTGAACGTTTGGCAACTCACTTTGAAATTTTTGGCAAATCCCTTCCGTTTTGACAACTACTGGATTCCTTGTCCAATTATTTTTACATAGTTTACTGTCTGAAATAGTTATCAGAATGGTACCTATACAAAAAAGCAAAATGATTTCAAATCTAAACAGGAATTAGGGTACCAAACTTTTGTAAAATTAATAAATTTGTTTTGATTTGGTACCTAATTTGTCCAATACGTATTGAATTACATTGATACTATTGAAAGATGATTTAGTAGTGATCAAGCTATCAAAAAAACCAAAGCTACAAAAAAGAAAAACGGTAGATTTATGAGTCGACGTCTCCATCTGTCAGGGACTACTCACGTCCATCCGGATTGAAGGTTAACACACTCAGTGTGAATGTTTAGGCGAGGGGATGAGTTATTAGGCGTTTCCTCATCATACAATTTTTACTCGTACTCAAACGTTTTCGCCGTTAGGCATCATCAGGAGCATTGAGTATAATTAGGGGTTGGCTCCCACTTCCTCCTCTACTCAATGCTCCTGATGATGCCTAACGGCGAAAACGTTTGAGTACGAGTAAAAATTGTATGATGAGGAAACGCCTAATAACTCATCCCCTCGCCTAAACATTCAGGAAAAACCTTGCGAATGGCAACGACAACGAATGACACTCAGTGTGGGCGTCCAGATATGAATGGGAATCACGTTGACGGTAGTGGTCCTCTCGATGCGCTGAATTGTTCCTAGCCTGAATCCTACTCAATGGAGAGACTGATCCCTAAAGCCTAAGGGCTTTAGCACTCCACCCCCGGCGCCTTGCGGCCAACCGTCCAGATAAGTGTTTATAAAATCTATCTGCTAACCTCGGCGTCTGATGACAGACCTACCTGTACGCGGCTTATATACTCAAGTTATTATGGTGAGGGGAGAGTGGAAAAGACGCGACGTGTTCTTCCCTTCCTCGCCTTGTCTGTGTTGGTGATGACTCATGCCACTCTGGGTTTTCCTACACGTCACTTTATTGGAGAACTACTGAACATAGATGTATGACATTACAACTTGCAAGCAACGAGATCGGCAAACGAGAGTAACCGATGGCAGGTTGAAACTGAACTCTCGTTGATTCCGTTTTGTTCCGAGGTGTGGAGCATTGAAGAGAAGAAGGGGAGTTTGAGGTGGTCCGATGTTGGCGATAAGCAATGAACTTTGCCGAAAAGACGGCGTGACGAGGGGTGCGTAAAAAAAACTTACCTACGTAATGCTCGGTGCTCAACAAAAAGAATGAAAGGTTTAACCGGGCTCAAACAGGGGTCTCAGTCAGTCGCCGTTCGTTCCAGGTTAGTATTTCTCTCAAAAATCGGCGCTCAAAATTTGAAAGTTGGCATCACCTGATGCCATTTGCTTGAATTAGCTACTCATGTATTCCAACCCTCTGCGAATTTTCTTGGAATTGAGATGGATGAAAGGCTCCATTTCAATAAACATGTTGAAGCTCTACTTCCCAAGTTGTGTAGTGCATGTTTTTGGCTCCGCAGACTTCGGCCCATAACATTATGGACAATTCCTGTCGCGAGCTCGCTACGGATTCATCTTTTATGTCGCGCGTCAGTGTATGCTCGAGAGAGTCTTTGTCATGCAGAAGCGAGCGATTCGGGCTCTCAGCGATTCAGAGTACCCGTCATACCCTTTCCCTTTCGAACGAATAAGCTAGGGTGATTGCTCCTCACATACTACTTTCGATAGCCTCTTCCCCAGTTTAATTCAGTAGAATCAGAAAGTTAGATTGACTCAGGTAATTTACTCAGTCAAAATTAATCAAATTAATTCTAAATGTTTTAACAGTTGAACTTTCGACAGTTATCTTTCTTCTTCTCCTGTTGATACCAATTGTTCTACTTCACCATTCGGTAGAAAATACTAATCAAATTGATTTCTTCGTCCAAACTAACATCCTGTATTTCAGATGACGAATATCAAGAAAACGCTGAAGTCACAGTCGCAAGACACGGACGGCGAGCCAATGGCCACCGACACGAGGGAAGCTGCTGCTGCTGACAAGGCAAAAAAAGGCATGAAGCTGAAAATCCTTCGAGGTCAAGCAGTCGCGAAACTGTGGAACAAATGAAAGCTTCTTCGCTGTGGCCCTTCCTTATTTCCGATTCGAGCCCCTTCAGTTGGTCAAATCGGGAGAACTGTAATAATTTACTAATACATCCCACAATTACATATTTTTATAGCAAGTTCTCATTGAATATGTTTTGAAACTCATTAGTTTTTCGTTTTTCAATTTCGTTCGTGGGAAGACAAACAATTCCGAACCATCTTGCTATGACGCTTCGTTGGCGCTTGCGGGTTACAGATTTTCATTGCGCTCATAAATTGCACACGTGTATTACATTTCCTCTATTAATTATCTACCTACCTATTATTATTTGAATAAAAAGTTTAGTGAGTACCTAATATTGTGTTTAGTTTATATCGATACCTTAAAGCACAAAGGTGATTTGTCCAAAAACGGAGTTTTGAGAAAAACGCAAAAGAAATGATCACCAATGCACGATTCCTAAGATAATGGCTTGTTACACTAAACTCTTTAATTAACTCAATAAATGTTCAAGCTATAATCGTCAAGAAAACTCAATAATAGTTTTGTTAAATTCGAGTTTTTCTGAAATTGAAAAAAATTTAAATTGTGGAAGGTGGATGGACATAGCGCCTTTGTGCTTTGAGGCATCGATTTATTTCCTTGAAATAGCTGAAAAAAACGTCTGCCAAGTGGGTGTGGCAATAGCCAGGGGCGGCTGCTGATAGGAGCATAGGCGCTTGTGCACCCCCAGCCAATTAAAAAAGAAAAAAAAATCAAAGTTAGTTCCTCTGGGTTTGAAGAGTAAGTTGGATGGTGACAGAAGACAGGATCGTAGGTACTGTGCTAGTTGAATCTACGCGCGAAAACAGTGGCGGCCAGCTCCTTCATTGTTGACCAATCACCGGCGGTTCGCGCAAATCCAGTTTTATGCTCCGTTTCGAGGAAGTCGACGTCATTCGAGGGAGGCAGGCACGTGAGATAGACCAACCAGAGAGCACGAAATGTGACCTTGAGGAGCAGCACGGAGGCTGTGCGCCTGGGGTGTGTGAGTGAGTGAATTTCCAATTTTGTTATTTTGTCTTCCTGGCTCACTGGTTTCCCGGTTTCCTTATCGTAAACAAACAGAACTGATAAGGGCATTTCGCGTTTTTCGTTTTCAGTCCACCGTTTTGTTCAAAGTGATTTAGGAGTGTTGTAGGTACTATGAATAATTCGGTGCATTACATTAACGTAAACTATTCGTGTTTGTCGGTCGTGAAAAGTGCGACATTCCAGAAACTGGCCGCCCCTTGCCGTCTGTACCTGGACTCCAGCAGACGTTAAAATTTAAAAATCGTGCAGATTCGTACCGTAAGTTTAATGTCAAATAATATTCGACTTCTTATAATATTATTACAAGAAGGTAGATTGGCTTTGCAGATGTGAAGTGACGAACAAATTATTTTGAGGCTTGGGTTAAAGACGGCATAAGTGATCTCCCATTTAGCCAAAAAAACGCATTGGCTGTCTCCCATAAAAACGCTCTGGTAGATTTGCGTATATTGGGTCGTCAAAACATACCTAATGCAACAACTCAACAGTGCATATCATCTTAATCTGATGCAAAAAACCAAAACGGTTAACAAAAATAGGTACATTCTGTCTCGAATTATAGTAAATTTTTCTTCCGGGTTGGACGATGTTTTGAATCATCACGGGCAAAATTTGTATTTAATACACATTTCAGCTGTGCAATAAGATGGATGCATTTCTTGGGTTTAGACCTTTGATGATGAAGTATTTCAGAATTTCTGTTAACCACTAGAGAACATTATTTTTCGTGTCTATTGCACCTACGTATTTAGTACCGTTTGCAATTTTAAGATGAAAAAGTTACCAAGATTTATCCCATTTACATATCGTTACATAATTTCTATTTGGCAGAGAAAAGCACCTATTCTGTCCCTTCTCCGTAGCTTCTCCTGATCTCCGTGCACCCCCTGAGTTCAGGGCAGGAGCCGCCACTGGCAATAGCTTCCTCGTATTGTACCGATGATCCGATGCATAGTAGCAAAAGAGCCAGAAGGGTTGGTGATCAGGGGTTGTTATGAGGCGGACGAAACAATGAAGAGGAATGTACTCTTTAGGGTCAAAGGCGATAGATCTTACCTAGAGGTAAGATCTTACTTAGAGGTCAGATTCAATAGGAGCAGCTCTTGGAAGAAAAATGCTTTTGTTTTTCAATTTACTTATTAGAACCTGAAAGGTCAACCCGCACAATTCCTGACGATATCGTGGAAATGAAGATCTAATGTCAATTTATTTACGCCCAATTTATAATCAACATATTAACAAGAGAACTACTAATTACCGAAAATAAAATACTCGAGGGCGATGATTCTCATAGGGGAATTTCTACAACCCAATCCGCACAATCTCTGAAAATTTCATCAAAATCAGGTGAAAATGTCGAAGTTATGGTCGTTACAATGAAATACACGTTTGCGCATGTGCAGCTGCTACTATCAGTCTGGGGGTGAAGATTTTCATAGAGGACCATCTACACGCCTACCCGCACAATCCCTGAAAATTTCATCGAAATCGGGTGAGAAATGTAGACGTTATGGCTGTGGCAAGGGTTTCATGACAGACTGACTTGGAACCAAAATTGTTCAGGAAGGTCTAAAACGTAAAACGTGAGTGGAAATTTCGATTTTGGAGATTTTTATTTCAAACTTGAAAAGTGAATACAAAGCTTCCGCTACCTTGGTAGACTCAGAAGCAATACAGTAGAGAAGCATATCAAATAAGTAACGAACAACTCAATTTTCAACATTTTGGAACAACGAAGATGCGAGAAATGGAAATACGAAGAGCGAACGGTTTGTCTACAGTCCAACCCTTCAGTACTCATTGGGGTCCGGTGTGGCTACAGTCGTTGTTTGGCGGTGGACTTTGGACCGACTTCTGCGGGGGTCGTGGGTTGAAGGCTCATTGCCCGCAGCGGGGCTCTCATCGCCCCCCTCGTCGAAACACAGAGGGGGCGGTGAGGCAATGGGAAGTTAGAGCGAAATCATCAGAACAAATTCTGATCTTCCCTTTGGAAGGCAGCTGATGACATCTGTGACGACAAGAATGGCAGTCGGACGGAAATCCAACCTGAAATGGTTGCTTACTTTACTTACTACTTACTAGTACTTTAAATTGGATGAAACAGTCGTAATCCAAGTTCACAGGCGTAAGAACGAAAAATATGTTTAGAAAATACTGTAATTTATTGTCTTCAATTGACACAACATCAACTAACTGTACTATAAAATTTGGTAGGCAAAATAAATGTATGCAAACATAACTTTCCCACAGCCTTAAATGTCACATTTTTTTCCATGTCTATAAATCCGCAGGTTTGGGAACAACTGGGAACTCATCGGGGAGAAACACGCTTAAATGCTTATTATTGGAAAAACGTAACAATACAACAATTTGTCTAATATCGACATTAGTAGATTATTGTTTTGGAAGTTATGTCATTAGTTAGGTATCTAGGTACCTACCTCTTTCAGTAAGGCAGTTGCTAAAGCGTATGTAGAATGTAGACAAGGTCGTCATGGCACTAATTTTGATCATTATTAGGTTCTGTCATCTACTTATTTGTTTCGACCAGATTCAATGGCAGAATAGAAACATTGTTATAAATAAAAGAATCCAAATAGTTAAGATTGTTAAAAAGAAAACTAAAATTAAGAAGTAAGTTGTACTGACTTGGGGGGAGAGGTCAACTAAAATGTAGCATGTGGATGCACAGTCTGATAATTACATACAATATTATGTTTGTGGGTTTTGAATTTCCGCAGTAGCCTGCTCAGCATGCTACCATATCCATGTACTGAGCACACTTTCTCGGGAATCCTCTAAGAACTAAAACTCGAAGAAGAAGAAAGGGGAGGGGGGTATTAGGTGGCTATTCATAAGCCATATCTAAATTATCCATCACTCTCATAATCTTTATGTCTGCCCTGGTTGAGCGCAGGACAGCGATCTCGGAAGAAGAAGAAGCTGATTCTGAAATCGGTAAGTGATACCAACCAGCCTATTAGTTCAGTACAATGGGGAACAACCTATGGAACACCAAGGTCCTGACAGTCAGCCCAACATTCAGCTTGGTACTTTGTGCAGGAACCAGACATTTTATGTTCCTTCAAATTTGATTCCTACTGTAACTACCTACTAACAAATCAACTACTTATGAATTAGGTATTCATCCGAGCAAACGAATTCAATAATTGTCTCATCATTTTGCCTCTCAGAGGCTAGGAATGAGGTATGGAGTCGCAAAAAATAGAATAATCATCCCCTAGAACACGAAAGTGAACCTACATCGGTACAAAATACTTGTGTTGGAAAAATTCCGGTTAGTCTCTTCAATCGTCCTTCTTGGTGGGTTTCGAAGGGTAGATGACGAACAGTGAGAGTTGAACTGCTGAGAGGAGGAGGCCGACGCCATTTTGTACCTGTAACCAATTAAAATGGTTGAATTTTCATCAAGTTGAGCTGTACAGCCAAAAAGCAGTGAAAACCGTGGAGTCTGAACTAGCCTTGTAGATAAGCACACACAAGAGTTGGGGCCGCATGGTGGAGGGCATTGATCTTTTAAGACAATAAAAAATGAACTAAATAATGCTTAGGTACGGGAATATCCGAGGTGAATTTGAGCATTTTGAAAAACTTGATAAACATGTGTGATGGATTGATGAAAAAGATGACACAAACCCTAATCGAACCTGATTGAATATTTACCATTTTACTTGCATTATTATTTTCACCAAATTTTACTTGCATTATCATAAGATTTACTGACATTGTTATTTTAAACAATCGTTAATATTTTAAACTCGAGAAACACAGTAGTGTCGTCACTAGCTGATCACAAAGCCCCTCGCGACAGGTTTTGAAACTATTTAGAGAAGAGTGGGGGCACCTGTTAAGCCCTCCTCTAGTTCTGTTCGAACAGTTATTGTTGTAGCTCGCCTGAGTGTGAACCTTCGAGGTGTCATGTGATCATTTTGATATCAAATTTGAAGTAAAAAAAGTCTGAGGGGGGAGTATCGCTAACTCAAGTTCTGTTTCTGAAAATTAGTTTACAATTCGGAAGTGCTGTTCCATGCAAATACCATGTCTTCCGATGAAGAGGAAGGTTAGCTTTGGGAGGAGGAACCCAACATAACAAATGCAATAGCAACAAATGATTGATCCACGGAGCTGGAATGTCCCAAAAATACACTATTCCCCTAAGAAATCCAAATTACACCAGTCAAAATTAATTATTTCATCAGGAATTGCACCGTTAAATTCAGCTTGAAATGTTACTTGGAAAATGAGTTCAATTTACCGTGATTGTCAGGTTGAGTCAAGTAATTTACATCACCCTAAGAAACACCGGATTTCACTGAAGAATACACCGGTTAAAACATATTGTTTAGTAATGCATGCATTCCAGGGGACGTCCCATTGGATAAGCATTAGATCAGTTTAACCAGTTGTTAAGTGATAAAACTGTTTCACTCGATGTAATTTATTTATTACTTTAGGCAAGCAGTACTGACCCCCCCCCCCCCTCACCATTATCCACCTTAACATTTCTAGCGGCATGGGAGCCTCGAATCTGAAGAGCATTTTAAAATCCAAGATCTACGATACTCTACATGCGAATTCGAGTTCAACCCCCCCCCCCCCACCACCACCCCAACGCCAACAATGGTGCCAGTCTGGCACCAAAGCGGAAATACGTCGTAACATTGAACTTTCATCTGTTAGTTTCGGTAGGCAGTCCGTCGAAGTTCACATCCGTATTCAAGGTGAAACACAAAAAAAAAAAACACGAAATAAGCGGTTTATGGCATCATGGCACCATATCCTGGCACCATGGTGGTACAGAGAATAATTCATGAAAAATCGGAGGTATGATGAGAATTTTTCCTCAATTTCAAAGCTTGGGTACAATAAGTAAGCAGTAAAGGAGCCAAAATATTGAAAAATCGGATATTTTGTGAATATTATCCCCCCACCCATCCCCTCCCCTTGCGAATTTTGGTACTCGGGTGAAATTATGTATAACTCGGAAGTTATTTGAGTCAAACAAAAAAAGAAACACGCAAATCGGTTGGAAATTGAGGCCTGGGCAGAGTTCACAAGATTATGCACGCAAACGCACGTTTTTTAAGCATTAACCCCCCCTTTCCCCCTCTTAAAAAGCAAAATCCGAAATTCCGGCGCCGTAGTGCACAACTAGATAGTATTTCGCGTCAAACGAAAAAAGAACCACGAAAATCGTTTGAGAACTAAGGCCTGGGCAGAGTACACAAGATTATGCTCAAAAACGCACGTTTTTCGAGCATTAACCCCCCCTTTCCTCCCCTTAAAAGGCAAAATTCGAAATTCCGGCGACGTAGTGCACAACTAGATAGTTTTCCGCGACGAACAAAAAAAGAACCAGGAAAATCGGTTGAGAACTAAGGCCTGTGCAGAGTACACAAGATTTTGTTACACACACACACACATACACACACACATACACACACACATACACACACATACACACACACACACACACACAGACATACACCTATGGTTTTTTTTCGTGGATTTGGATTCAGAATGGTCTAAAACGGATTACTGTGTGGTTATTTTTTTTTTCTGTTGAGTGTTGTCCTCCTTCACCCCAGATCGATCGCATAAGGACGCCCAAGTCTTACTGTGGGACGTCCTAAAAAATAATTGGGAAGAGCTCCTGCCTGTCCCTAACTACCCAGAGAGGGTCTTATTTACAATATTATGTGATGTTCAATAATAAATGAAGATATTTTGAATTCAACAGTTTCAATTCAGTTTTTTTAATCCATGATTGGAATTTAACAGGCGTAGAGAATGATAACAAGGACTCAGAAGGAACATGAAATGATAGGCAATTATCCCCCTGTATGGGCGCTTAAGCTGGATTCACACAGGACAGAAAAGACGGAACTCGGAAAGAAATAACGCAATCTGATTGGCTGAATTTCCCCAGTCGAGAATGGTGGCTGCCATCTTGATGGAATGGCAGAAAGTCCGTCGGTGGAAGACATTTTTATAATGTCGTCTGTCTTCTGCGCTGATTACCACTAGTGGAAGTTGCACTTGGAACATAGGATGATAACCTTCCAGGAGGAAGGTTATCATTACTTCCATTCCATCCATGTGCACCTGCCGCTGACTCAACCTACCCCATACACTTGTTTTCTCGTCATTCCAACCTTTCCATCCCATGCGAATCCAGCTTTAGCTTCAGGTGGCGCGCATTGGCCAGGGGTCCAATTAGGTAGGAGTCTGGCGCGTAATTAGAAATTTTTGAAAATATAATCTAAACAAATCATTCAGTTTAAAAGATACTTACAATGATGAAAACATTCTCGAGGATGACACCATAGAGGAACCAAAGTGACATCACAATGGTACCAGAAAGAATCATGGGGAACGGCAAACTCCCTGTGTCTTGGTTCTTGATGATTTCTTTCTGTAATAATAAAGACAAATATTCAGGAAATTGAGATTATGCGAGACATTCAATTAGTTTTATAAAGGAAGGAATTCCTTTGGTAGTAGAGTCTGGGTTAGTATGACCTATCTACATAAGTTTAGAAGAATATCGTGGCCAGCTCGATTATTTTGTTGGAAGCAATAGAAATGTCATTTATATGTTGAACAACGTGCATTCTGAAGTTTCTGTCGGCAACAGGAGTAATCAGAAGTTTTTTTTCCTCTCCACTGAAATCCAGCTTAAAAAAAAAATAACACGTTGTCCTGCAGCCATCAATAATTAAATTGTAAACTGTTGTGTAATAATTTGTAGCGTTTTGTATTTTGGTCTAGTGAATTTCTCTTTTCATATGACCTTCGATTTCTCTATGGACCATGAGCAGTGCAAAGTTCGGGCTGTGAGTTATTAATGTTAGTTCTGGTCAGGGAGCAGTAGGTAACATCTCCTGGGGCTGCATACCCTGTACTATACTTCTAATCACGTTCTTCAATCTCCAATCAAGAATTTACAATCGTTGTTTGGGCTTCGAAGAATTTTAAAAGTAGTTTTTTAACAAATAGATGCCAATAACAAATAGTAAATAACTTGGCGAAATTGAAAGGTCTGTACTACATCTCTTCCTCAGGAAGTGCATAGGAGCTTTTGAGGAGTATCGATAATAATAAATCGATATTAGCTTTATTCTAGAGAGACAAACCTTTTAGATTGTTGATTCAGGCTCCAGGATATGAGCCGAAATGAGACAAAAGAATTATATTAAAAAGGCACAATAAGTTAAATCCACTAACATAAATTATAAAAAATGAATCTCTTTCAGTCGACGTTTGTTTCGAATCATAAAATTTAAAAGCATCGATACCTATTAGTAAAAATCGATATTAGTACACTCAATCAAGGACTCAAGGACCATGTTCCATCGATGTTCTATTCTCCATCGAATTTAAATATCGATATTTATTGGAAAATAGGGAGAGACATTAGTGTTGTGATCAGCTACCTCTTCGCATTTCTGCCCATTTGCTTCCTTTGCTCATGTGGTAGGAGCTCTGATTCAGAATCGGAATGATAGGAGATCGATCCCCGGTCGAGGGAAGTTAATTTTTGATGATTCAACAGTATGGCGCAGTCGTATCGGACCCAAATGGTCCCCTCATCATTTCTCAGAGAAACAATAATTCATTAAGATTAGGTCATCAAAACAACTCCCTCCCAAGACATGAGTCGAGCCACCGCCTATTCGGACAAACGTTGAGGTCAGCAGATCCCCCGCCCCGTCAATAAGGAACATTATCAAAAAACTCCGAAGCCAGTCAAATATACAAGTTCTCAATGGGTTGTAAAACGCCGGCCAAAGCAGCCTCCCTGACTAGGTAACGGAGTACCTAAGATTTCCTAACGGGGGGGGGGGGGGGGAGATGTTGTGATCAGCGACCTCTTCGCATTTCTGTCCATTCGCTTCCTTAGCTCATGTGGTAGGAGCTCTGATTCAGAATCGGAATGATAGGAGATCGATCCCCAGTCGAGGGAAGTTAATTTTTGTTGATTCAACATTATTTTTCTACGTTTTAAAGAGTTACTTTTATACCATTATTAATGGATCATTACTGGATCATTACTGGTTACTCTTCTTTGATTTTCCTTTTGATTCCTCCTTTTTTTGAGGGGGGGGGGGGGGATTTTACCTCCTGAACAGACAAGAACTAGATAAATTTGCCAAACTTACCAAGTCTTTGAGTGGTGCTGCGATGAGAGCGAACATCAGCCCAGTGACCATCGTCCCATAAACCGTCAGAACTCGTTCGTTATTTGAGTCCAAGAAAGTGTACGACACTAAGGCACACGCTCCAATCACACTCTTCACCAAATTTGTAATGATTGTGCCCTGAAACAATGTTGAGACGTACAGAAAGAATTAGGAAGGAAAAAGTGTACACAAGTAAGGTCTCCAATGTGATTCGATTGTTTTCGATTTAAAAAAAATCGGGAACGTTTTATTAAAAAAAGTCCATTCATGCATCATGAATTAATGAGCGAATTTTCAAAGAAATCTATCAGTTGAAGTTATGGTTAAGAAAAGGAACAATGGTGTTTTTTTTTTTTACACGGTTCTTGGTTTTTACGATTTTCTGTATACCATACCAACATACTGTATGCACCGGGTATGCTTTGAAGATCTTAGGAGTCCATATTCACGTTCTACTAGTCTCCACAAACTCATAGAGTACCCACACGGCTATTGTTGGTTTTTTTCGATTTTCTGTATAAGTACCATACCAACATACTGTATGCACCGGGTATACTTTGAAGATCTTAGGAGTCTATATGCATGTTCTACTCGTCTCTACGAACTCATAGAGTGCCCACACGGATATTGTTGGTTTTTTTCGATTTCCAGTATACCATACCAACATACTGTATGCACCGGGTATGCTTTGAAGATCTTAGGAGTCTATATTCATGTTCTACTCGTCTTTACAAACTCATAGAGTACCCACACGGCTATTGTTGGTTTTTCGATTTTCTGTATACCATACCAACATACTGTATGCACCGGGTATGCTTTGAAGATCTTAGGAGTCTATATGCATGTTCTACTAGTCTCCACAAACTCATAGAGTACCCACACGTCTATTGTTATTTTTTTCGATTTTCAGTATACCATACCAACATACTGTATGCACCGGGTATGCTTTGAAGATCTTAGGAGTCTATATGCATGTTCTACTAGTCTCCACGAACTCATAGAGTACCCACACGGCTGAATCCGAATATACCATATATTACCATGATTTTGAAAGTAATAACCACAAAACATATTGTTTAGTAATGCATGCATTCCAGGGGACGTCCCATTGGATAAGCATTAGATCAGTTTAACCAGTTGGTAAGCGATAAAACTGTTTCACTCGATGTAATTTGGTTTATTACTTTAGGCAAGAAATAGTGACCCCCCCTTACCATTATCTACCAAAACATTTCTAGCGGCGTGGGAGCCTCGAATCTGAAGAGCATTTTAAAATCCATAATCTACGATACCCAACATGCGAATTCGAGTTCACCCCCCCCCCTCCCCACCGCCGCCAATGGTGCCAGTCTGGCACCAAAGCGGAAATACATCGTAACATTGAACTTTCATCTACCTATTAGTTTTAGTAGGCGGTCCATTGAGGTTCACATCCGTATTCAAGGTGAAACACACAAAAAAAAACAAAAAAAACACGAAATATGCGGTTTATGGTGTCCTGGCACCACGGTGGCACCACTATTAGTTCTATGGTGGTATAGAGAACCATTCATGAAAATCCGGAGGTATAATGAGAATTTTTCCTCAATTTCAAAGGTTGGGGACAATTAGTAAGCAGTAAAGGAACCGAAATATTGAAAAATCGGATATTTTGTGAATATTATCCCCCCACTTGCCCCCTCCCCTTGCGAATTTTGGTACTTGGGTGAAATTATGTACAACTCGGAAGTTATTTTAGCCAAACAAAAAAAGAAACACACAAATCGGTTGGAAATTGAGGCCTGGACAGAGTTTACAAGATTACGCCCGCAAACGCACGTTTTTTAAGCATTAACCCCCCCTTTCCCGCCCTTAAAAGGCAAAATTCAAAATTCCGGCGCCGTAGTGCACAACTAGATAGTTTTCCGCGTCGATGAAAAAAAGAACCACAAAAATCGGTTGAGAACTAAGGCCTGGGCAGACGACACAAGATTATGCCCAAAAACGCACGTTTTTTCAGCATTAACCCCCCCTTTCCCACCCTTAAAAGGCAAAATTCAAAATTCCGGCGACGTAGTGCACAACTAGATAGTTTTCCGCGTCGAACAAAAAAAGAACCAGGAAAATCGGTTGAGTGCTAAGGCCTATGCAGACGACACAAGATTTTGTCACACACACACACACACACACACACACATACACACACACACACACACAGACATACACCTATGGTTTTTTTCGCGGATTTGGATTCAGAATGGTCTAAAACGGATTACTGTGTGGTTATTTTTTTTTTCTGTTGAGTGTTGTCCAACTTCACCCCAGATCGATCGCATAAGGACGCCCAAGTCTTACTGTGGGACGTCCTAAAAACGGGAAAACCCCATTTTTTGGACTTTTTTGAATTATGGACCACTTTGGATTGTCCAAAATTGCTGGTTAACGAACTTGACCTATCGTCAATAGGTCATCATCAGTAACAAACAATAACTTTATTGAACAGTTATTGTTTGTTACTGATGATGACCTAACCGTCGAAATCGATTTAACTTGTAACTAATTATTTTCGTGGAAATAGACAACGTTCTACTCAACTCCGTTTTGATTAAAATGGTTTTCCACAATCTCATCGCGAGTGATTTTATTCTGGAACTTGCTGATCATTTCGGAAAAAGTCGAACGGAAATCATCACAGTTATTCAAATTTGACAAACAAATTGAGGATGTGGCGATGATATAAGTGAGTACCCGATCCTTAGACTCACATCCATGAGACATCATTCTTCTTCTTCTTCTATTGTAGAAGGATGAAGAAAACAAAAATGTCATTTCCGACAGTTTTTCCGAGACACATCAAGGTCAACGTTGAGTCAATTCAATCAACAATTAAACCTTTGGAAAACTCACCCTGCAGTCGGAATATGCGAGGAAGATGAGGAAGTAGATCATATTCAGGCCAATGGCGAATAGGTTGACGGGAATCATAGCCGGGTCATTCAGCAAGTAACCATGTCTTAGAAACAGCAAACCTCTGAAAGATGAAACGAGAAAATTGTAAAATTGTTTAAAATTTAGAAGATACCTACATTTTGCTTCCTCACTACCGAAGGTAGGGAAGCTTTGTATTCGTGAAAGAAGTGAAAAAAAAAAATGTCCTCCAAAATCAAAATTTCCACTTGCTTTTTGCGTTTTAGAGCTTCCCGAACAATTTTGGTTCCGTGTCTGTCTGTCTGTCTGTCTGTGGTCAATCCTTGTCCCGGGCAAAACTATACTAACCTGTGGTCCGATTTTGATGAAATTTTCAGGGATTGTGCGGGTTAGGTCCTAGACGGTCCCCTATAAATTTCAGCACCTTCGGATCAGCTGAGTGAGCTCCAAGGCCATTTTCTCTCCTGTTGAACGCAGGAAGCTGAAATTTGAGAGGCAGGGTCAATGGAGAATGCTGAAGGTGCCTGAGTGGTCACTGATCAGCTGAGTGAGCTCCAAGGCCATTTCCTCTCCTGTTTTTCGCCAACTGATTCTATACGTCCATGTTACAATGAGTGAGGAAGCTATACTGCCCACCCAACTTGGCAGACGTTTTTTGTAGGGATGCGTATCAAATAATTAGAATAGAATCCTCTAACTTCGGCCAGGTATGGTAATTTTGGCCATTTCATATTTTCGCAGGTTTTTTAGCCAAGGTAGTGGAAGCTTTGTTTTCACTTTTCAAGAACGAAAAAAAAAAAGTTCTCCAAAATCAAAATTTTCACTCGCGTTTTGCGTTTTAGACCTTTCTGAACAATTTTGGTTCCGTGTCTGTGTGTCTGTCTGTCTGTCATGAATTCCTTGTAACGCACATAACTATACGAAGTTATTGTTTAGTTTGGTCAAAAAACCAAATTCACTTACATTTTTTTTCAGCACCCCACAAAACATAAGGAATTGAAGAAATCAGAAACCCCCTATTTTGGACACATTTTGACTGGACTGTTATTCATTTAAGCCGCTCTCATTTTACAGGCAGAAATGTCCAAATTATACGAATGGTAACTCATTAGAGTAAAGACAACTACACAAAAATGTCCATCAAAATAAGTTCAATCGGTTAACAATTGACAGCTAGGTAGTAATAAAGATGACTCGTAGAATCGGTGCGTTACTATTGTGTAACTTTTCATAACGATTAACATAGGAAATAGTTCTTATCAGTTTATAGACAATGAAGCAGGCACTCAAACTCGACCTTATTACAAATAACCAAGAATTTAAACAAGGCGAGATACCTTATCTATACTAGGTATCCACTTCAGGAGGTCTAGCCTACAACCTCACCGTTTACGCGAATGAGGAATTTCACCGATTTCTGTTTGCATTTTTCCTGAATAGTTAATGGTGTCGGATAGATGAAAATCGGGCTGATCTCGGAAAATAAGTCTCCTGTTATTTTTGGGAGACAGTCAAAATTTTTTAATTTCAAAACTAACCGGGAAAACGGACGTGCAGCGGGAACGCTCGCTGATTGGGCTGTTCGGATCGCCGTCTCCTCCCAGTGTTGCCCATTGGGATGACGAAATCGTGTTTTCTAAGAGAAAAGTTATCAAACAAAAACAGAGGAAACCTAATTTTCCCCATCTGGCTTTCTCTATTTTTTTCTTCAGTTTTTCGATTTCGAACTTTACTGTTTCATGAAATTTTGCATCTGGGGACTATAGATTTCTCGATCTCAGCGCTTCAAGCGGCCATAAATGAACTATTCCAGCATGACGTCATTTTCCCGGTTTTTTAAACATTCGTATTTTCTACACTGATTTGTTTATTCGTAAATTAGGAAGTTCGGGCTGAAAGTTTGCCTTAGGGGGTTTTTAGAGGTGCTGAATCCGATTTTGGGGTCAAAAATAGGAAATTCCGACATGGTGAAATTCCTCATTGTGCAATTTGATGAATGAAAAGTATGATATATGATACAGATATTTTAACTACTGATGAAATAAGTAACTCCACATTAAACGCACTTCTGGAATTCTCTTGGCCTGGGTAATAAGCGAGAGGTGCACCTCATTCGTTCAGTTTAGAGGAATACGAAAACTGGGCCCCCCAGATGCTATCTACTTAAAGCCTATGGCGTTAATGATAAAAACGCTGCAAATTAATATACAATGGTTTATTATTTTTATATAGATCACTCGTCTGCAAAGCCACCAACTATCCAACATGAAGAAAAACATCGATCGCATTTCGGTCAGCTTTAATTTGAACGGAGATTAGGCCTCTTTTGCGATTCACACTCGTGTTTCTGATTTATCGTAAGTCCAAACTTTAAATTCTCGTAGTGAGCGAACGGTTTGTCCTACAGAGCTCCGGGTGGTCTCAAAAAATTCTAAAAATTCTATAGAATCTTAAATTGAAGGAAAAACAATAGGTACCTTTATATCAAAATTTTTTGATTTAGGGCGTTTTCAAAATTTCAAAATTGATTTTGGAACCCTTAGAAGTGACCTACATGAACCAAAATCTTCGGGGCACAACTAGACCCCAAATGGAGCCTACATACCAAAATTCATCAATGCTAAGTGGCAAAAGTGCCGCGTACGGCGTACGGACGGCCAAATTTGTATTCGATTTTTGGATTCTACGTACTTTAAAACGTAAACCATCAAATTTTGAGGGGTGTTAAAAAAAAATTTTCTTGGTCGATTCCAAAGGTTCATTATTGAAAATAATAAACCAAAACATGGAACATGTTTTAACCAAAGTGCAGAACCTTGAATCGTAGGTAGGTGTAATACAAAAGTTATATTATCCCTAGCAACATTATCTAAAATGCATTAAGAAAAACTCGGCGCTTCATGCCTCGAAAACCGGAGTGTCGGAAAAGGCGCATGACTGGAGTATCTAAAGCTGGCCATTCACTAGCTCTCCAAATGGCGTGGCACGTCGTTTGCAGAGCCAAATGGCGCGGAGAGAAAACGTCGGAGATTTGCTTATCCATTCAACATCACGCTACGCCAGTGCTGATATGTCCGCCAAAGTATTGTGTAGTACTGGATCTGCAGTGGTGGGATTGGCTAGCAGCGCCCCAACTCGATTCTGCGACTCCGACCGATGTTATAAAAGCCTGACGATCACCAAAATGGAGCGTCTCTTCGTTTATGGATTGTTTGCCGCACAACTAGCTCTTGTTCGGCATTTCCAAAAGTTGATCCCAGACGCCTAGCTACCGTCTGGTACCAGTCGTGCCGCCCTTCCTATCGCCAAGTATTCATCACAGCAACAACAGACTTCAAACAATGGCTCTAGTGAACTAATTGAACGACTTCAAGAACCTTTAGACTGGAGAGATTACCTGAAGATGGATGAGGAGTTGTACCATCTCCAACTTCTTTTGGTATCACCACTGGTTCAAAAGAAAGATCAATTATTATTCAAGATAATCATCATCAAGATTTCAATGGTACTGAATCCAAATTTGAGGTCAAAAACCTGGATTTCCGACCCACTTAAAATGGTTTCCGGCCTATTGGCTGGATGGAGCGCTAGCCACATTATAGGACCTTACAGGCCATTCACTAGCGCACCATCTAGCTAAATGGTGTAGTGGCGCGCCAAAGTGGTTGTGAGAATGGGGTAAACCACCGCAATTCCGATGGAGAGGTCGGCTGGGTTGGATATCGGGGCTGTCCAAAATCCACAGCACCACACCATTTGGTGTGCTTGTGAATGGCCAGCTTCTCACGTTTTTTTCTTAAATCTACTTAAATATCTCTGTACCAGGAACGGACTTTAGTCATCATGTTACGTTACTTACATCCCAATACCACCAACGAACGGAGTCGCGTCCACATTATTGGTGTTTCCTTGAGCGACAATCTTCTTACAAATGAATCTGAAAAACAGAGCAGTTCATAAGTTTTTCCAAGTGTAAAGGTAATTACTTACTAGGTTGAGGATTGTGCATAAAAGTGCGCATGTGCGCCCTTAATTTGAGTACACTATTACTATCATTTTGAGAGGAGGGTTGCAACAAAACAATAAATATTATCCTGAACATTTATCTAGGAACAAAGGTAGATATTAACTCTCAAACTTACAGTGGAGAGAAAAACTGGGCGATGGTCACCACAGCTGCGGTAGATCCAACAATATCTTGGTAGTCCTTGAGAGGCATTCTGTAACACAATGATATAAACAATAATAAGAACAACCTACGTACAATGGGGAATTTGCCTCACATTTTTTTTTTTTCGAATGAGGGTTTATTTTTATGGAATAAAACCATAGTGAGCTGCTCAAAAACGCATCCAAAAAATTTAGAGAATTTAAGGAAGATGGAAATTTTAAATGTGGTGGCAATGTGTAAGAGGCAGCCATGTTTGAAACGTAATGGATATTCTACCAATCTGACTTCAAAGGAGGTTCTGTGGCGCTTACCACATAAGCGGAACATACACGAACTTTTAGCTTACAAGTAGTGCGCACAAGAGTGCGCCGCGAACTGGCAGGAAGAACCCAGACACAAAAGTGACCAAAGAAACAATATTACTCACTTTTTTACAATACGATTCTACCTACTAGTTTATCAAGCATTATTAGTCTTCATCTTCTCTTATTTAGTTTCAAGATTTGAATCACATTATTCGAGTAGCCATCTCACTGGATCGTTTTGTGTGGCGGTGCTAGAACTCTGTCTGTTGTCGGAGTTGTTTTCGCATCGTTTTTTTTTTCGTATGACGTCAACAATATTCCTCGATTTTCGCGGTGTTTTGTAACAGAGGCTTCACTTGTTTAGGCATTTTCTCCTACGGTAATTTTTTCCCCTTGGTTATTCCTAGTGTTAAACGTTATTCTAGGGCCCTATTATAGGATTTGACTTGAAATTCCAGAATCTAAAATTGAGGCAAATTCCCCATTAAACCATGGACCTAGACATCACAAGCAACCTAGACTCGTTTCTAGGTTCATGAATTTAACGAATCCTGTTGTATCAGCAACTGCTGATCTCTAAAAAAAACTTGTTGCTAAGAATGTAATAGGTATCCTAGAAAATGACCTTCCTATTCTGTTTTCAACCAGTTTTCTCCTAGGAAATGAACTGGTCTAATCTTTTAAAAAACACAATTTTCAGACCAGGTTTTCTTTTGACCTATTAAGCATTAATAAAATGGTCTTTCCCTGCACCTCATTTGATCAGACACTCATATAAATATGAGAGGAAACTGGTCAGAAAATGGTGACTTTATGGATTGGACCGGTTTCTCCATTGGAGGGGAGGGAGCTGGCACAAAGACATTTTTTTCGGCAGTCACGTGAGAAAATCTTCAAGATCCACAGGTGGAGTTGGATCCTTTGAACATACACCAAGCCTCTGTGCAGATTTTTGGTACCTAGGCCGTAACATGGGAACCGATCCGGGAATCTCACTGTTCTCCCTGGTCTTGTCAGGAGGTCCTTCCTTCCCTCCATCTATCTTTTAGATTTTGATTGACATGCCCAATACGAGGTAGAGGGTACTTGCTTGGAACTGTCCGATCATTTAGACGATGAATATCCCCACAATATCTCTAAGCCGCATTTTCATTCTTATCCAAATCATGGCTGGAGAGAGAAGTGACGCTCCAGAGTTGAGACTGCTGAGTAGGATACTGTCAAATTTTTGTTGGCTGCTTTCCTGATGATTCAGTCGAGCAGAAGGTAGAGGAGGTTCCATCGTCGTTTTTGATCGCCTGTTTTCGCCTTCTTGAACTGGCGTTTAGCACGGATGTAGTCATCCTTGGTGAGGGAGTTACCCCTTTCTTTTCTTTTGCCGCCACAACTCTTGATGAGTCTATGGTGAAGAGATAGGTATACATAATAGTATAGAGTTGGCCGGAAGTATTATTGATTGATTTCGACGACCAAGTTGGAAGTGGTTGTGGAGGAGGTGAATTTCCACCATAAGTCATCTGGTCATTTCCATCATTGCAGGCGGTCATGGAGAGCTTTTTTGGTGGTCGACCGCGTTATATTATTTATTCCCGAGTTGATACGTATCAGTGATACCGTCAACTGGGGTGATAGTGATCAATTTCTACAGTTTTTCCTTGAAAACTACCAGTGTAATAATTCAAAAAAATCTGAAAAAAATAGTTTATATTCTCCCACATCTTACGAACAGTATCCTATATAAAACTTTGAAATTTTGTTCAATTAAGCTCATTTAAAAAAAAAAATTAAATTGATCAGTATCACCCCCCACATAGGGGGTGATAGTGATCACTAATTTAAAATCGAACTTAAACGAATTAAAAACAATTAAAAATCGAACTTAAACTATTAAAAATTGTTTTTTAGTACCCTGAGGTAAAAAACAACCACTAGCAACTCATTTCAGAACAATTTTTGTTGACAAACTAATGAAAACCAACTCTTTACTTATAAAAATCAGAATCAAGCCGAAATTCAAGACTCGTAATATCCTCTTCAGTATTTTTTATTATAATAAGACAATTTGTGGCACATGTTTGGTAGGGTGAAGTGGGGTAAGTGCGTAGCAAAAAACGCATAGTGGCACTTCTACGGTCTGTCATTTCCACATAAGTTAATATTTTTCTCTCAAACAAAAACCATCGGAACCAACTGCTTATCCTGAATTCAATGCGACATAAATTAATTTTCTATCTCCACCTCAAGTGAAAAAAATTGACCTTTCCTAAAAGCCTTTCAAAAACGCACTTTCCCCGGCATTTGGGGTAAGTGCGTTTCTACCACGGGGTAAGTGCGTTCAACGTATTTTCTAAGGAAACTTGTTCATTTGAATCTCCAAATGTTCAATTTAACACTAATAATAAAGAAAATCCAACACTTCCTCTGATAAATGTCAAATTTAATTGGTTAAATTCCAAAATAAATCCCAGATACTTAGAAATAAAATAAATAATCATAAAAAGAAAAATATAAATATAGATAAATAAATAAAAGTTTTTCTAATATACGTACGTGGCATTCTGGAAAGAAATACATGTCAAGGTCATGCATCATGCATAATTGAATTCCGAATTTATAATTGAGGTCCGAAAATGCTCCCCATGCTGGAAAACGCACTTCCCCCATGCTGGGAAAACGCACTTCCCCCAATCCCTCCAAACCACGGGGGAAGTGCGTTTTGTGAAATTCAAGAGTACTTTTCCACCTTTATTCAAATATTTTGACGAAAATACTGACTACATCATGTGAGTAAACTATTACAAAAAACATTCAGACAAATTCACGGATTTTACCCATTTAATTTCACTTGAAAGTGCATGCCTGTAAACTCGGCTTCACAGTAAAAATGACTAGGCGACAATGGACTAATTTTTGCGGGTCTTCCAAACACATGATCTAATAAAACTATTTTACAGCTGGTAGCAGGCATCTGAAGAATTAACATATGTACAATAAAAATGATGTAGAGTGGCCTGAACGGAAGTTATTAAAGGAAAACGCACTTACCCCAGAAACGCACTTACCCCACTTCACCCTAACTGACAAGAAACGACTTATTTTAAAGCACTTGTTGCCAAAAATAGTGATGGACCAATCACGTTTTGATAGTTTCGGGGCATTTCGGCCGTGATCACTATCACCCCCTGGAAATGAGTTGTTTTTGTTTTTAACAGATAACCAACTGTAGTAACACGGAAAGAACAAACTAATTGCAGATATTTCATGCTTACCCCTAGTAGAAACAAAATCTTTTCGCTAGAACTTCACCACACAACACCCGACACCGGCACAACAGAAGTTACAATCACAATGTCAGCTGGGCCCGATTTTGAGATTTGTTTATTTCCTTATCAGCTACCATGGTAACCTAGACTATCGGGCGGGAACGATATCTCCCCAGAGAAGACATTGTTATGAACACATAACACGACCTAACTTTCCAATTTAGGACTGTGTGGAGTTCTGCAATCGCATGCATATGAAAAAAGGCGTGTTGATCAATATCACCCCAGTATATCAGTATCACCCCAGTTGACGGTACAGTTTACGAGTCGTCTTTTGTATAGAATTGTGTTAGCTGTGATGTCATTTGTACATGAGAACTGTATTCTGAGTGATAGTGTTCAACCCTTGTTTGTAACGTATAAAATTATAGGAGTTTCGGCAATGCATTTTGTTCATTAATTGCATCAAAGCACCTGTATGATAAAGCATTCTTGTGAGCCCGATATTAAATATTGTTATTGGCATGCTCTCCAGGCTGCCTAATTGAGAGAACTACTTGACCAGTCTCCCACCACAATACCTATCGTTGTTAGTTCAGTTATAGGTATATAGCTGATATATTTTTAACCAATTTAAAAAATTTCATTCTGTTTAAAGCAGTCATGATCTTCAATTTGATTTGACGTTTCTTGTCGGAAGGGGGCGGTGTAGAATAGCGAAATGTCTTCGCACTGGTCCTATCTAGTTTTTTGTTTTGGAAGGTCACTAATATATAGTAAGTACTAATATACTTCCCTTGGTAGCCATCGCACAAAATTATAGACCGGAAGCCGAAAACAGTGGTTTACGAGTTGAAAGCTACAAACCAATTTATATTAAATGTCCTCCAAGGTAAAAATGGTTCTCTGCCACTCCAAAGGCAGCCGTTTGAAATTGTCAAATTTGGAGAAATTATGAGTTACCTACGTAGTTGTAGGCTGGAAATCCATTCCTTCCATCCATAATCTTGTCCAATTCACAAGATATCAGTGACTGCTATTCGATAAGTCTTGTGTCATCATTTGACTCAGTGAGACAAAGTACGAAAAGATGGCTGCCTAACTCATTTTAGGGTAAAAATGTTGATTTTCGCGAACGTCGATTTTTACTGGAAGATCCACGGTTTTTGGCACGGGAACGAGGATTATACACCATTAGTCCACTGTAAACAATTTTATGACCATACCGTTGGAAAGCTGAGATTTTGGGTCAACTCTTGGGGTTACAGTGAGAACTTAACCGGCAGTTTCAGTTAGTGTTACAAACGTTTGAAAAAACGAAAAATTTCAGAGATTTTACTATCTGAGCTCATTTTTCAACATTTTAGCCTTCTTTAAAAAGTTTTATTTAACACGAGAGAGATAGAGAATTTAACGCTCTTTTCAAAGGTATAATTACATTTGAATTTTGACTGAAAAACAAGGGAGTTATGGCTGTTTTAATGGCGTAAGGTCGAAAATACGAAAAAAATCTTACAAGTGGAAAAAGTCCGATTTTAAGGGGGTTAAGAAAAAAAAGTCACGAGACAAAAAAAGTCACAAATTAGTTGTAGAATCGAACCCTGGCAGGTTGTACGACCTTAACCGTTACACCCTGTATACAGTAACTGTAGATACATCAAGGGCTACAAGGTTATTACTGCAGCGCTTTGCCTCACAAATTTAATATTGCCCAACAAGTAGGCATCTAAATTACGTTAGAACGAACTGATAATATCATTGAAAGTCTTCTCTAATTAAATTGACAGTGCCGACTTACTTTTGAGATCCTGCAGCAGATACTTGAAGCACGTTGATACGACCTTCCTCAACGAAAGGGAAGGAAGGAAAGAACACCGAAGTTGATCAACCTTGGCCAATAATGCTCCTGTCAGCTCTTCAAGTGGTCAGCACACAACGTAAGATTGCTAACTGAAATGAAACGACATCTAAATTACATTCCATTCCGTTCTCCCCACTACGCACAGTCGCCCTTGATAGTCTACAAACCCAAGAGGAGTCCTTGAGATGAAGTCCTTGCATGAAGGTAAAAAAGTAGATAAAAGTGATAAACGTAATCATTTCTAAGCGGGAGCGTGGTGATAACAATAAATCAGCTGATAATGATAGTGGGTTTGTTGTTGTGGCGAAACAACGTCCTGAATGTGAAACGTCCCATGGAGGAAGACAACTAAAATTCTATAAGAGTTGACGCTAACCAGCAAGACCGAGCGGTCTTGAGTGAGGTGAATTGTCTTCAACTTCAGGCGTCAAAAACCGAAAGTCAGCGTCAGCTATTAGCAGGTTATCAACAATCTCAAAACTGACAATAGAGTTTTTGTGAAATACAATATATTTACTTATATTATAAGTTGATTAATATTTAAGTATAATTTTAATAACAGTTAGGCTGTGCGTTAACATCGATTTACGAAGAAGAAAAACGAATACAAACTGTGCATTTAGCTAACCACACAACAATTTTTGAAAAACCATATTTATTACTGAATCAAATTTCGGAAAATATATTTATAGACATTTTTAAACATTCTGCATCTTGGAGCAGCTTTCATGCGTTGGTAGCTGAGTTTCATGTCATACAGCAACCATGGGAACAAGAAAGCACAACACGATCGACCTGAAGATGACATAACCTGTACGAGTTGTTGTGTTTTATTACAGCCAGGTACATAAATACCTGTTCTTCTTGAAATCAGTTTACGTTCCTTCTCTCCACTCTTGGATTTTAGAAAATTTGAGTTGGTCGATATGGAACCGACTCCAACTGACGAAGATTACTTTGAAAGGCAAATAAAACTAGTACTGGTCGGAGAACAATCGTCGGGAAAGGTAAACACTTATCAAACATAATTATTATTATTATCATACGTAAGATCTGTTGGTCAAAAATCAAATGCACTCGTATAATATACTATAATATACTTATAATAATATACGTATAATATACTCGTATAATATAAAATTAGATATTATCTAATTTTATGATATCTAAAATATACCCTCATTATCCCAGAGCAAACCACAAACCCAATCGTATCCTGTTTCTTGTGCTATAAACATTCAAAATTTGAATGTTTATATTTAGATATTTAATATCTTGCATTTTTTGCAATGATAAAATTCAACTTTTCGTTGTTTCTAAGGGCAATTTTTTCAAGTACCTATTTTTATAATTAGGTACCTATAATCTATAAATTGGATCTGGTAGACATTCTGTATAATTTGGCAAGGAAACATAATTTTAATGTTTCTTAAAAACTGGTCTCCTAATTTGGGACATCAGGGGTCCTAATTTGGGATTCCTTAACCATAAACGCATATAAACGTATATCTAATTTTATGATATCTAAAATATACCCTCATTATCCCAGAGCAAACCACAAACCCAATCGTATCCTGTTTGTTGTACTTTAAACATTCAAATATCTTGCATTTTTTGCAATGATAAAATTCAACTTTTCGTTGTTTCCAAGAGCAATTTTTTCAAGTACCTAACTATTTTTATAATTAGGTATAATCCATAAATTGGACCTGGTAGACATTTTTTACAATTTTGTAAAAAAACATAATTTTAATGTTTCTTGAAAAACGGTCTCCTAATTTGGGACATCGGGGGTCCAAATTTGGGATTCCTTAACCATAACCGCACGATATGAAAGTGCGTTGAAGATTACTATAATACAATATCGATATTGTGCACATGCTGGGCCCATAACTATTTGTATTGTTATACACAGTCGTTCTGTGAAAAGATATTAACGTAATGAGATGGTAATATAAATTTTACGTGTTTTTCAAAATGAAATACAGGTTGTATAAGTAATAAGAGGTTTTAACGGAATCTCGGAAGCTACTGGGAATAGGTAACAACGACCATCTTGAAACGTAGGTAATATTTAATTACCTAGTGGTGTGGAGGATAATCATTTTTGGAAGCTAATTTGCAATAACTCAAATCATTATCACTAATTAAAAACCACTAACATCACAACGTTTTTGGACCCCACATCCCACACAAAAAAAACATCTAATGACCGATAAAAAAAAAAAAAAAAATGGATTGGCACCAAAAAATTACAGTTATTGTTGGCCAAATCTGTTTGTGGGATGTCAATGTTGCTTACTCAATCCATCAATCAATTGTTGGTAAGTATCTAGATATCTGTGGTAAGTTAGCTAGATGTCCCTCATCAGCAGATATTCACAAATTAGGCTCCTTTCTCATAAGAATTTAGGAAGTTTTCAAGGATATCATCAAATAAACCATCTTATAAGGTTTTTTGAAATTCTCTCATTCTTCCGGGGAGTTAAAAGAATTGAGAAACTAGACACAATTTTGCATCGAATGAGACCAATCGGCTTTTCAGATTTTGTTTTATCAGACAGGGTAATACATTCTTTTTTTGGGCAAATTTTAGTGGTGTTGAGAGAGTTTGTAGGTACCCACACCATGATTCATGAAAATGTGCCTTGCAGTGCTCAAATTTTAGGATGCCGACGAATACCATGATTACTATTAAGATTCAAGCGTAGGTATTATGGAGATTCAAGTTCGTGTTACTTGTTCTTTTATGGAGAATTTAAAAACCTGTGATTTACGAATTGCGCCTTAGAATGCTCCCATTTTTAAAAGAAGTGACTATCATGGAGGCTTGAACACAAGTATAAAATGAATACCTAACATGATTAATCAATACTGCTTATTATGGAGATACAAGCTCGTGTTACTTGTTCTTCAACAGAGAACAGTTCTTCATCAATATTGAAATATCATGATATTTTCCAAGTTTTGAAAGTTTTTTCACGATCAAAGTTACTGAGAAAGGCCCAGAAACCTTCTGAGCTCCTGAGGTTGAGCCGTGTAGGTAGCTGTGAATCTACCTCACAAAAAAAAAAAAAAAAAAAAACTGCACCCCCCGGTTTATTTCTTTTTCCATACTCTGTATGAAATCATAGGAACACAGAATGTGTTTTTGCGATGCTAGTCATCCGTTAAATAAAAAACAACAATAATAATGTGGAGTCTTTGGCAATAATAAAATAAATAATTGTTAGACATTTAATTTGGTCTGAAACCCTATAAATGTTAGGTATATAAATAAATATGTAACTACAAGAGCTTTCCAACGAATGGTGAACAATTTCTGTGCAATGAACACTGCGGGAGTTCTATTTCCTTACCAACGGCTTGGTTGCACGTGAAAATCATTATAAAAGGCGCGTAACGGTTTTTTCTGTCGCTTTTTCGTGACGATTTTTTTCGGTAGGTCATCGCAAAAACACATTCTGTGTTAAAAAAAAAAATACAATCTACTCACCTAGTGAATTATATCATAAGATTGTCAATTAGACACAATTAGGCACAGAGTACCGGAGACAAGTGGTAGGCTACCCTGGATATGTAGTTGGTAGTTTGAGATGTACTTTAATTTCTCCATCACTTACTCGTTATAAGGTAATAATAATAGTTCTATAAAATTACCATGTATTTTGTTTTGGTTTTCAGACTTGCATAGTGAACCGATTATGCTACAACGATTTCACACGTCAATATTACCCTACGTACGGGGTTGACTTCGTGCACCAAAGACATGAAGTTAGGTTTGTACTACCAACCTTTATAAATAAATACATAATTTCCAGATGAATTGGGATCACAAAAAGGTCAACAAAATTTTGGTTAATTATTTTGAATAATAAACCTGTGGATTCGAGCACATTTTTTTTAAAACTCCCTCAAATCAATAAAAAATTTAAAATTTTAAAATTAATATTAATTTTGAACTAAATTTACTGTTTATTAATTTATTATTAGTTTTTAATAATAATTTAAAATTAAAAAACTAAATAATAATTTTTGAAATTCTCCAGCTCGAAAAATCTCGATGTACTTAGGGGTATTGTTTTTCCACCGATTTAAAATAGAATTGCATTTTATAAAATTTAATGAGACCTCTCAGAGCTTTGTAATACCAACCGTTCGCTTCCTATAAGGACTTAAGGGTTGGATTTAAAATATATCAAAAACCATGCATTTGAATAGATTCTAAAAAAATTGTATTCGTTTATTTAGTCGTTTTTAACCGATTTGGTCATCGGCGCCAAACTTGTACATAAAATTACAGGTGACTAAATATGATTACAACTAATATGATTACAACAACTAATATGATTACAACAAATATGATTACATGAAACTAAATATGATTACATTTTTAAATTTCATAAGAGAGAGAGAGAGAGAGAGAGAGAGAGATACATTTTTTCAAATGTTGAATAGTTTCTGATATGTCGAATTATTCCCGAATATTTTACTGATATTCCGGGGGCGATCAAAGTCAGGAAGAGGGAATTCAGGGCATGTGAATGCGATGTGAATCCCAAAAGAGTTATTCACTGACTGAAATAGGTCTAATCACCGTTCAAATTTCAGCGAAACGAATTCTTTAAATAGTTTTAGGTAGGTAGCCGTTTAGAACCGGTTAGTTTCTTTCAATAGAATCTCTTGTCAATCAGTTGCGCTTCCTTGGCAACCAAAAACCAAATTTCTTGATGAAGCCACACACCGTTCTCAAATAGAAATATTATTGCATGAAGTAGTATTGGTGGAAAAACGGAGTATTAATGGAAATTCCGAGTTCTATCCAGAAGGTCTATACAGATCTATACAGACCGAGATCTACACTGTAAAATGATAAACCATTTGGTAATCATGTACAGCTTATTTTTCTTTATCTATTACCTTTGAATGCCATGAATTAATTTTCGAAACGTGCTTTTTACTCCTCAGATCCGGCAAAACTGTTTCACTCATAATATGGGATGTGAGCGGTGCTGCTCTGAACAGCTCTCTTTTGCCCTGTTATTTACATGCAGCACAGGTAATTTTTGCGTTGAATATATTTTCTCAATCGTGATTTGTGTTCATGGAAGATCTTTTATTGTTAACACATTCAACACGGCATGTCGCGGATCCGCGTCACCGTCCGTTTTTCTTTCAATAGAAATACAAGTCACACTGACTGGGTCGTCTTGTAAATCTCCAAGAACCACCGTAGGATGATGGACTTCCAGAGGGCCAAGTTCGGAAGGGTTTCATTTCGAAAGAATTTTTCTCAGTCTGAGTACCATCCCACTTCCCGCTCATACTCAACACAGGGGGAAATCATCTTCGTTTTTTCCGAACTTTTTCGGCCCATGACTCGTGTTGAATGTGTTAACCCTAATTAGACCATGGTGTCACTATAGTCACCGAAAACATCTTGGATATTCCACAGCTATTCCAAGGTATCACCAGATTAACTATATTTAAATTTCAATCTAAAAAATTGTTCGTTATTAGAAGTCAAAAATTTTAAGTTATTAGAAGTCAATGTGACCTAAGTATAGAAAAATTGTTCATCGATTTGCTTGAATATTTTTGTTATAATTCTATTTTGAGACTTTCAATAGCCCACAAAAATTCTGCTGTACGTTAAATTTAAAATTGCAGTTTAATTCTGGTTACTCCAGTGACACTTAGGGGCATCTGTGGAGCTCCTAAGATGTTTTCTGTGACACTGGTGACACCATGGTCCAATTAGGGTTAAAATGACATAATTTCTATCACCCGGACTTGTACTTGGTACCTTGACAATTCAAATATCGATTTTTGACCTTGTACAAAAAGTCCCAATCGAGTAGCATGTGTAAATTAACGAATTTTCAAAGAAATGATTTTAAGCTATTTTCAGCCATTTCCTACATTATTATGTGAATATTAAGAATTTTCAGTATTATAAGAATATTACTTAGAAAGCCATCCACTTTGACCAATTGCTGCCATTTGCACGTGCGTAAATGTGAATTGTCTCGTGTATTTGTGAAATTTCCTCCCTATGTTTTGTGCAGGTATCAACTACTTAAGAGATGGAAATAGCTTTCGTTGTATTTTCCAGATAATTTTCGTCGTTTTTGACATCACGAATGCCGCAAGCTATTCCAAAGCCTCCGATTGGTTGACAGCCATCAAAAACATAGACACTGGCACATCTCCGACGATCGTATTGATCGCCAATAAGAGTATGGTCACATGAGTATTTATTTATTAATCGAAACGGGCAAGCCCAATACAATATAAACATAATTATTGTCACAAATTTTTATTGTGAAAATAATTGATTTACTACAACACTGTCTACGTTAAAAAATGAAAAAAAATGAAAAAAAAATTAAAGTCAGAATTGTTCCATTCTATGGCAATGAAATGGCACTTCTCCTTCGTGATTAATTGAATTGGGCTATTTTGACATAGAATATGATTCAACAATTCTCGATGTACGAGGTCAATGATTGATTAAAGAAGACGATGTCCGGGCAAATGGATGATTAAGAGTTCGCTTCTCTTGGCAGACATGACAGAGGGCTGTTGCAAAGATAATTAGTGCGAGAGAAGGGAATCCAAAAATGCGAGTGTGATCTTGAGCTAAGTCGGGGCTCAAGAATGTTATCCTGGACAGGAGGAATGGTGACTCGACCGGACCCGTCAGCAGCTTGTTGAAAAAGGCAAATGGGGGTGCGCCTTGATTTTGGTTTATTATTTCTAATAATAACCCTATGTGATCGTATCGCAAAAAATTTTTATAACCCCCCCTCAAACTTTGTCACTTTACGTTTCAAGGTGCGTAGAATCCAAATTTGCAATGTCCGTCCGCCGTCCGCCGTCCGTGGCACTTTTCTTAGCAACACTGGACCGATTTGTTTCAAATTTGGTATATGGGCTCCATTTGGGGTCTAGTTGTGCCGCGAAGTTTTTGGTTGATGTAGGTCACTTCTAAGGGGTGGAAATTAAGGGTTGAAATTTTCAAGAGTGCCCTAGCTCGAAAACTCTCGAAGTAAAGGTATCGTTTTTTCACCAATTTTAAATAGTATCGAATTTTTAAAAATTTTTGAGACCACCCGGAGCTCTGTAGGACAAACCGTTCGGTCCCTACGAGTACTTGAAGGTTTTCCTTCGATAAAACAGAATCATGAGTGTGAATCGCAAAAGAGGTCTAATCTCCGTTCAAATTTTATCTGGCTAAAATGCGATCGTTGTTCATTTCTTCGATTTGTATACAGTTTTGCCTTCTGCGTAACCAGTAATCAAATTTCCATATGAAGCTTTCTATTTTTCCAATCGAGTGTGAAGCGTTTAGTTGTTTCTAATAAACTTGATTGTGAAGGTGTGAAGTATGGTGTGGTAGGTAGTACCTAGCTGGTAGGTAAAAAAAAGTTGGTAGGTAAAAAAAATGTTGGTGGGTAAAAAACGCTGCAAATCATTGCTCAAAAGCTTCTTCATTCTTCAAATCACTGATCAGCTGAGTGAGCTCCGAAGCCATTTTTAATCCTATTGAATGGAAGTGCTCTTCCAGGCGTCTCCAGCATTCGAGGAGATCTTCTTCACTCCTCAGATCACTGATCAGCTGAGTGAGCTCCAAGGCCATTTTCAATCTTATTCAAATCAGAAGGGTGATCTATACAGAAAATAATAAACCTTTGAGCAATGATTTGCAGCGTTTTTTCTTTTTCTCTTCATATTGGATGGTTGGTGATTTTGTAGACGAGTGATCTATATAAAAATAATAAACCGTTGTGTAATAATTTGCAGATTTTTTTTTAGATTTTTAATCGAAAGTAGACTACATTTTGAGAATTTTGGCACCAACCGCGACCTTCTAGCGTGAGTAGATCTGTGTCTATGATTTTTCAAAGTTTCGACCGTTTATGACGTCACGCGCCCCTCTCGCCTGGGCCCCCAGCCCACTGTGACGTCATTAACGGTCGAAACTTTAAAAATTCGTAGGAAAAGATTTACACACGCTAGAAGGTCGCGGTTGGTACCAAAATTCTCAGGATGAGGTCTACCTTAGACTAAAAATAACAATAAACAGTTTTTCCTACCCAGGTGCACACCCTATTCGGCCAAGCGCCTGCGGTCTACTAGGTCGAGAGTCCGGCATATCCCATTCAACTCCGCAAAGTACTGAATTAAAAAAAAAATATAGACATATATTTATTTGGCGCCATTTTGTACACTTTTACAAGAAGATAAATTCATGATGCGATGCGATTTGCTCAGATTTCCTACCCGACGTTAGGCTTGGCCTGTGTTGTAGGGTAGGATCTTTGCGAAATCGCTCCGTATCGGTAAATAAATTGATATCTACTATAAATTACAGTAATAAGTAAATTACTAAACAATACATGATTCGACAGAAAAAAGGAAGCATTTTGATAATCTCTAACGTAATTATGCTAACTTACTTTAAAATTTTCCAACTTTAATAGTCTCCTATACATATATGCTGTTTAATATCCTCTCGCATCTAAAGCCCCCAGGCTTTAGAAGAACCCAGAATCCCGGGGTAAATGGAGCTTGAAGGCTATATACCGGAGGAACCTATGGTGAATTCGTTCCAATTGGTACATGTGGCACTTGTAGTACGGACTCCAAAAAACAGAAGCATATTCAAGGAGTGGTAAAACTAGTGCCTTGTGAAGAGGCACTATTCCTGGCACCTGGTCGAATTCTCTTGTACTTCGCTTAACGAATCCAAGCAGTCTCATGGCCTTGCACGATATGGTGGCTATGTGGTTCAAGAAAGTGAGATGATGGTCCATTAAAACTCCTAGATCGCGAACCGAAGATACCCTTGCCAGATGAGTGTTTTGGTTTATTATTTTCAATAATGAACCATTGGAATCGGGCAGGAAAAAATGTTACCCCCCCCCCAAATTTGATGTTTTACGTTTCAAGGTACGTAGAATCCGAAAATTGAATAAAAAATTTCAGTCCGTCCGCCGTACGCAGCACTTTTCTTAGCAAGTCTGGACTTTATTTTAGGAATATCTATTTCAAGGTATCGCTATAATATAACCACAAATTAATTTTCTGTCCGCGGAATAAAACCTTATTTCGTCTCCCTCAGGTGATATGGAGCATCAAAGATGTGTGACGTCTGAAAAACAAAACAAGTTTGCAAATGAAAATGGAATCGCGAACCACACGGTGTCAGCCAGAACCGGAGAAAATGTAAGATAACTTATTTATAATATATAAACTTATTTTCTGTACAATCTTCACTAAATTTGTTACAAAACTTCATCAAAAACGTGGAAAAAGTTCAGCCCTTTTGTTCAGGCCTTTGAGAGAACAATTTAAAAATACCGTAGGAGTAAATGCCTAAACAAGTGAAGCCTCTGTCAAACATTCTCCATTAAAACGCCTGCATTCGAGTCTGCCACACATTGGGACATTTCATGTCTTTTATATAATTCAGGCATACATTCATAGCTTTTCTACGCATGGCGAACGATTTTTCTACGAGGATAAAGTTCCGTAGCAACGACTTGGTTGTAAGTGGAAATCATTAAAAACTGACTGTAACGCTTTTTCGTGACCAATTTTGTGACGCTTTTTCGTGACGTTTTTCCTTTATGTGCCAAAGTAGAGACATAAAATGCCAATGCCAAAGTAAAGACATAAAATGTCAACTATGTGCCAAAGTAAAGACATAAAATGACAACAAAGGTAGGTACTTCATTGTCTCAACTGCATGTTCATCCCAGGAGCCATACTTTTTGTCAGGAAAGGAACAGTAAAAGTAGATTACAAAAACTAGCAACAACCAGTTCAGTATAAATTATGTAATATAAGTCTCGTTGACGTACTGAAATCTTGATTTTTTTTTCTAGTTGAAAATTACAGTTCAAAAAGCATGTGCTGACAGACTTGGCCTCAAACTGAGCCGAGTTGAGCAGGAGGCGCACCAATCAGTCGTGCGAGCAGAAATAATCGCACCGTCTCAGAATCAGGTTTACCCCACTTACCAGCCAACACCTTCAACTGTATGCTCTGTCATGTAGATTATGTAAAAACGAAGAAAATCCTGTAATTATACTACTTCTGTGCAATCAGCGTTCACAGATTCTGTCGAGTCCCGCATAGTCCAAACCAAGGTGGCATTTTATTGTACTCGTATCTGAGTTATGAGATTCGATGTCAGGTCCATTATCGAAGAGTATTTTTGTTGGTTTAGCACAACCCAAAACTCTGAAGTTCGGTGGGCAGTATAGCTACCTCACAAAAAAAAAAAAAAAACATGGAGATATAGAGTTGATGTTCTGATAAAAAATAAAAACTACTTAGTGAAAGTAAAAAGGTTAACAACCATCTCAGGTAGAATTTTCGTTCAACTGTCATTCTTCCAAAGAGAAGATCGACTTCGAATGATTTCGCTCATGGTTAGGTACCTATTGTCTCACCAGCTTAACTGGAGAGGTGTTCGCCTACTGCCCAACTCGAAAATTATCAAGACCTGCAATACCACCTCTAGAGCCGTCTGGCCTTAACTTTGGTGGTCTCACGATGAGAAATATTGCTTCTGAGTCTACCAAGGTAGCAAAAGCAATGTTTTCTCTTTCCAAGGTTGAAAAAAAGTGTTCTCCAAAATCAAAATTTCCACTCGCGTTTTCAGTTTCAGACCTTCCTGAACAATTTTGATTCCGTGTCTGTGTGTCTGTCATGAAATCCTTGCCACAGCCTTAACTTCTACATTTCCCACCCGATTTCGATGACATTTTCAGGGATTATGTGGTTTGGCGAGTAGATGGTCCTCTATAGAAATCGGGGATAGTCCCCTATACAATAGATGGTAGATGGTCTCCTGGAGCCTGAACCAAACATTCGTACACAATCCTCAACTTCTGAGCATTGAGAAAACCCCTTAAATTGAAAAAAAATGTAGACAAACTTTTTTAACTTCTGGCGAATGAAATTTGTCTTCCATAACAGGTAGTTGTCAATTATAATTGACAACCGACCCTTATTAAATACCGACCCTTATTTGCTTGAGAGGTGGTCATATCCGCTGTATTACAAAATAACATGTATTTAGTCCTTTTAAAAAATTCTGAAACCTGATTTGAGTGATTTTGAAAAAATTGGGAACTAAGGATTTAGAGTTTTGGGAAATTAACGTAAGTCAAATTAGGGAACAGTGAGTTATTAGCGCAGATACACGCACTTAGTCGGTTCCAGTGTGAGACCAGCCCTAGAGATGTCCTAAATTCCTGGCTAACTAACTCGTCTTCTCGTTTGTTACGAACACTTTGGCACAAATTTGAAATTTTTGCTGAAAAATTTGCATTGGACTTTGGAAAGCTCCTGGAATTATTATAAAGTGTTCCAATTTCAGTAGATTCTTTTAATTTTCCAATAATGTAAACATTCTAATTTTTTAATTTTCTAAAAATTTTGACATTTTATAGAATTTTCAAAAATGTCCAAACATTTCCACTCGTTTACTGAGTTAGGGGGTCAATCGTCCCCATGCGGAACTTCCCTATATGCGGGAGCTGCAAGGCGTCACTATTTGCGTTAGTGTTTAGACTAATTTCCCGTTTTAAAAAAGTTACATGTCAAATGAATGCTCAAATAGCCAGTCAACTATAAAAAAACGTGAGGGTCCTATTGACCCTTCAGCGCTGTAGAGTTGATAAGTTGATTCACAATGCGGGTTTACAATAATTTGGTTTACAATAATGCAAAGATTTGAGACGAATATTGAATCGGCAAAATGTTTTATTGATTCGAAAAGCATCTAAAACTAGTAATCAACGTCGAAAATACGCAATTTTTGAAAATGTGGCCATATTTACTGGGGAAAATGTCATTTTTATGTCCTGGCTCTGTAGAGGTACAGTCTGATTCCAGTGTCCCAGACTAAAATTAATGGCGTAAGGTATGAAGGGTCGATTGAGTCCTCAACCCACTGTGGGGAGTTCAGAATAGGGCCAAATTGACCCTCTATCGCACTGTGGAAAAGTCGCGGTTTTCAGCTCCGCAGTTAATTCGTTAAAATGTCTAAAAATTCTACTCCTAATACCGCATTTCCCTAAATATGCAGTAAAATGACTGAAAATTGGTTAAAATATTTCTTTGATAATATGCTCGTTCACTCATGCTGCTGGAATGGGGTTTTACCTTTAATAGTGATTCCAAAATGATAATACCCATAGATATGCATGAATAGCATTGTTTCAACTGAAAGAGAAAGTAATATCTAATAGGTTGATTTGTGATGAACACAAACAAAAGGAAGGATTAGTTGGGGGGTCCTACGGTTGTCCTTCCTGGAAACCGAGCTTTTAGCAGCTGTTGTTGGTATGAAACGAGCCCCGCGCATGCGCAGTTCTGTCCAGCTCTCAACCACACACAATCAGTCAGTACTCAGTAGGTATTTCGTCTCATTAGGCCGGGGTGAAGGTGATAGGTTCTAGGTTGTGGTACCGGAACTCTTCCTCATTCAGTGAATTCTCATGTGCGAAGTTCTTTTTGATTAGGTCCGTCGATTTACTATACGGGTTGTGCATGGCCTCTTCGAAACAGCGGTCGGAGTGGAAGTGCTAGTGAGGTGATAAGTGACCAACTCCATCTTCCCAGGAATCACCAAATCTACGCCATTCGTTCTTCTCAACAGGTATCGTTTTCATTCCCAATATATCGTAGGGTAACCACACTTCCAGATGTACGGATCCTGAGGACGAAAAGTCGAATTTTCAACGATAAAGGGAGAAATTTCGGGGCTGTGAGACTTTGAGTTCAAAGCTCTTTCAGCTTTCTACTCGTACTTGAGTAGTTGCAATGGGCGTACACACAATCTGACTTGAAAATTCTTCTCCGGAAGAAACTCTTACTACACCTTCATTTGGGAACAACCCTGACCATTTCGACATTTAACGGTTTCCGCATTTTTCAATCAGATTTCGGTGTGTTCCTGTTTTCGTCATTCTTTCTATTATCACTTTTAGGTTCTCATGAAAAATTAGTCAGCTATTGAAATTCAAATTATAGGTTAAATTTTGGTTTATTATTTTCAATAAAAAGCCTTTGGAATCGAGCAAGAAAAAAAAATTTAAACCCCCCCTCAAAATTTGATGTTTTACGTTTCAAGGTACGTAGAATACGAAAATCGAATAAAAAAATTTCCGTCCGTCCGCCGTACGCCGTCCGCGGCACTTTTCTTTGCAACACTGTACCGATTTGGTTCAAATTTGGTATATGGGCTCCATTTGGGGTCTAGTTGTGCCGGAAAGCTTTTGGTTGATGTAGGTCACTTCTAAGGGGTGAAAATTAAGGGTTGAAATTTTCAAGAGTGCCCTAGCTCGAAAACTCTCGAAATAAAGGTATCGTTTTTTCACCAATTTTAAATAGTATTGAATTTTAAAAAATTTTTGAGACCACCCGGAGCTCTGTAGGACAAACCGTTCGGTCCCTACGAGTACTTGAAGGTTTTCCTTCGATAAAACAGAATCATGAGTGTGAATCGCGAAAGAGGTCTAATCTCCATTCAAATTTTATCAGACTAAAATGCGATCGCTGTTCATTAAATGAACAGCGATACAAATCGAAGAAATACAAACGAAATTGTATACAAAATCGATTTGTATACAAATCGAAGAAATTTTCTTCGATTTGTATACAGTTTTGCCTTCTGCGTAACCAGTAATCAAATTTTCATATGAAGCATTCTATTTTTCCAATCGAGTGTGAAGCGTTTAGTTCTTAGTAATAAACTTGATCGTGAAGGTGTGAAGCCAGTATGGTGTGGTAGGTAGTACCTAGCTGGTAGGTAAAATAAAGTTGGTAGGTAAAAAAAATGTTGGTGGGTAAAAAACGGTGCAAATCATTGCTCAAAGGCTTCTTCACTCTTCAGATCACTGATCAGCTGAGTGAGCTTCGAAGCCATTTTCAATCCTATTGAATGGAAGTGCTTTTCCAGGCGTCTCCAGCATTCGAGGAGATCTTCTTCACTCTTCAGATCACTGATCAGCTGAGTGAGCTCCAGAGCCATTTTCAATCCTATTGAATGGAAGTGCTCTTCCAGGCGTCTCCAGCATTCGAAGAGATCTTCTTCACTCCTCAGATCACTGATCAGCTGAGTGAGCTCCAAAGCCATTTTCAATCCTATTGAACGCAGGAAGCTGAAATTTGAGAGGGAAGGTCAAGGGAGAATACAGATGGTGGTAGGTGCTATTGATAGAGAACCAGTGATCTATACAGAAGGGTGATCTATACAGAAAATAATAAACCTTTGAGCAATGATTTGCAGCGTTTTTAAAATAATAATATAAAAATTATGAGCATTTTTCACAGTCAATTTTTGGCCTATTCCAAAGCGTTTTGCGCTTTTTCTCTATTTTGAAATTCTATTGAAGAATCATCGGCCTGCTTTAAAATTCAAATTAGGCTGTAATATTTTATATAATTAAGCAGGGTGTCTACTGTTGAGGTGAATCATACTTCAATAATCGATTCTACTACTAATTCGCAACATTTTGGTTTATTATTTTCAATAATGAACCTTTGGAATCTACCAAGAAAAATAAAATTTTAACACCCCCTCAAAATTTGATGGTTTACGTTTCAAGGTACGTAGAATTCAAAAATCGAATAAAAATTTGGCCGTCCGTCCGCCGTCCGCCGTACGCGGCACTTTTGCCACTTAGCATTGACCGATTTTGATGAAATTTGGTATGTATGCTCCATGTGGGGTCTAGTTGTGCCCCGAAGATTTTGGTTGATGTAGGTCACTTCTAAGGGTTTCAAAATCAATTTTAAAATGATAAAAACGCCCTAATTCAAAAAATTTTGATATAAAGGTATTGTTTTTCCTTTGATTTAAGATTCTATAGAATTTTTAGAAATTTTTGAGACCACCCGGAGCTCTGTAGGACAAATCGTTCGCTCACTACGAGAATTTAAAGTTTGGACGTACGATAAATCAGAAACACGAGTGTGAATCGCAAAAGAGGCCTAATCTCCGTTCAAATTTTAGCTGACGGAAATGCGATCGATGTTTTTCTTCATGTTGGATGGTTGGTGGCTTTGCAGACGACTGATCTATGTAGAAAAATAAAAAATAATAAACCATTGTATAATAATTTGCAGAGTTTTTTCCTTTAACTTTCATTTTGACATGGATAATATCCATATAACATATTATGTCTTTTGGCTGGGGTCAAGGAATTTTTCGCGACCCTTTTTTTTTTGCAACAAAAAATGCAACGCGGACACCAGTAAACAAAATCATAGCTACGTATTGGTATCTATGAACCAAGGTTCTCTGGAATACTGCAATATATTACGTGCAATCAGAGTTTTTTTAGAAACAAAAATTCTGTTTATTCATAGTAAAAGTAAATTGGTAGGTAGGTACATATCCATGATCTAGCTATTGTTTTTCTCTCTAAGGGAGATTTTTCCTTCTTTTCGTTTTTTTTACTTTCTAACTTTCAAGATTTTTTGGTGTGTTTTCGACCTTAAATATGATCGTACCGCTGGAAAGAGCGTAAATTTCCTATTCGTTTATTAGGAAACGTAATTTTTCTAAGCCTTTTTTACATAAAAATGAAAAAAAAAATTGGCCTAAGTAAAATATTACATTTTTTTCTCAAAATCTTAAAGAATTGAAAATTCATAAAATAAAAACCTTTTCAACAAAAGACGGACCGACCTTGAAACTGATGTCGGTAAACCAGTGTTTACCTCGGGAATGAAAACTAAATAAACCATACTGGTTAAGAACTAAAACGTTAGTATTGAATAAAACTACCTAATACTTGATTCTCATAGAGTGCAGAGTTAAAACTTGGTAGGTAGCGTTCTAGGTATGGCCGAGGCATCGGGACTGCGGAGGGGTATATCTTGTTCTGCCCTGTGCGTTCATGTTCTATGTTGTTCTTAATTATGATCGTCTTTGGTCTACTAGTTCATCAACTCTTACAGATCTAATCTGTAGTTCTGAATGCAGTAACCCATTGAATGTACGAGATGATCTAATTTGGTTCATTCTTAGGGAACTACTTTTTTGGTAAAAGGGACTACTTTCTCTTTGGGCCAACTGCCCACTTTGGGCGGGAAGGTCCAAAAAGGAAATACAATAATCACAGCGTATTCAGATAGGTAGATAGATACGCTTTGAAGTTGCCGCCGTGCCCATCAGCAGACACAAACTTACCTTCCATACTCAATGATCTGGTTAGTATTACATGAGTAAGTACCATTGAGTTAATATGTCATTGTTGCCGTCAAGCCCGACAGGTCTTACATTATCCTGGATGTCCAGGTTGTTAATGGCAGCATGGACATGGAGTAGACCTGGCGGGCTAAGATAAGAAAGTATGATAGAGATGATTTACGGCAAGCAGTGTCAGAGCTAAAAGGAGTGGCACCCAACAACATCAGGGTGATGGCTGCAACCTTGTCATGGCGCGGAGTGTGGTGCGGGAAAAGTGCCACGGAGTTACACGAGTTGGGCATCTCAGTAGGTGTACTCCGTGGTGTCACCAGACGCGTACTGCTCGGCTCATATTTAAACTGGTGGTCATTTTATACAGGCACTTCCCTTCATCCTTCTCTCCCACCCCCACCTTCCTCATCATCCCTCATCCCTAGGGCCGGCGTCGGGTGAGTCCTGGGCGTCCTCCCCATTATATTTGATTTATTTATTTATTTTGTTTTATGGCGTGCCCCCTCCGTCAGAGAGATCTTTAGTCTTTGAGGGGAGATTTAAAAAAAAAATCCCAAACTATTGAGTAATACATCACTGTTGAGGTTTGATTATGATAGTAAGCGTGAACTTCTCTAGGAATTGTTGTGACGAGAATGTTAAGACTTTCGATTAGCTCTATCTTCAAAGACGGTTGAGAAACTGATCGGAATACCGCTGTACTTAATAACTGATCCACGATATAGGAACCAATCAAAAACTAGGGAACCTGAGCATAATTACGTTAGAGATTATCAAAATGCTTCCTTTTTTTCTGTCCAATCATGTATTGTTTAGTAATTTACGTATTACTGTAATTTATAGTAGATATCAATTTATTTACCGATACGGAGCGATTTCGCAAAGATCCTACCCTACAACACGGGCCAAACCTAACGTCGGGTAGGAAATCTGAGCAAATCGCATCGCATCATGAATTTATCTTCTTGTAAAAGTGTACAAAATGGCGCCAAATAAACATATATCTATATTTTTTTCAAATTCAGTACTTTGCGGAGTTGAATGGGATATGCCGGACTCTCGACCTAGTAGACCGCAGGCGCTTGGCCGAATAGGGTGTGCGCCTGGGTAGGAAAAACTGTTTATTGTTATTTTTAATCTAAGGTAGATCTCATACTGAGAATTTTTGTACCAACCGCGACCTTCTAGCGTGTGTAAATCTTTTCATATGAATTTTTAAAGTTTCGACCGTTTATGACGTCACAGTGGGCCCAGGCGAGAGGGGCGCGTGACGTCATAAACGGTCGAAACTTTGAAAAATCATGGAAACAGATCTACTCACGCTAGAAGGTCGCGGTTGGTGCCAAAATTCTCAGGATTTAGTCTACTTTCGATTAAAAATCTTAAAAAAAAACAAGGCGCGCACCCCCCATTGAAGCTGATCAATATCTCTGAGAAAACTGATCTAAGAACCGAAGGAAAACTGATCCAAAACCTGTAAGGGAACTGATCCTAAGGTAATAGGAGAATTACTGTGAGTTGTGATTGTTTACTATATCGGTGGACATATAATCCATCTTCGAAAGCGTTGTTACTAAATTAACTTCAAACCCTCCATTACTCATCCACAAGTTTAAACGAATATACGTACATACTCGATATACATGTCGATACATACTCGACATACGTACATACGAATATACGATATACGTTCATACTCGGCGTGAAAGCAGGTCTGTAGCAGGGAATGTATATTTGGGAAGACAAGAATATGCAAGTAGAAGATACAGAAGTACGTTTGTGTCTACAAATGGGCACAGCAGCGACTTCAACGCGAACCTTCCTACCTATCTGAATACGCTGTGATTAATATTTTTCCCTTTTTGGGTTCGTTTCTTTGTTAAAATGGTTTTTATTTAATTATTTTTCAATTAAAATGTAATTTTTGACTTAAAATTGCGGTTTTTACTGAACGGATAGGAAATTTAATGCTTTCCAATGGTACGATCATATTTGAGTTTATCTCATGCTATTCTATGTTAAGAAGCAATCCTGCTTACCTGGTTATGCAGACGTGTTGAGAACTAATTGAATATTCTGAATTGAGGTAAGTTGAAGCCTTCAATTTATTTGTTACCATTCGATTGCCATCTCTCCCACTTAAGAGATATTTAGTTACGATAGATTATGATGAAGTAGACGAACAGTATGAATAATGGATCACGATGTTCATTTCCCATTTATAATTTCAATAAATTATTGATACCCTTTCATACTTGACCTCTAGTTGGTACCATAACAGCTTCCTACTGAGTTGCTCTCCCATCCCGAATATACTTATTATTTTCCATTGTTGATGACAAAAATTTGATTGAGATTGATAAAAATTATCTTCAACTTCAATAATAAATAGTCTCATTATTCATAATTAATTATACGTTAACAATCAATCATCGAGAATGCAGAGAGTGAAAATGCGAGAATTTAATCGTGACATCCAAATCATTTCAAGAATTTATAAAAGTCACAACAGTCAGTCAGTCAGTCAGTCAGTCGTCATTATAAAAGTCGAAACATGTGAAAACGTACGCTGCCTGCTGTTTTCAACGATCCCCAAGTTTGTCTTCATCCACGTTTTCATATTTATACTTAGTCTCGGCCTTTCCATTCATGTATTGTATGTTCCGAATCCGAAGGAGTCATTTTCGTTGTTTCACTTGCTAACTCTAGTAATTTCGGGTTTTCAAATTTGTGACATGATTTTGAGAAAAAAGTCTGATCTACGAATGAAAGAACAAGTATTTTCATTGGCACAAAGTCTGAATATAGACGGATATTTACCACAATTTTTAAAGCGACTGTTCATAGTTTTTATCATTTTTGAGTTGGTTTTCTTTTTATTCATCCATATTATAATTAATACAAGTAAAAGGCCAGATGCAGGGGAGCCTTTGAGACTGGTAGGTGCAATAGATTCGATTGACGGTGTTTACATGTTCTTTAGTGTAGTCCAGTACTGCGTGCACCTCAGCGTACCGGTTCAATGCTTCATCAAAATGGTTGAAATAATGTCTGTACCGAGTGACAACAGAAATTTAAAGCACGGCATGTTCGTGCATAATTACGACGTTTTGGTTGATATATGTGAGCAGATCACAGACCGCTTCAGTTTACCTTTTGCGTTCGCGTTGGGATACTGGTTTTTAGAAGGGATCCGCCTCTTTTTTCAATTGATCAAGGAACATGACAGTACTATACATTCTAATTTGGAAATTGGGTTGGTCAGTTTTGGAGCGGCAATAGCTCTCACCAGTATTCCATTGCTTCCGATTCTGGTCTGCTTGAAAACCACGGTTGAGGTGAGTACACGGATGAATATTAGTTTCCTATAGATTATGTGTTTCTTATAGGCAATAATATTGCTGGAGGTTATCTGTAAAAATCTGACTATTGGTGAGGCCCTAGGGGCTGCCAAGCAAGCTCTAGCTCCTTTCGGTTTATTATTTTCAATAATGAACCTTTGGCATCGACCAAGACAATTTTTGTAACCCCCCCCCTCCCTCAAAATTTGTTGGTTTACCTAAGTATCAAGGTACGAAGAATCCAAAAATCGAATAAAAATTCGGCCATCCGTCCGCCGTACGCGGCACTTCTCTTAGTTAGCATTGATCGATTTTGATGAAATTTGGTATGAGGGCTGCATTGGGGTCTAGTTGTGCCCCGAAGCTTTTGGTTGATGTCAGTCACTTCTTAGGGTTGAAAAATAAGGGTTGGAATTTTGAAAGCGCCCTAACTCAAAAAATTTAGGTATAAAGGTATATTGTTTTTCCATCAATTTAAGATAGTATTGAATTTTTAGAATTTTTAGAGACCACGCGGAGCCCCGTCGGACAAACCGTTGGCCCCCTACGAGAATTTAAGGGTTGGACTTACGATAAATCAGAAAGACGAGTGTGAATCGAAAAAGAGGCCTAATCTCCGTTCAAATTTTAGCTGACCAAAATGCGAACGATATTTTTCTTCATATTGGTTGGTGGTAACAATGGCAAAGCCGTGTTCTTTGCGGACAAGTGATCTATCACCAGAGGCCCCAACTAGTAACGAGAATGCGACGGCTATGATCAAGATAAAACTCGGCCCTTCATGCCCCCTGGATCCCCGGATGGTTACTGCTTGGAGCCTTCGGCTAAAATTGTCTGTTGTGAGAAGTTAAAACAGCTTGAGAGAAAGTTGAAAAAACAAAAGTTTCAGGTTGAAAATCAAAACGGCTTAAAAGAATATTTCCTCATTTAATGTGGAAGAAAAACAGCTCACCTAAGAGCGTTTAGAGGGAAAAGAGCAGTTACTGCCGTGTAAAGGAAGAACAGCTTGAGGACTGGTCGAACAAATCGTAGGAAGAACAGCTCAAATAGGTATAGATGAGTGGTTTTAACTCAACATTAAATGACGAATTACCTGGTCAAGGCTAGTTCTTTGCCCTCCAAACGCTCTTAGTGAGCTGTTTTCCCTCCTCATCAAAAGGTGATACTTTAGGCCGTTTTGATTTTTCAACCCGAACTTTTGAATTTTTTAAAAGTTTTCTCTCAAGATGTTTTTGTTTTGTATCTACTACGAATTACCTCCACAAATGGAGGCATACTAGTTCTCCGTACAGTGCTTATTTTTACAGCTCCTTTGTGTGGACAGTTCAATTCAAATTTTTTCAGTGAGCTGAAATGCACTAATATGTATGACCCCTTCATAATCGCTGATAAAAATGTGATTATGCTAGAAAAAATAGCCGATCAAAATTGTTCAAGAAGCTGAAATGCAGTACCTAGTATTAGGAAGAAAATATGGCGTGTATATTATTTTACAGGCTCTTACACAAATACAATATAGATATTGTATAGTACCAACTGAAAAGTAAACAAAATAAGATTAAAAATGTCTGCCAAGTGGGAGTGTCATATAGTTTCCCCAGGTATCCATAACCCGATTGTATAGATGATCCGATGCCCAGTAGTTAATCTCAAAACATCTATTGCACTACCGAATTAGGGGACCGCCTTCTCGTCAACCCGGGCCATCTATGAACATTTTTTCGGAATCGGATGGAAAATGTAGAAGTTATGGATGTTACAAAGAATTCACGTTTGCGCGTGCCCAGTCGCTTCTATAAGTCCGGGGATGATGATTTCCATAAAATTTCATCGAAATCGGACGATAACTTCCTATATTTATGCCCGTTGCAAGGATTTCATAACAGACACAGACACTCAGACACGAAACCAAAATTGTTCAGAAAGGTCTAAAACGCTTATCACGAGTAAAAATTTTGATTTTGGAAAACTTTTTTTTCAACCTTGAAAAGTGAAAACAAAGCTCCCGCTTCCTTAGTAGACTCGGAAGCAAAACTTCTCATGAATCACCAAAGAAAAACGCCGCATATTATTACATAAAGGTTTATTATTTTCTGTATAGATCACTCGTCTGAAAAGAACACGGCTTTGTCATTGTTACCACCAACCAACTTGAAGAAAAAAAACGATCGTATTTCGCTTAGTTGTAATTTGAACGGAGATTAGGCCTCTTTTGCGCTTCACATTCGTGTTTCTGATTTATCGTAATAATTCTCGTAGGGAGCGAACGGTTTGTCCTACAGGGCTCCGCGTGGTCTCAAAAAATTCTATACTATCTTGAATTGATGGAAAAACCTTTATATAAAAAATTTTCGAGTTGGGCATTTCAAAATTTCAAACCTTATTTTTCTACCCTTAGAAATGACCTACATCAACCAAAATCTTCGTGGCACAACTAGACTCTAGAGCTTACATACCAAATTTCATCAAAATCGGTCAATGCTAAGTGGGGAAAGTTCCGCGTACGGCGTACGGCGGACGGACGGCCAAATTTTTATTCGATTTTTGGATTCTACGTACCTTGATACGTAAACTAACAAATTTTGAGGGGGGGGGGGGTTAAAAATTTGTTTTTCTTGGTCGATTCCAAAGGTTCATTATTGAAAATAATAAACCAAAAAAAAAAAGAGATTGGTGATTCTTCTCATTTCGTGGTGTTTTGAAGTCGAGCATAAATGAACAATATTTCTTCGGTAGTTACATATTGCTTGGAAATGATCGATTCAGGTTGACAGTATTCATGAAGTGTCGTAAGAAAGACGTGGCATGAAATTGAATTTTGCTGATCACGTCATCCATCATTGAACTTATCAACGTGACGATCGAGCTTCGTCGTTTCGTCCAGTGTCACCTTAGTCACCTTCTAACCAACTTATATCCGTACCGATGAACGACTTAATTGTTAGATGCAGAAAATCGGAACGTTCGTTGAAATTTAGAAGAAAAAAACGAAGCTCTGGTGGTGTTACCAAGTGGTGCCCCATCTTTAGGGCAATTTACGTCCACATATTCATGGTTGTTGTTTGTATTTACGGAATCATCAGTTGTGGGTGTATTTCGATACAAAACTACATGCAAGAATCTTCAACGAAGTTATTTGCTTATACAATCGTTACATTACATGCTGTAAAAGGTATACATTTTGAGGTATTGAGAACTAACCATCTCAAGGAGCTCATTTCGAAAGTCGAAACTATCGCTGAATATTTGGAGGTCGAGCATTCGAGTCCTATATTGAGATCATTTATTCTAATCGGGTCGTTATTACATATCGGTGGATACATATCGATGTGGTTATTGACTGTTTACTCAACTGAATTCATTCCTTGGTTTGTATCACTGTTCTACATGTATTTGGGAAATGTTCAAATTTATATGTACTTAGCTCAACCAGAGCGTTGTTTCTTGGGGTTCCAAAGAGTAATACTTCATCTACAGAAGAGCATTGCTGATGTAAAATCACTTGATGTAATAGTGGGTTATAGCGATATTTTGATGGAGTACTGCGAGAAGGTAAACGAATTGTTTGACTTACAAATCTTTCTTAACATGGCCTTTTGGTTTTATGGAGCGCTGAGCTCTTTGTCGGTGGTGAGTCTTACGACACCCAAGGCTCCCACCTGGGAGTACATTTTTAGCTCCATAGAAATGAAAAAGGTAGCGATAGTGTGTTTTCTCTGTGCAACGTCAACGGTAGTCTTGGTAATGACATGCTACGTGGTCTCCGAACAGGCAAGTGAATTTCGGTATTTTTTTTAAACTTAGGCATTTCTGGGAGAGTACGGAGTGGTCTCACCACTGCCGCCTAGCTCCTTCTCCTATTTTCTCCTACCGTTCAACCGGCGTCGGGTATCAAGGGAGTTCTCCTTACTATTTTTAATGTTTATTAATTAATTTAAATTTAAATTAATTTTGCGGTTGCCCATAACCACTTAAAAATTGAGAACTATATTAAATAGGAACATAAAATTTTTGTTCGATTTAGGGTAGGCAGTTAACATTTTTATCTTTTAGAAGTAACCAAAACTAGTAACCAGTAGTAACCAAAACTATCGGGGTAATACTGAACCACAAATGCCTACAAGCCGAATTTCATCAACTTTGCACAACTGAAGGAGCCAATGTACCTGATGGATTTTAACATTTTAATTTTGGCATTCTATGTATTTTTAAACGTAAAAACCTTTTTTTTGGGCGGGAGTTAACTGATATTTTTGATTTATCATTTTCGAGAAAAAAAAGTTTAAGCCCTCCTCAAAATTTGTTTGTTTACGTTTCAAGGTACCGTAAAACCATCAAACTTTACCCCACCAGGGGTAATTTTACCCCAAAAAGTGAGAATCTTCAATTGTGATGTAAGCGTGGTAGAACTTAGATAAAAGTTAGCTATTGTGTTTTCGTTATTCTCCACATCCCAGAGAATCGATGTGGCTTGTGATGGCGCCTTTATCCATGTTATCAGCTGTCATCAGTCATAGTTTCCTGTTCAGCTGTTTTGTCATGTTTCTCGTGCTCCAAAATTTCTTCCATATCAGGTATTTGGAGTGGATTTACCAGGCAAGCCCTCATCATATCACTTTCAATATCTTATTTTGAACACAATGCACTTATCAAATTCTCAAAAAAGTGTTTTCTTAGTTATGCCTTTGTTTACCAAAAATTTGATGGTAACTTTACTCCAAAAACCGGGTATCTTTACTCCACTATAAAGGTTGGGATAAAGGTAGCCTCACTCATATTTTTCTTATTCAATCTCGAAAAATATTTGAGTTTTATAATTTTAGCAGTGTTGAATGTAAGGTTTCTAGTGTATCTCATGTTGCAGAAGTAAGAGATGGGGAGAAAAAATGAGAAAAACCTTGGTACGCGCCCCTACCGAAACTTTACAACAATGATATGAACATAAACGTGCTTTGGTCTCATAAGTTGTGATTTACAATATTATTTACTCGTGGGTTAACTTTGAAATTTACCATTGCAATTCAGTTGAAAGTTATCGAATGCGAAACAGACTTTTTCTGTGATTTTGTTAAGTCATTCGTTTATCGTTTATTGTCCTTTAATATTTCTTTACTTGTAGGAAGTTATGCTCTTAATCAAAGCAAAACTACATAAGTATGTCTATACTGAAAGACTGAAATTGTGATCTCTTAACCAGAAATATTGCATTCCTAGCAAATTCGTTGAAATAAATGATCATTGGAATTTATATTTTTCTTAGGTATAACTTGTATTTTTCAAGCTAAAAAGTTCAATTTTTCAGAATATATTTTATAATAATATTATAAATACTTGATATTATCAAGTGTTTCTGGGGTAATGAATTCAATCCCGACTAGTATCATTGCACCACTGCCCGTTTCTGTAGCGATAACTGTGAGTTTTTCAGAGTGGAGTAAAGATAGACGCACTCGTAGGCAACTTTATTCTAACATTTAAACAATTAAATCGGGGGGTTACAATTATCTGATCAATGAGCTCGACCACTCAAAATGTTCAGAAAGCCCGGAAGATCAATTCACTTAATAAAAAAAATCAATATAACCCATTTTGAGTGGGAGAAATTGTATTTGGAAATGTTTTGGAGTAAATCTTGGGGTAAAGTTTGACGGTTTTACGGTACCTAGAATCCAGAAATCGGATAAAACGCTGTAAATTATTACACAAAGGTTTATTATTTTTCTATATAGACCACTCGTCTGCAAAGGCTTTGCCATTGTTAACACCAACCAACATAAAGAATAACGTCGATCGTATTTCGTTCAGCTAAAATTTGAACAGAGATTAGGCTTCTTTTGCGATTCTCACTCGTGTTTCTGATTTATTGTAAGTCCGACCCTTCAGTTATCGTAGGGAGCGAACGATTTAACCTACAAAGCTCCGCGTGGTCTCTAAAAATCTAAAAATTCAATACTATCTTAAATTGATGGAAGAACAATACCTTTAAATCTTAAATGTTAAATACCTTTTATCTTTAAATCTTAATTTTTTTGAGTTAGGGCGTTTCCAAAACGTCAACTCTTATTTTTCACCCCTTAGAAGTGACCTACTTCAACCAAAAGCTTCGGGGCACAACTAGACCCCAAATGGAGCCTATATACCAAATTTCATCAAAAACGGTCCATGGGAACTAAGGAAAGTGCCGTGTACAGCGGAAAAATTTTTATTCGTAAACCAACCCATTTTCAGGGGGGGTTAAAATTTTTTGTTCTTGGTCGATTCCAAAGGTTCATTATTGAAAATAATAAACCAAAATTTGGCCGTCCGTCCGACGTCCGCCGTACGCGGCACTTTCCTTGGATCGATTTTCATGAAATTTGATATATGAGCTCTATTTGGGGTCTAGTTGTGCACCAAAGCCTTTGGTTGACGTCAATCACTCCTAAGGATTGACATTTTGATAACGCCTTGGCTCAAACATTTTTGATATAAAGGTATTGCTTTTCCATCTATTTAGAATAATATTGAATTTTAGAGACCACGCGGAGCCTTATAGGACAAACCGTTCGCTCCCTATAAGAACTTAAGGGTTGGACTTACCGTAAATCAGAAACATGAGTGTCTAATCTCCGTTCAAATTTTAGCGGGAGTTGACACCTCCTCTACAGATACCGCCTTGTACCAAATATGTTTTTTTTTTATTTTTTTTTTTTAAACTATTTATATTTTTATGGGCGCCGAATACAAAACGTTAACAATTATTATTTAAATTTCATAAAACTAGCCAATTTTTTTAGTTTTTCAAAAATTGGAATCAAGAAGGTAGAATTGTTTCCTAACAACTGTTCAAGGTCCTGTGGAAGTACTGGTGGGATGCTGCAAAAACTGGACTTTCCGTTAGCAGGTGGTAAACAGTCATTCGAAATCCACAGGTGTCGCAAACAGGAGGAGGAATCCATAACCTGGACATGAGGTAGCCGTGTGTCAGTCGTGTGTGTCCTATTCGCAATTCTTGTCAAGATGATATCTTCTTTTCTTGAACGCGTTATCGTTCCATTTTCATTCACTCTTATTCTGCTCGATGGTGACCATGGTGAGACATCTTTTTTTATTGCTTTTGGTGTTGCATTAAACCCCAGTCCTATTTCCAAGAATTCCAAACAGAAATTCGAATGTGGTGGTGGACGAATGAGGTCGGAAGGGATGCATCAGGGAGATGTTATACTCTCTTCTGTGGCAGCTCTTGCTTGTCGGTCAGCTATCTCATTTGCCTACTATTCCGTTATGGCCAGATACCCAACAAATAATAACGGAAACGCCTTGAAGCCCAAGTCGCTGGATAGTGAAGAGAATATTCTTTACCAATGGGTGTGCGTCCACTCCTTTTTTAATTGCTTTAATGGCGCTGAGTGAGTCGGAACACACCAGAACTCGCTCTTCTTCTTCTTGTCAATGACTTATGAATGACTTGCATAAAGTTCGGCGGGGAATATGGAACAGCAAGGAGGCAACGGAAACTTGTGACCGCCTGAATCAACATAGACAGCACATCCGACCCCGGTGGACGTTTTTGAACCATCACAATATGCAATGGTACAGGATGACACATTAGCAATGATCTCATAGAAAGATGTGCGGAATTCAGGTGGTAAATTCGATTTTATGTTTTATGTTAACTGCGGGTTTAATTGGAATAATTGTTAACTCAAAGCTAAGAACGACTATAATAAATGTAATCTCATTGATAAACAAGTGAACATCGGTCCTCAGAACATTCATTGATAAGATCGTAACAACGTTATTGTTGTTGCCTAGTGTCTCGTCTTTACAACACCTTTCCTTTCAAAGTTCATGATATTCAAGTTTAGTATTCACAGTTAAGTTTAAGAATTAATATTATTGTGTTTGGTAGCTTTATCTTGATCCACTTGAGAGGTGGTAGTCATTAAACCTCTTTGGTAGCTTGATGATCCTTCCTGACTTGATCCTTCCTTTAACTCGGTGGTATCAGGTGGCTTTCTTTGCTTTGTAGTAGCTTCCTCTTGAACTATGGGTGACATGGCAGATGAAGCACACGCATGACTTGGATGAAGGCAGTCAGGTTCAGAGAAGTCCTTCTGTACCATCAAGGTGGTATTGAAGGCAGTCCCTTCTGGGGTTGTCACAAATCTGGATCTGAGGTGGCTTTCATTTCTTCTATTCTGGGAGTGGGCAAGTGCTTTCAATGAAAACACCCGGAAGAGTCAAGGAATGAGAAAGCATGTCCGAGAGGATTGAATCAAGAGATGTATTCAGGTAAGAATGTGAGTCGAGTGGAATTGGATGTATTGGAATTTTGTAAAGGGAAGATGGGCGGAAGCTTCAATTTTGGCTGCTTATCCCAGGGCCAGTATACTTCGTCTGTAAGAGAGCGGTAATTCGCCAGCATCAACGTTCAAGCTTGGGATTGGGCTCGATCAAAAGGCTCCGGTTGCGAGGCGAATTGCTTGATTATGGATAGGGTCGAGGTATTGCAGAGTTGTTGGGTTTGCAGTTCCATAAAGAATGGACCCATAATCTATTTTTGCTCTTACGTATGCCCTGTTATAGGGAGAGTACTACAGTAGTACTCTGTTTTAGGGATGGCAACGATATATCGATATATGAAATTTATCGATAGACTACGGTTGATATATCGATATATTTACATCGATATAGGGAACCGAGTCGAAGTCGGTCAATATCGACTCGTTTTCAACGAGTAAAAAATAGTATTAAAATGAATGGATGAGGAGGGACGCCTGTACCTGTGTAAAACATCAAGTGATTTTATTCCAAATTTTGTAGGTAGGTTGACTTCAGCTCAAACATGATGTGTACATTAATGGTTTACATCAACAGTGTTGCTCCGAGCTCAATTATTTGACTTTAGCCAAAAATCCGTCTAGAATAAAATACCTACTATACGAAGTGAAGCAGGTTTTCACAACTATTATTTTCATTTTGAAATACCATGCCTACAGTATACCCCAGTCAAGTTATGAATCGAACATTGCAATGGTGAGGGTATTTACGATATTTTATATGTTGTTAGCACCCTTGAGGGTAGTTTTCCCCCCATATTTGCAATCCCGAAACCCTGTTTAACTGACATAGTGCTCAGAAACCATAAATTTTCGAACTTTTCAGTTTTCAAACTATGAATTTCGATAATTCATATTCAGTAAAACTTTTTAATAGGTTACATACTAACTTCAACCGGATTTTCCTAGTAAATCTTCCGATACTTGAGTACCCATATCGGTATATTTCTTCCAAAATTATGTTAGTAACGTTTCAATTCACCTACCTACTTACTTCGACAAATTTTTCCAAGTATATCAATGTCTTCCTAAATGATGTTTGAATTGTTTTAAAACGATTAAATTCACCTGCCTACTTCAACACGTTTTTCCAAGTAAATCTTCCGATATATCGAAATATCGATAAGTTTTCTCCGATGAATCGAAGGTATCGATATCTTATTGACGATATATCATTCTATCAGTATATCGATATATTTCATTCGATCTGCCATTCCTACTCTGTTTTGAGTCCTTAGCAACCAGTAATCAAATTTCTTTATGAAGGCATCCACAACTCCCAGTTGTGAAGCGTTTATTTCTTCCAAATAAAAATGATTGTGAAGTAGGTATGTGGTAGCCAATGGTTGGTTGGTGGTGAGAAAGGCAAAGCCTTGTTCTTTGCAGACTAGTGATCTGCATAGAAAAATAATCCTTTGTGTAATAATTTGCAGCGTTGTCGTGGTCGATATTGAAAATAATTTTTTAAAATCACACTCATATTTATATAGATAATGTTTTAGGCAAACAAGTTCAACCGGGCCTTAAGCAGCCTAGCAGTTCGGGACAAAACCGGAGAGATCGTAAAAAGTGTAAGTTCTACAAAGTGCCTGCTGTAGGGCTTAATTCGTATTTTTATTGATAATATGACAAAAATGGTAAAATGAAAGGTATTGTAATAAAAATTCTTCATTTTTCAGCCATACATCCAAGCACATTTTGCCATTAGTAGGAAACTACAGTTCACTGTTCTTGGCGTGTTTGAGATCAACAGCCGCTATATTTATACGGTTAGTATGAGTAACTGAGATGAATAAGTTATACACCGATGCTGTGCTTCGCAAAACATTTCAGCCGGAACCTAATTCATAACTCTGTACCTCAGAGGTCGATTATCGTAAGTGACATTTTGGCGATCTTACAGCAGAGCCAAAAGAAGTTGTGGGCACACCTATTTTGATCCATATGGCCCATTCTGATGACTTTATCATGCTCAAATTAATTCTGTAGAATCTGTTTATGCCTACCAATACAATAGAATACAAAATACAATAGAAAGAATGCACATACAAAACAAAAATCTCGAAAACGAGAATTTTGGACATACGATAGTTGACCTCTGAGGTACAGAACTAGGGCTCGGATCAGGGCATATTTGTATGTTATGTTGACGATATGCCCAAGCTGCAAATATCCCAAATACACCTTTTTGAAGCGAATTTGGTGCTCCAAATTTAAATTTATAGAGCATATAAATGCATATTTCGTCACTTTCCTTGTTGAGAGCAAATTTAGGGTGTTTTGGCAAAAAGAATATTTTTTGAAGAAATCAGCGTATTGTCTGAATTACCCTATGAATTCCTTTACTTCATACTTTTCGAGCAAGGAATTTCAGGTAAGGTTGAGGAACCCCATGGGAAACTCTCACGTGTCAACAGAATTTCAGGACTAGTGGTCATAAGGGGCATGAGTTGACCTGGTGCAAATTTTAGCAAAATCTAAGAAGTACATGAAAGACAGCAATACCATCAAAGTGCTGACCTTCGTTATGGCTCACTTATCGACCAGCTAATACTGGAGAATATACGAGACGTTTCAGAAAGAAGCCTCTTCTTATCCGGGGGAGGCAGGAGAAGTCGTCTGCAACAAAGTCAAGGGATGGGTATCGTTACAAAAGTATCGATATTTTGTATCGATACTGTATTGTATCCGAGTATTGATATCCCAAGTATCGTTGGGCATGAGTATCGATATTTTGAAATATCGAGTATCGATACTTTAGTGTCACAAACTATCAATATTATCCAAAATTCCCAAGAAATTAGGGAAGAGATGAGCTAATCAAGATGAGCCTCTCGACAGATTTCCAAGCAGGAAGAAGGAGTAGAGAAAGAGTGCTGAAGAACGACAAGAGAGAAGAGTGAAAAAGAGTATGGCTCAGGAATAACGGTAATCGGGTCTGTTCGTCGAGAAAATGTTTTTAAAAAAACCTTCAAAGTGCCTCATTGACTCCACTTCTCTGAGGGTTTATATCAATTCTTAAATCACATAAAATTCAAATGTCTTATGTATTCGAATTGATTTTCATGTTACTCACTTGTGCTTCATTAGCAAACGCTTCACACTCGATTCGAAATCATAAACTCAATTTTAAATGCTTGCATACCAGTCTGCAACACATTGGGACATTTTCATGTCAACCACTACACAACAAGGTAGTGAAGTAAGGTTGTTAGTTCATGTACCCAAGCATCAAAGTTTTCGTGACGATTTTTCAGTTCATGTGCCAAAGCAAAATGTAAGGTTGTTGTTTGTTCTCTACGCAACACAGTGAGTCTATTTTATTTATTGGTCGCGTGAGCAAGATTTGCTTAGTTTTCTTCACGATTTTTCAGTTCATGTGCCAAAACAAAGACATGAAAATGTCAAAATAATTTTTACAACAATATGTGTTAAATTTTTACTATCAAGAGTCCAAGCAGAATGATTTATTCCATGATATTAACGTTATTTGCGCAACCAAAGAGTAATGACTCAAAAGCCTCTCTACCTGCTTAATTTTTTAGCCATTATGTTGAATTTTCCGCGAGAACTGTATCGATATTCGATATTTAGAAATATCGGATCCAAAGTATCGATATCCAAAAATATCGGATGGTGAAGTATCGATCGGACTAAAATATCGAGTATTGGTACGAAAGTATCGATATTTTGAAATATCGAGTATCGATACCCATCCCTACTGCAGTCAAGCTGGCGAACGTGTTGAACGGCAACTCATCTAAAGCACTCTCCGAATTCACCCCTTCAGATATTGCATCTTGCAAGTATTTAACGATCGTTTCCGTAGTCATCCAAATTTGCAACTTTGAAAACCCTTTGCTACTGACATAGTGCGCTTAAAACCATGAAATTTTTGAATTTTTTCAGTTTTTTAACTATAACTTATAAAATGTAATTTCAATAATTTATTGTCTACAGTAGGTAGAATATTCTATAGCTAGTTAAAGACCAACTGGACCTTGTAGGTTAAATAATTACAGAGATACAGTAATTCAAAAATAGATCAATTTTACAAAAAGTAATACTGTCTGTGATAAGGCCGTGTTTTGAACCGTTCCCTCGCAGAACCATTAATTTTGGAAATAAGTAAATTGAGAGGAATTTGAAGGCAGTGCAATCAGCTATACCAATATAGTTTTCCAAAAATGAATAAACAAAAAGATTTTTTAAACATTTGTTGGGGAAAATGAAGAAAATTCAACATAACCACGAGAAAATTGATATATTTTGAGGAAAATGGAACTAGGTACTTCAATGACAGTGTTCAATTTTATAGATTTTGATAATTTTCGTAATAGAAATAATTTAGAACTTACTCGATTCATTTACAATTATGTATTGACTGAAATGTGAGAGGATTACCAAGTAGACAACCAACTGAAGATACTCTTCCATTCCATTCTACCGCTTTTTCGAATCGTCACATTCTTGCAGCTTGTTTCACACATAAAAGTCAACCTTACCAGATTACTAGCTCAGAGGTTGAAAAGCACCGTTGCTGATGCATCACCAGGTTCAAAAGTGGTTAGAACAGGAAAAGAATATCCCCAAATATTATTATCAACTTCCCCATTTCACACACAACACACTACAAACTGACGAACTACCGACCACTCAAAACAAACATGCAGCGCTCTCAAAACCTACCGGAAGGGTTACCACTGCAGTGATGTACTCGTATCAATACAGGGAAGTTCCCCATTAAACAGGGGAAAATCCCTGTCAAACAAAGGAAGTTTCCCGTTCAACTAGCAATCAGGGCTACCAACTGCTGGTTGAGGAATTACTCGAGCCTCACGATGCATCTCCAGAATCTCGAGTAGTTACTCTTGTCGAGTAGTTACTCGAACGACAAGTAATTACTCGACTTACACTCTGAATACCAAGTTTCGAGTAACTACTCATGTCCTGAGAGTAATTACTCTCAGGAGTAGTTACTAGAGTGGTCTTTAGTTACTAGAGTGGTAGAGTGGTCTTTCTCAGATTTGAAACTGCTACTGAGTGAATCAAGAAAATCACTAAAACCTGAGAATTTGGAAAAACATTTAGTTGTACAAGCCATTGTATTAATTGACTGATGTAATATGACATATTACATTGTGCCTACGCGCTAAGAACGTAAATCCGAAAGAAAATAGTAATATAATGTCAAAATAGAGCGTACATATGAGTGAGTTACCAATGTTTCTTCCTTCTTCCCATACTTTCTATATTTTTGTTGAGTCGGTGATGTAATTGCGCTTTGAAAAAATGAAGGCCAAAAGCTAGTTTTAACATAATACATTACATTTTCAACGGCATATCTATGGGTATGGGGTGGTTTTCAGGGCATAATAGGGGATTTTATAGAGCATATCGATCCGAGCCCTATTCATAACTGAACAGTGTCAGTCAACAGTGTGTAAAAGGGGGTGGGATGTTGACTTTCTAATTACACAATTTTTGAAATTAATGTGAATAACTGATGTTTTTATAGAATCAAGAAACGGGAAAGTTGTCGAAAACCCCATCAAAATCGCCGAAAATTGACTGGGAAAAAGTTGTGCAAAATACTAAATTTACTGTGGTACCCCCTCAACGCAGGTTAGGATGGAAATCAGGAGAGAACTGAAATCAACTTCAACCAAACGACATTTCAAAGAACCCGAAATCCCCTAAGACTAGGTTCACTGTCGGCTACTAGGGCATTCACTCTATGCTCTGCTTAAAATTTTCTTCTTCTTTTTTTTAGCTCGCTGCTGGTGTAATGACATTTGTGTTAGCCGTGGTAAGTCATCTGAAGTAATCGATGAAAACTGCGAAAAATTGGAATCCAATATTACCAGTGATGTGCCCCAATCCTCTAATAGCTGCACAAGCATTATAGTATAGACGTTTTACACTTGACACTTGAGTGATCGATTATGAAGATGGACAAAATCATTATGTAAGCTCCGAGAGCTTTTTTCATGGAATGAGGAACTTTGAAGTCTCTTGCAACTAAAATGGAAACAAGATAACCATCAAAACAATATTATTAATCAAAGTACATGTGGTTCTTCAACACTTATATTACAATGTTTAAAGTGAGAAATACATAATGTTTAGTTGAATTGGTGGTAATTCATTATTTTAACCCGACTATTCGTGTCATCGTAACGTTGAACTTTCAAATTTTAGTTATTGAAGGTAGTCTATAGAGAGTCATATCTGTTTTCAAGGTGAAACATCTAAAAACTCACACCACCGTCCATTGTGATTTATATGTAGTACCTACTGTTTAGCTCAAATGAAATGACCAATTGATTGACGCGTCCAATAAGAGCAAAAAAAAGTGCGATTTGAAAATAACATCCCCTATTTTTCACTCCTTACAAGTAACTGACAACAACCAAAAGCCGCCGGGAACATCAAAATCGAACAATAACTGCCAGAGAAGAACGCTGCAAATTATTACGCAAAGGTTTATTATTTTTCTATATAGATCACTCGCCTGAAAAGAACACGGCTTTGCCATTGTTACCACCAACCAACTTGAAGGGAAACATCGAACGTACTTCGGTCACCTAAAATTTGAAAGGAGACTAGGACTCTTTTGCGATTCACAATCGTGTTTCTGATTTATCGTAAGTCCAACCCTTAAATTCTCGTAGGGAGCAAACGGTTTGTCCTGCAAGGCTCCGCGTGGTCTCTAAAAATTCTAAAAATTCAGTGCTATCTTAAATGTATGGAAAAACAATACCTTTATATAAAATTTTTTTGAGTTAGGGCGTTTTCAAATTTTCAAACCATATTTTTCAACCCTTAGAAGTGACCTACATCAACCAAAATCTTCAGTGCACAACAAGATCCCAAATGGAGCCTGTATCCCAAATTTCATCTAAATCAGTCAATGCTAACTGAGGAAAGTGACGCGTTTGGTGTACGGACGGCCAAATTTGCATTAGATTTTTGAAATTTTTTAACCCCCCCTTAAAATTTGTTGATATACCTTTCAAGGTACGTAGAATCCAAAAATCGAATAAAAAATTTGGCCATCCTTCCGCCGTACGCGGCACTTTCCTTACTTAGCATTGATTGAAGGGTTGGACTTACGAAAAATCAGAAACACGAGTGTGAATCGCAAAAGAGGCCTAATCTCCATTCAAATTTTAGCTGACCGAAATGCGATCGATGTTTTTCTCAGTCTCGGTCGGTCGACGTTCGTTCCTCGTTCCGGGTCAGTATTTCGCCAAATCAAAGGTGCAAAAACCTAAAAAGTTGTACCTAAATTTTAAATTTCAAAGTATTTAGAAATTCATTAGTGCCATTAGTGGCCTAGGGAATTGAAAAACTGAAATAATGCCGCTGGAATCATCTAAATCGAACAATAATTGTCAGAGAAATTTTGGGAAGAACCCTTAATCCAGTTATATTTTTCTCATAATATGTAGCTAGCTAAATTTGAAATTTTCAAGACTTTTAGAAATTCATTAGTGTTTGTGGCTTGGGAATTGAAAAAACTGAAAGATTGCCGTTGGAATCATCAAAATAGAATAATAATTGCCAGATAATAATGGCAAAAACATGGGAATAACCGTTTGTTCGGTAGTTTCCCATTTTTCTCTGGCAATTATTGTTCGATTTTGATGATTCCAGCGTCAGTATTTCAGTTTTATAAATTCCCTAGGGGGTACACTGATGAATTTCTAAAATCGTTTAAAATTTCCAATTTAGGTACAATTTTTTATGTTTTTGCCCGTTCGAATTGGCTAAATACTGACTTGGAATTAGGAACGAACGTCGACCTACTGAGACCCCCTTAAGAAACGCGTTTTCCTCAAATTTAAAACTCAATTTGGCGGTCGAAAACTCGGGAAAACTTTGGGAACTTTCACTTTTCTAAGGCGATGGACCCACACCAGGTCATTCGGGTGGATAGTCCATCTCTCTCAAGCTTTGGCGATGAAGAAAGCCTGAGTTCGGTTGTTGCGGTGGGAGAAACTTAATACGATATAAGCCTTCTCACCCTCCCCTAATCGGCGAACGATGCCCGAGATCGGATCAATAAACATCCGACGTACCCCGTCCGACGTGTAGATGTCGTTGGGGTGGTCGTGGCGCCTGGGGGTAGCTTCCCCCTCGTTTACGCGTTCCACCGCCTGAGCGCCCCACGTCCACGCGTCAATAACCACCCCCAACAGTAGCGGCTGCTTGTTTGCAAATGGTGGTTCCATAGTGTGTCCCTCTCCCACGTAGTTCTACGATTATTTCATCTCAGGATTACTTGTCGAAGGTAAGATTCTTTTATTGGGTCTCCAGCTACCCTTACAAATCATTTTCACCTATGATTCCATCTTGGTATAATTAAAAATATCCCGCACCCATCGCAGCGGTACAATCAAGCCTATCACGTTCCAAATTATCCCAAAACACGCCAACACTCTTCAATTATTGATCAAAAACACCGGCTAGCAAGGAATCTTCAATGTCAAATTCAAGGACAACAGTTGCGCAACAGTGTCCGGCCATTTTGTTTTTCGAAGTAGTAAATAAATTACACCATCAATAAATCTGTGGTTTTTAACAATATTTCCATTATCTCCGTACAAATTCAATGTCGAGTTAATTCAATTCAAATAGTTACTTAATAATGAGTGGTTGGTAATAATTATCTCTACTTACCTTCTGTGTTTAGGATAGGGTTTTCACACCAAGAATTCAGCAAGTGATGTCAGCAACAACGGCATAATTATGTACTCAGTAAGGTATTCCACAAGAAGTACTAAGTACCTACTTAAGATTTAAAATTCTCTTGGGGTCAATTTTTTCCGTCTAAGGTAGTAAATTCGATTTGGGGCTGTTTTTTTGGCTACTATGTTTTTAATCCCTATCTTGATGTAGATTGGGAGGCGGTTTTGTATCGCTTTAATAATTTCATAGCATCTCGTAATCATTGTTGTGGACCAGGAACATTTAACGATCTGAGATTCTATAACCAAGCGATTGAGTTTGTTGAGGACTAATGGTAATTAATTTTATTTATTTTTTCAAACTGTTCTTGTACCATGTTTAATAGTACTACGATAACAAAGAAATTTTATGTACTTACTCTTTCGTTTGGGTGGTTTCTACTGTCATCAATAACCGAATATAAGACTGAATGCCGTAACATAACAAGAAGGTGCTTGTACTGTCACGATCAAAACAAACTGTATCAAAAACTATTACCAAAACCCATGAAGCCTTGTGACTGAAGAGAGTAGAGTTGGGTGATCAGTAATACAGTTCGAGATTTTCTATGAACTTTCAGATAGTTCAGTCGATAGTGGAAGCAAATAGGTGGTTTCTGAAACAAAAACGACTGCCAAGTTTAGTGGGCAGTAGGTTTCCTCTCATTACTTTAGGACGTACACTAATCTACGAATCTCTAAATCTCTACGATCTCCGTTCGAAACAAAAATTCGAAAAAACACAAAAAATATAAAATACAAAACAGAATAAAAACGCTGCAAATTGTTACACAAAGGTTTATTATTTTTCTATATAGATCACTTGTCTGCAAAGAACACGGCTTTGTCATTGTTACCACCAACCAACTTGAAGAAAATCATGGATCCCATTTCGGTCAGCTAAAATATGAACGGAGATTAGGCCTCTTTAGCGATTCACACTCGTGTTTCTGACTTATCGTAAGTCCAACCCTTAAATTCTCGTAGGGAGCCAACGGTTCGTCCTACAGGGCTCCGTATGGTCTCAAAAAATTCTAAAAATTCTATTATCCTAAAGTGAAGGAAAAACAAATATATCTAAATTTTTTGAGTTAGGGCGTTTTCAAAATTTTAAACTTTATTTTTCAACCCTTAGAAGTGACCTACATCAACCAAAATCTTCGGGGCACAACTAGACCCCAAATGGAGCCTACACACAAAATTTCATCAAAATCGGTCAATGTTAAGTTGGGAAAGTGCCGTGTACGGCGGACGGACGGCCAAATTTGTATTCGATTTTTCGATTCTACATACCTCACCATTCAGAATGGCCTACGGCAAGGTGACGCGCTTGCGTGCTTGCTCTTTACAGTAGCGCTCGAAAAAGTGGTCCGTGATGCAAATCTACAGAGTAGAGAAACGATCTTTCATAGGAGCGTGTAGATTTTAGCCTATGCTGACGACATCGACATTGTGGCCAGAACCAAGCAGGACATGGAACGAGCCTTTGTTGCTCTAGAAGCTGCAAGCCTTGATATGGCGTTGACCATTAATGAGTCAAAAACCAAATACATGGCAGCTGGTTTGGCTCATAGAGACAATTTGCCATCACACCTCACTCTTAGACAGTATGAATTTGAAAGGGTAAGCCAATTTAAATACCTCGGTTCCACAGTCACCTCAAAAAATGACACCTCCGCCGAAGTCAAAGAGCGGCTTAAGGGAGCTAATAGAGCTTTGTTTGCCATGATCAAGCTCTTCAAATCCGTGCATCTGTCCCGTACAACAAAATTCAACCTATACAAGGTGCTGATACGACCAGTAGTGACCTACGCCTCAGAGACGTGGCCCTTGACCAAGCATGCCTGCAAACTGCTGAACAGATTCGAAAGAAAGGTTCTTCGCAGAATCATTGGGCCTGTCTGCGAACAAACGAGGTGGAGAAGAAGGTACAATGCTGAGCTGTACGAAATGTATGATGACCCTCCTGTTTCGCGTATTATCAAGTCTGCAAGGCTTAGATGGGCTGGCCATGTAATGAGAATGCCTGAGTCAGAGGTGCCCAAAAAGCTATTTACTGGTGATCCTGGAGGTCGTAGGGGACGTGGTCGTCCGAAAATGAGATGGTTGGATGGAGTGGAGGAGGATCTCCGGCAGATGGGTTATAGAGGCTGGAGGACGATGGCAAAGGATCGAGGCATCTGGCGAAAACTTGTTGAGGAGGCCAAGGTCCACCCTGGACTGTGGAGCCAATGAAGAAAGAAGAAGAAGAAGAAGACATACCTTGAAACGTTTGGATGCTCCTCGAGCTCGACTTGAGCGGATGTGCGTCCTGCGAGGGGATGACTGGCCGTGTGATGTCATTGTGTTGCTCCAGAAACATACAAGAGACTTGGTTTTGTTTTTAGAAGCTATCAACTTTGAAGTTTTATGATCTTTAATTCAAGCAAGTACCTATTTATTTTGTATTGTAAGACACGAAATTTAGTTCAAGGAATATCTCAAACCATCATTGATTCCAAAAAGTACTTTATCCACTTCGTTTGATTCCAAAAAGTGCTATATCCACTTCGTTTGATTTCAAAAAGTACTTTATCCACTTCGTTTGATTTCAAAAAGTACTATATGCACATCGTTTGATTTTAAAAAGTACTATATCCATAAATCTGACATTTCAAATCTCTTTCAAAATTATTTTAAACTTTTAAACTAATTTTCTAATAGCATTGTACGTAGGTAAAGCCACCACGCTGAACCTACGTATAACCACAGAGCATCCATCAACCAATCTCGGCAACTCCCAGTCATAGAACATGCTCAATCCCACGCTGCAACGTTTGATGAATGCTTTGGAGAGCAAGTCTTGAAGAAGATGCCAGAAACAGCAAACGACCGTCAGCTACAGCGATCTGAGAGAGCAATGCGATGGATATTAGGTGCCCGTCGACCACGAGGCCTCGTAATATTATTCTACCCAACATCGTAATATTAGGTATTCTAAGTAAAATATCCATAGAAGCGATGATTCGAATGACCACCAGGACATCAAGAAAAAAATTTCATTCTATTTTCTGTGACCAAGATTAATATCGAAATATCAGATTCCATATTTTTTCTATCTTTCTATGAAATTCTTTCAAACATATTATTACAGTAATTATTATCATTTAGAAATGTACAAAAAAAAATTACATCATTGGATAATAGCACGTTTTTCAGGTCGCTACGGGTTTTCGGGTTTTTCTCACGTTTGACTAAAATGGATATAGTTCTTACCTTTTGGAATCAAGCTCCTCATTTCGCCTAGTACGAACCTCAAAAAAGTGTTGTAGCGCTAAATTCGTGACGGATCGAGGAATGTTTTTCTCTGCTGATGAAAGCTTCATTTTTTATGAGACAACGCGCGCTAAGGACAGGCTCCTCTTTTGTCGCAGGGCTCCCGAGAAAGTAAAACAGCGAAAGAGGGAAAAGTTTACTTGTTAGTCACTGACAGCCTTCAAAAGGAAAAGTGTGCCATCAGAGGAGAGGAGTGGTAGTCGGATGTAAGATAACGCCTGTTTGAAACATGCGTGTGTTGGAAGTTGAGGACCCCCTTTGAGTATCTGTTTTCTTGACAATTCAGTCACTTCCGGTGACTTACTCTCGTCTCTTGACTATTCGATTCCAGCGCGGGTGGAGACGTGTTGAACTTTGGATGTAATCGAATCTCTAAGATCTGGAAAAGCTTGAGTCTTATTTCGTTTCTAGGATCTTTTGCTTTATCACTACTAAAAGTAGCTTTGAATTCGTGCCATAAAAGGTCCCCTTGAATCATTTTTTTTTGCTATTGAATTTTAGAGCTTTTTGAAAATTTTACTTAATTTTAACTAGGCATATTTAATCAAGTTGAATTTTCTCTTGACACTTGACTGATTTAGATGGAGCTTTTGAGGATAGTGGATATTATTGGGGTTAGCCCCCGGATCGTTCTCTATGAGTTTCATTGGTGTCTGTCAATAAGTTAATGGTTGAGGGTTTCTCGATTTCTGAAGGATAAGTAGTTCGAAATAGTTGAAATTCGGAAGGTAGATTCTTGGTACTTACCCTTCATTTCCATCACATTCAGATCAGTAGGTTTGGTGCAAGAGACTTGACTCGGGCTAAACTTAACAAACTAATGTAAACGAACTTAAATTTTATAATTTTTCTGTAAAGATAACCCGTCTGCGAAGAACATGGCTTATCCATTCGTAGTATCTACCAATGCACAGGGTTAACAATCAAGTTTATTTTGACATAAAGTTCCTACCAGCAACCATTGTTATCGCAAAGTTGTGGATTGGACGCACAAGTGAAGTGCAATTCTTTTGGAACGAACGAAAAAATATCGCATTTTATCAGATGAAATTTTGGCTAATTTCCGTCAGTGAAGGTTCATGTGCGATTTACACTCGTGTTTCTTGCTCATCATTCATCCAACACAGAGTAACGGAGACAGTTTTCAACTTCATTATAAGAACCATGGGCTGGTGGGGGGTGGAGGATTTGGGCATCCTACAGGCTGGCACCCATGTGTTCTGGTAAATTTCCCAATAGACGGGCATTTAACTATTTTTATCGCCTGAGTGGTGTCATTCGTTTTTATAAATTGAAAAGTGTCTAAAATGTATGAAACAACATCATGGACATTTACTAAATAGGTGATAAATTATTCTTATTATGCCAACGGTACGTCCTGCAAAGCTCTGGGTGTTGTCAAAAAATTCTTAAAAATCGTCGCTATTTTAATGAATTAAACAATAACAGGTATTGCAAGTTTTTGAGCTAGGCAACATGGCCCCAAATGAAGCCGATGAACCGAATTTCATTAAAATCGGCCCATGAGAACTGGGGAAAATGTTATGTACGAGGTACGGCGTATTATTTTCAATAATGAACCTTTGGAATCGACCAAGAAAAATTTTTATCCCCCCCCCCCCTAAAAATTTGTTGGTTTACGTTTCAAGGTACGTATAATCCAAAAATCGAATAAAAATTTGGCCGTCCGTCCGCCGTACGCGGCACATTCCTCATTTAGCATTGACCGATTTTGATGAAATTTGGTATGTAGGCTCCATTTGGGGTCTAGTTGTGCCCCGAAGCTTTTGGTTGATGTAGGTCACTTCTAAGGGTTGAAAAATGAGGGTTAACATTTTGAAAACGCCCTAACTCAAAAAATTTGTATATTAAGATATATTGTTTTTCCATCAATTTAAGATAGTATAGAATTTTTAGAAGTTTTTGACACCACGCGGAGCTCTGTGGGACAAACCGTTCGCACCCTACGAGAATCCTAAGGGTTGGACTTACGATAAATCAGAAACACGAGTGTGAATCGCAAAAGAGGCCTAATCTTGGTTCATATTTTAGCTGACCGAAATGCGATCCATGTTTTTCTTCAAGTTGGTTGGTGTTAACAATGGCAAAGTCATGTTCTTTGCAGACGAGTGATCTATATAGAAAAATAATAAACCTTTTTGTAATAATAGGGTGTGCGCCTTGGTAGGAAAAACTGTTTATTGTACATGAATGCTTTTATTTGGGCGAACGTTGTTTCGCTGCGTAGTGCGATCTTGGGGCTGTTGTTGGTGTAGATCGTCGAGGCAGATGTAGTGTAGGTGGTCAAGGTTTTTTTTTCTAGTTGCGGAGTAATGGCAGAGGGGCTCCGTCTTCTAGACCTAGACCTGGGGAATTGTTCCAGTGAGGGTTTAGGCCCCTCACTTTCATTCGTGAACCCCGCATTCTCAAATTCACTGCCCTTATAAGAGCGAATTGGACTCTCGTTCGGACCCATCCTATCACTTGTGATCTGGGCTTGGCCCACTTTTCAGATAGGGTAGACGCCAACCTGTGAAGGAATTGATCAAATTCCTTGTGAAGCACTCCCTCACAAGAGCTGACTAGTGAATTAGTTATTTTTAATCTAAGATAGACCTCATTCTGAGAATTTTGGTACCAACCGCGACCTTCTAGCGTGTCTAAATCTTTTCCTATGAATTTTTAAAGTTTCGACCGATAATGACGTCACAGTGGGCTGGAGGGTCCCGCCCAGGCGAGAGGGGCGCGTGACGTCATAAACGGTCGAAACTTTGAAAAATCATAGAAACAGATCTACTCACGCTAGAAGGTCGCGGTTGGTGCCAAAATTCTCAGGAAGTAGTCTACTTTCGATTAAAAATCTAAAAAAAATCAAGGCGCACCCCCCATTTGCAGCATTTCAATTCGATTTTCGAATTTTACGTACCTTGAAACGTAAACCACCGAATTTTTAGAAGGGGCTACAATTTTCTTCTTCCTCGATTCCAAAGGTTCGTTGTTGAAAACAATAAACTAAAATGGGGGTTTTCAGCACCCAGGCCACTGTGCGAGACTTGGCGCTGGAATAAGGAACAAGCTCTTGACACAGAATGACATGAAGGAAGGAATCGCCGAAAGGTCGAGACCTGAAGAAAAGACCTGGAACCGCCTTCCATCACGGGAGTATGATCGATTGGCCCATGAAAAAGTGAGGAGCGCAACAGATGCTTTGCGCCTTGCAAAGCCTTTTTGCTCGCTCGGTATTCACAAAAGGTGGTACAAAAGAGTTTTCTTTCGGGCGAAGATTTATAGTGGGACTCGGTCGTGTGACTTCCTTCGAAAAGTGTGAGGAATCCGATAGGTAGGAGGTCACATTGAAATGAGAACGGTGTACTTTTTTAGAAATTGATCTTTCATTCAGACCGACATCTGGACCACCTCATTTCCTCTCATGAATGTATGTGTCTATCCTTATCCTATTCATATTCAGAAAAGATGTATTACGCGAAAGATACGCATTACCTTGCACTTTTTGGTTGATTCAATAGTGAAAGTACCAAAATTAATTCCATGCATAAACGGATAAATCGGATATTCTGGGATTTTTAGGAATTACTCAAAAGGTTATTTCTAACAGCTTAAAGTAGAGATATTTGGAGTTTTTTCATATGTATGATACCAACAAAAATATATGATAAAATTGAAAATCTAAAATCTAAGCTCATTGTTCTATTTTTTGAATAAAACGCTGCAAGTCATTTCACAAAGGCTTATTATTTTCCTGTGTAGATCATTCGTCTGCAAAGATCTCAGCTCGTTGTTTTCGTTAACGCTTTTTTCGTTTATGTGCCGAAGTAAAGACATGAAATGTCTAAAAATCATTGGACAATAAAACAGATTTAAAATACTGCAATTGGTCACAAATCGTGTTTTTCTAAAAGAAACAATGGCATTCGTAGTTAAATGTGGGATGATGAAGTTTATTCAGAAACAGCCTAACATTCCTCAAAGAATTTCTATAATATTATCATACCAAGAAAGAATCATAATCTGTTCAACGTAAAATCCCATTTCTCGACCGCCATGAGCTTTAGTACTCATCTGGGTCAGTAACCCTTCACTATTTTCTTGCATACTAGCCACCCCTGGATACAAGTAAAACCCTTTGAGCACGTTCCACTGAAATGAACTATTGAGCGTGAGGCACGGCTTGAAACCTTTTCAACATTTATCTCTTTTTTCCGGTCTGGAGATAGTGAGATAGTTGTTAACTTTTCTTTCAAGTTTGAATGAGGAAAAAGATTCCGTTTTTTTGCGTAACTTTTTTTTACACTTCCGTTGGTTTGAAGTTTAGAGCCTCCACCACGATGACGCATATACGGGGTAACAAAGAGTTGGGACCTCGGAGAATGTTTCATAATGGGAATGATATAATTAAATTAAACTTTCACTCAGACCACAAATATATTCTTCTTTAATTTTCTTCCATTATGATATCTACGTATGCAATAAATTTACTTTTTTTTTTGTATTGGGGTTGTAACATGCGTAAAAGAGTTTTCCAAAATGCATACACCTTCGCCTCTAAGCCATAACTCAAACCGTCACTCCCAAGAGTATCCTCATTACAGTGGTTCTTCTGCATAGCATACCTTCTTATGTGGTGTCCACTCTGTACATGCACCCTCTTCCATGGACCACCCTCCTGTACACACCCTCATCCACGTATGTTTATAATCCATATGAAAAACCCTTTCTTGTCTGCACTTTTTATAGTACCTGTCGTAACTACTTATCAGTAATAATCCGAAAAATAGAATGGAGTTTGCAGATGTTTTAACGCTTGGCAAATCGTCGGTCCAGTTCAAGTGGTTCCTCCAAACAGTATTTTGCAGGAAACCGTTTTAGATTTTCGCTTCGCCCCTATGTCATTGTCCTCTAAGCAGGTTGTTATGCCCAAAGTTACCGTGTACCTTCTCTCAAACTCTACTGTTGATTCTCAGAGGATTTATGGAAACTCTGCAGGTATGACTAATCTATGAAAGACCATAGATTAGTAATGAAAGACCTCATGTTCACGCACAAGCGTACACCCCTTACCGTTATCCCAATATGGATTGCAAATACCGAAATACTGACCAAACCGGCAGCCAGATACTTATAGGAGTCATGTTGGACACCAAAATCACATTTGGAGAACACATAAGAAGGTAAGGCAGCACAAAAAACAGCTGCCCTTTGTCACCTTATGAGAAACATAAATGGTCCCAAACCATGCAAGAGACGACTGATGATGACTGTTGTGCAGTCAATTCTCTTGCATGGGGCGGAGGTGTGGGCGGACGCCATGGAGGTAGGATATCTCCGACAGCGAATGGTCGCAGTTTATTGTCGAGGAGCACTTCGCATCGCCTGTGCCTACAGAACAGTCTCAGAGCCAGACATACTAGTCCTTGCAGGAGCTATCTCCATTCATCTCATGGCCACAGAAAGGAAGAGAATGTTCAACAGGAGAGAGGAAGGAGTGCGATCCCGTATCGCCAAAGAGGAGAGAGAGCTCACCATGGAAAGATGGCAGGATATGTGGACAAGAGAAACCAGAGGCAGATGGACTGCGAGGCTGATCCCTCAAATCAAGACATGGCTACAGACAAAGCATGGAGAGGTAAATTTCTTCCTAACCCAGCTCCTTTCAGGGCATGGACTTTTCCACGCCTACCTATAGTCCAGTCAAATTAGCAGTTAGGGTTTGCATTAATTCCGGACATAGCGAAACTTTTATGGGTGACTTGTGGGTGCCTATGGAACATGTTTTTAGTATATTCTACTAGATTCTCCTTGTGCTAACTTTTTGGTGCCCGAAAAACCGCGATTTTTCGGCACTTGTTTCAGTTTTTTGCCTATAACTCGTACACGATGCATCCTACGGAAAATTTTACTCTTTCCTTTATTAAACAGGATGAATTTCTGCGTCGAATGACCACCTGAAACGTTAAGATCGGTTCAGCCGTTTGGCCGAAATCGATCGTTGAAGTTTGGCGATTTTTCCCAAATTGGTTGAAAAATGGGTTACGCTCAAGTTTCAAGGCCTGTACATCAAAAACGGCGTATCCAACCAAAAAATGTCACATAATCAAAGTTGTAGAGAATCAAATTTTGTGTAAGAAAAGCATCCCCCCTTCCTCCCCCCTCCCACCCGCCCCTACCAAATGATAGAATAACGAAACAACTTCTGAGTAAACGAAATTATGAGTATTGAAAACGGTGTTGCAATCAAAAAATGTCATATAATCAAAGTGAAACGTCTGTTGTTCGACCTAAGGCACTGAAGTACTTATAATAATAGAAAAGGCAAAAGAAAAAACATCTCCTAGATTCTCCTTTTGCTCACTTTTTGGTGCCCGAAAAACCACGATTTTTCGGCACTTGTTCCAGTTTTTCGCCTATAACTCGTACACGATGCATCCTACGGAAAATTTTACTCAATCCTTTATTAAACAGGATGAATTTCTGCGTCGACTGACCACCTTCATTTTTTAGATCGGTTCAGCCGTTTGGCCGAAATCGATCGTTGAAGTTTTGGCGATCAACCAATTTGGGAAACATCGCCAAACTTCAACGATCGATTTCGGCCAAACGGCTGAACCGATCTAAAAAATGAAGGTGGTCAGTCGACGCAGAAATTCATCCTGTTTAATAAAGGATTGAGTAAAATTTTCCGTAGGATGCATCGTGTACGAGTTATAGGCGAAAAACTGGAACAAGTGCCGAAAAATCGTGGTTTTTCGGGCACCAAAAAGTAAGCAAAAGGAGAATCTAGGAGATGTTTTTTCTTTTGCCTTTTCTATTATTATAAGTACTTCAGTGCCTTAGGTCGAACAACGGACGTTTCACTTTGATTATATGACATTTTTTGATTGCAACACCGTTTTCAATACTCATAATTTCGTTTACTCAGAAGTTGTTTTGTTATTCTATCATTTGGTAGGGGCGGGTGGGAGGGGGGGGGAGGAAGAGGGGATGCTTTTCTTACACAAAATTTGATTCTCTACAACTTTGATTATGTGACATTTTTTGGTTGGATACGCCGTTTTTGATGTACAGGCCTTGAAACTTGAGCGTAACCCATTTTTCAACCAATTTGGGAAAAAGCGGCAAAATTCAACGATCGATTTCGGCCAAACGGCTGAACCGATCTTAACGTTTCAGGTGGTCATTCGACGCAGAAATTCATCCTGTTTAATAAAGGATTGAGTAACATTTTCCGTAGGATGCATCGTGTACGAGTTATAGGCGAAAAACTGAATCAAGTGCCGAAAAATCGCGGTTTTTTGGGCACCAAAAAGTCAGGACCAGGAGAATGTTTTTTCTTTCGCCTTTTCTAGTATTACAAGTACCTCAGTGCCTTAGTAAGTTGAACAACAGACGTTTCACTTTGATTATATGACATTTTTTGATTGCAACACCGTTTTCAATACTCATAATTTCGTTTACTCAGAAGTTGTTTCGTTATTCTATCATTTGGTAGGGGCGGGTGGGAGGGGGGAGGAAGGGGGGATGCTTTTCTTACACAAAATTTGATTCTCTACAACTTTGATTATGTGACATTTTTTGGTTGGACACGCCGTTTTTGATGTACAGGCCTTGAAACTTGAGCGTAACCCATTTTTCAACCAATTTGGGAAAAATCGCCAAACTTCAACGATCGATTTCGGCCAAACGGCTGAACCGATCTTAACGTTTCAGGTGGTCATTCGACGCAGAAATTCATCCTGTTTAATAAAGGATTGAGTAACATTTTCCGTAGGATGCATCGTGTACGAGTTATAGGCGAAAAACTGAAACAAGTGCCGAAAAATCGCGGTTTTTCGGGCACCAAAAAGTTAGCACAAGGAGAATCTAGTAGAATATACTAAAAACATGTTCCATAGGCACCCACAAGTCACCCATAAAAGTTTCGCTTTGTCCGGAATTAATGCAAACCCCCCCCCCCCCTTTTTTTGGCTAATTTGACTGGACTACTACATAAGATGGGGGAGGTGAGGTCCCGAAAATGTCCCAACTGCCAGGAGAACAAGGATGATGACGCATTCCATACATTCTTTGAATACATGCGATGGACACGAGAGACTAAGCCTAAGAGAGAAGTTGCATCTCGCAGCACAAGACACAAACCCAGAGGCGGTCATAGGAAAGGTGCTGGAAGGCGAAAAAACTTGACCACTGTGGCAGATTATGTGGGAAAAATAATGAACAAAAAAAATCCTTCAAGAACGGGAGAGGCAGCGAAGGGGAACCGTGGACCAGCCCCTAGCAGAGAACTAAGAAGACTCCCAGGACTCAGCCTGAAGTAATGTGTTGAACAGTACCAGGTTGAGATCCAACGTGGGATAAGGAGGTGAGGTCTTAGTGGGTTTGAATCCCACATAACCCGTGCGAGCGGTTCCTTCGGGATTCTTACGAGATCCAATTTACACCCCTGGAGTTTCAAGATTTCCTCAATTCTTACGAAAAAAAAAATCTATGAAAGACCAGGTTGTTTCTTTTTCTTGCTCCAAAATAATTTAAAGTACTACAGGAAATTTTAGAACAAATGAGGAGTGTCACGCATCGACCCTCTGATGAACGACATAAAGGATTATTATAATACAAAATAAGTTAATTCATCCAACTTAATAGAGCTCGCATGTCAGAAGACACATTTAACCAAACCAATTTATAACCAGCTAATTACGAATCCTCAGGTTAAACAATATGACGAGGAAAACTGAATAAAAGGACGATTTATTTCTCCAGGGCGAGAATACTAATGTATTCAGGATTTGGTTTCCCGGAGAACGTATGGAACAGGGGGAAAAAATCCCCTATTCATATATGTATCTTCCGACGCTCTCAACCGTCCCTGGTACGTTTCCAGACGAACTACCGCTCCGCGAAATCCGATTTGCGGTACCGCACTTAACGAAGTTGTCCTATTTATGCCTCTTAAAGCGCTGCTGGGTGTTTAAATTTTATCACCGTATTACTGGCGGTGGGACGGATTCAGGGTCTCGGGTGTTCAGGGTATTCGAACTCTTTCAATAAACTTAAAGTATTTATATTAAATGAAGGTATCATTATAAACTTTATGTAGTATATTACACCATGTTTTGAACACCTAGAATTTAAAAAATAATTTTCCTTGTAAATTCCTTTCATTTTGAGACATTTTATACCAAGTTTTGTGAAAAAAAAGGATACTTTGGAGAAAAAAAATTTTCCAATAAGGGCTAGACTACTAACGGCCTTATAAGGTAAGACACACTTGAGCCGCATCACACTGACGGCCCAGCACAAAGTAAACAATAATGCTGGGAAAAATTACACCACCACACTGTGACAGTTTGACGAGGTCTCGGCGACACGGCACTTATGATACGAGGAAGCTCAGAAATACTGTTTCTGTGCTTTTTTTCTTTTTGTCCCCTGAAATACGCAGGGGGCACGCCATGAATTAAAATAAATAAAAAATAAATCAAATATAATGGGGAGGTCGCATAGGTCTCATGCGACGCCGGAACTAGAGATGAGGGAAGATGAGGAAGGTGGGAGTGGGAAAGAGGGATGAAGGGAAGTGCCTCTGTAAAAGGACCACCAGTTCAAATATGAGCCGTTTTGTCTAAACCACACCTACAGCATTAGTTCATGTATCCTCCGCTAGGGATAGTAAAGCATTTTCCCCTTGAATCATCTGCATCGCATTATCTCAAGCTTTACCAAAATAGGTAACTAAGCTTATCTCATATGATTCAAAGGAAAAACGCTTTGTTATCCCTAGCGGAGGATACATGTGTGCTGTAGGTGTGGTTTAGACGCTTGTAATATGAGCCGAGCAGGACTCGGGTGGTGATAACACGGAGTAGCCTACCGAGATGCCCAACTCGCGCAACTGCGTGGTACTTTTCCCGCACCGCACCCCGCGCCAAGACAAGGTTGCAGCCGTCACCCTGATGTTGTTGGGGGCCACTCCTTTTAGCTCCGACACCGCTTACCTTAAATCATTTGTGTCATATTTCCTTATCTTAGCCAGCCAAGTCTGCTCCATGTCCATGCTGCCATTGACAACTTGGACATCCAGGATAATGCAAGACTGGTCGGGCTTGACGGCAACGATGTCGGGCTTCTCATCCTGGTCATCCCAGCCGCTGGATGACAAGGCATGATGCTTGGACACCGCATCAAGACGTAGGATGTGGCCCCCATGAGTCCGAGGACACTGCTGCACTACATGATAAAGAAGTTCATTCCTACTCCGATAGGCACGGCAAAGGGGTAGAGTTGTCCCACGACTACCTCTCGAACACCTCACCGCAGTTGGCAGGTCGGTAGTCGCGGGCCCCAATGCCCTTCGAAGCCCAATCTACCCAAGATATTTGCTGATCGGCGACTCAATAAATGCGCGTTTTGATTCGAAGGCTTGAGTTACAGATAAGCAATAGGGGTATTCACGGTTGAGCTTATCGTGTTAAACGTGTTAAGTGGTAAACTTGTTAAACAAAAAAACCGTGAACAACCCCAGTCGACTCGTATTAAACGTGCTAAAGTTGTTGAAGTCTCATCACTCCTTCTTCATCGATTACCTGGCTAGATCGCAGCCATTAGGGTTCTTATGGTTATTGTGTGGCATGATTCGGTGGAGGAAGTGTGAACGAGAAGGGGAAAACGCCATATATTCGGTAAAAATGAGGAGGAAAAAATCTACAACGTCCATCATTGTTTGTTCCATGGCAAAGAAACAAGCAAAGTTTTTTTTTTTTTACCACAGGAGACAACTTTTGTACCACCTATATTGTTTACAGATTTTTTTACTTTTTAGGACGTCCCACAGTAAGACTTGGGCGTCCTTATGCGATCGATCTGGGGTGAAGGAGGACAACACTCAACAGAAAAAAAACGTCTGCCAAGTGGGTGTGGCACATAGCTTCCTCGTATCCATAACCCGATTATATAGATGATCCGATGCATAGTAGTTAATCTCAAAACACCAATATCTAAGTACCTTCCACTACCCTCATTGGGGACCATCTACACGCTAGTCTGGACAATCCTAGAAATTTTCATCAAATTTGGATGAAAAATTAAGTGAGTAGATGTATGTGATTGGATCAAAAAAATACTTAGCCTCGGCTGGGATTCGAACCCGCGACCCTTGGGGGACAGTTGAAGTTACGGCTTTTACAAGCAATTCACGTTTGCGCATGCGCAGTCGCTTCTATCAGTCCGGGGATGATGATTTTCATAGGGGACTATCTACAACCTAATCCACATAATCCCTGAAAATTCCATCAAAATCGGATGGAAAATGTAGAAGTTATGGCCGTTACAAGGAATTCACATTTGCGCATGCGCAGTCGTTTCTATCAGTCCGGGGATGATGATTTTCATAGGGGACCATCTACACACCAACCCGCACAATCCCTGAAAATTTCATAGAAATCGGACAATAACTTCGTATAGTTATGCGCGTTACAAGGAATTCATGACAGACACACAGACAGACAGACACACAGACAGACAGACAGACAGACAGACAGACAGACAGACAGACAGACACGGAACCAAAATTGTTCAGAAAGGTCTAAAACGAAAAACGCGAGTGGAAATTTTGATTTTGGAGAACTTTTTTTTTTCGTCCTTGAAAAGTGAAAACAAAGCTTCCGCTACCTTGGTAGACTCGGAAGCAAAATAACCACACAGTAATCCGTTTTAGACCATTCTGAATCCTAATCCGCGAAAAAAACCATAGGTGTATGTCTGTGTGTGTGTGTGTGTGTATGTGTGTATGTGTGTGTGTAACAAAATCTTGTGTACTCTGCCCAGGCCTTAGTTCTCAACCGATTTTCCTGGTACTTTTTTTGTTCGACGCGGAAAACTATCTAGTTGTGCACTACGTCGCCGGAATTTCGAATTTTGCCTTTTAAGGGGGGAAAGGGGGGGTTATTGCTCAAAAAACGTGCGTTTTTGGGCATAATCTTGTGTACTCTGCCCAGGCCTTAGTTCTCAACCGATTTTCGTGGTTCTTTTTTTCTTCGACGCGGAAAACTATCTAGTTGTGCACTACGGGGCCGGAATTTCGAATTTCGCCTTTTAAGGGGAGGAAAGGGGGGGTTATTGCTTAAAAAACGTGCGTTTGCGGGCATAATCTTATAAACTCTGCCCAGGCCTCAATTTCCAACCGATTTGTGTGTTTCTTTTTTTGTTTGACTAAAATAACTTCCGAGTTGTATATGATTTCACCAGAGTACCAAAATTTGCAAGAGGAGGGGATGGGTGGGGGGATAATATTCACAAAATATCCAATTTTTCAATATTTCGGTTCCTTTACTGCTTACTAATTGTATCCAAGCTTTGAAATTGAGGGAAAATTCTCATTATACCTTAGGATTTGCATGAATTACTTTCTGTACCACCATGGAAATAAAAGTGGTGCCACCATGGTGCCAGGGCACCATAAACCTCAAATTTCTTGGGTTTTTTGGTGTTTCACCTTGAATACGGATGTGACATTCGACGGACTGCCTACTAAACCTAATAGATGAAAGTTCAATGTTACGACGTATTTCCGCTTTGGTGCCAGACTGGCACCATTGGTGGTGGTGGGGGGGGGGGGGGGTGAACTCGAATTCGCATGTTGGGTGTCGTAGATCATGGATTTTAAAATGCTCTTCAGATTCGAGGCTATCATGCCGCTAGTGTTATGGTTTATAATGGAGGTTGGGGGGGGGGTGGGGGTGTCACTATTTCTTCCCTAAAGTAATAAATAAATTACATCGAGAGAAACAGTCTTATCGCTTAACAACTGGTTAACCTGATCCAATACTTACCCAATGGGACGTCCCCTGGAATGCATGCATTACTAAACAATATGTTTACACTGAAAATTTGAGGATTACTCACTGCAGTCATGTCGAAGAAAAGTTATAAACAAGAACTTGTTGATGATGAAGTTGTCAAGAAAACAGTTTTTCGCATTTTTCCTTCACTTTCATTGCATCTATTTGTTCCTCCCAACTACCTTTCTCTTCCCTCCATACCTCCAAGAGACCTCCATACCTTCAACTCCAACTCAAATAACTAACAAAATGACCGAGACAAACAAACGAAATCCAACTCAACAGACTCCAACTCAAAAAAACTAAGAGGAAACTAATTAACTCACAAGTAAACTGACTGAAATACAGCTGGCAAGTTATCGGCCATTTTCTTTCTGATGTTGCGACGGATAACACGTTTAGCACACACTTTAACAGACCATTCGGGTGTGTTAACTTACGACGACTGATAACACACTTTGATAACATGTTTACGACCGATTCGTTCGACGTTAAACACGTTCTCGACGTATAACACGTTAACACGTCGAGAACAGCCCGACCGTGAATACCCCTATTGTCTCAAGACTTGCTAAAACTTTCATTCTTTGGAGCCATCACCTCAGAAAGCAACCTTATTTCTAATGGGTTGCGGACGGCATTTAACATTTCGACGTTCAATATGGTGTCGTGCCTTAATGGATAAAATTAATTAGTTTCATGAGCACAAATTGATGATACATCCACTAGGCTTTTACGAGTGAATTAGATTGATTTCGGTCTCATTCGAGATAGAGTGAGGTAGCGGTAGCCGCTGCCCCTCGGGGCTCGGGTGTAACTCAACACGCCACGGCCCACCATTCGACCCTAGAGCTGATCACCCCTGGTAGCCATGTTCTCCCCAGGGATGCTTTCGAAGAGGGTGGAAAACACCAGGAAGGAGAGTCTCTCAGTAAGGGCTGGAGAAGCTAATGAGCTAACACCTGCAATTTATCTCTCGGAAAAAAGAGTAGAGGGAGGTAACCAGAGGCAGCGAAACCCTGCGGTTTAGGGTAACCGACGTTTTCGGGGGACTCGACTCTAAACGGGACGAAAAGCACGTTCTTCCCATTCCCAAGTTCCCCCCTTTGAACGTTCTTTCTACTTTTTCCGATCGATAAAACTACCCGTCAATTAAACAGCGGTGGAAGGTAATGGCTCCTCTGCTTTCCTCGTCCCATCCCTAAGGCAACTTTAATGGTGAGTATCCTCCCTTTTCCCCACTCCCTCATTTGGGAAGTCGATGAACGATTAGAGTGATTAGCGGTCTTTAACGGAACTTGATGAGAAAGAGTTATCTATAATTCCAGATGGGCAGATTCTCTTCCCACCTCGGGAGGTCGATCACTATAGTCTAATTGCTAACCCATTCCATAAGGGAACCATCTATTGACATCTAAGGGTACGAATAAAATCACTCGCGATGAGATTGTGCAAAACCATTTTAATGAAAACCGAGTTGAGAAGAACGTTGTCTATTTCCACGAAAATAATGAGTTGCAAGTTGAATCGATTTCGACGGTTAGATCATCATCAGTAACACATAATAACCAATAACAATAAAGTTATTGTTTGTTACTGATGATGACCCAACCGTCGAAATCGATTTAACTTGTAACTCATTATTTTCGAGGAAATAGACAACGTTATTCTCAACAGAAAGCCATGATGTAGTCAAAACCTTCCCAGGAATCTGAACAGCAACAATGTAGATCGACCCAACAAAACGTACTATGTCAATTGATCGGGATTAGGGTCAACTGAAAACAACACCTTCTTCGCCGTGCTTTCGGTAAATATATTACCTTCTTCAGGGCTCGAAATAAACAACCTTCGAGCCCTGAAGAAGGTAATATATTTACCGAAAGCTCGGCGAAGAAGGTGTTGTTTTCAGTTGAACCTAATCCCGATCAATTGACATAGTAGGTACGTTTTGTTGGGTCGATCTACATTGTTGCTGTTATTCTCAACTCCGTTTTTATTGACACCTAAGGAAACCAAATTACCCAGAAGTATAATGCAGATCACTTCCAAATCGAATGCGATGGAATAAGTCGCAATTCGACTTTGAGGCGACCTGTACGGTACCCTGTACGATTAAGGGCGCGGCTGCGATTCAGACTCATATGAAGGTAATCAATACCAAACCATCACATTCATTTCTCATCACGTACATCCCTCTGAAAAGAGAGACATGTTATGCATTAACAGGAATAATGCATATAATAACGGGCATATCTGCCTATTATTTCTCACACTAATTGGGTGTAGCTATTATAGTTATTGGCTATTGTAGCTATTATTGTTAGCCTATTATTTCTCACTAAACTAATTGGGTGTAGCATATTATAGCAACTTCATATCAATAACCCGATTGTTATAAATGGTCCGATGCAATATTTGTTCTCAAAAATGCAATCATTAACTCCATCTCCACCCTACAATCCCTGAAAGTACCATCGAAATGAATGGATTTATGTGTACTTAATGATTATTATCTGTGTGAGTTACGATAATTAGGAATAGATTTTGTACGTTGGCGCAAGCGGAGTGGCTACAAATTAATGATCGGATGAAATTAATAGTGCTCACTTAGGGTTCTGAAACGTGGACACTCTCCAGAAATCAGGAAAACCAACTTCTCCGATTCGAAAGGAGAATTTCAAGGATTTTCGAAGCAATATTTGATCCTGATGAGCTCGCTTGGCGTATAAGGACAAACGTGGAAATCAGGGATCTTTATGACGACAGAGATGTGTTCCATTACTATTGTGAAGTTCTATTATTGTTCATTGTCTCCATGTTATTATAACAGGAAATGTATCTAGGTTCCCTTAGCTACATTTCACAATTCTTATTATTCGAAATATACGTTCACCGTTAGTTCAAAGTAGGTACATTGAAAATCTCGTCTTTATCAATACCACTCGCCACAACAAGTTGGCGACGAGGATGAACATTGAAAACAACGGAAAATCGAGGTAAAACCGTCTCACTTGCTTTACCGTTAGCCTCACGATTAGGAAAAACTTATAACGTACGACACTTCAAATTATCATGGATAAAGAGCAATTTGAAGCTTTTATGAGAGCTATGACCAGTGCTCAGCAGTCAGACCAGCCACAGCTCCTCAGATCACACCTTTTGAAAATTTTGATGTTAAGAATGAGAAATTTTCTTCGTATTTAGGGCGTTTTGGAATTATTATTATTAATTATTAATTATCTATCGCCAAGATCTTCTGTACCCCTCACTCCAGCCAATGACTTGTCGCCTTCGCTACAGTCAAGTCCTCCTGAGATCCGAAGGTCAAACCGTCAACGCCGGAAACCATCGTACCTCAGGGATTATGTTCAATGATTATTTTATAGTGGGGGAGAATATTGTGAAGTTCTATTATTGTTCATTGTCTCCATGTTATTATAACAGGAAATGTATCTAGGTTCCCTTAGCTACATTTCACAATTCTTATTATTCGAAATATACGTTCACCGTTAGTTCAAAATATATTGAAAATCTCGTCTTTATCAATACCACTCGCCACAACAATTACATTAAGATTGGTCGCCTTCGGTGGGCGGGTCACCCTGCCAAAGTGAGCCCTGATTCGGTTCCGAGGAGGCTCCTAGAAGAGGAAATATAGCATTTCCAAGTCAAATTCAACCTTTTCCAAGTCAAATCCAACCTTTTCCAAGTCAAATCCAACCGTTTCAATATTATTAGGGATAATGACGAAAAATACGCACAAGCCCTAAATGTAGTACCAAATGCTTGTCTGTGATTAGGGACTGGGCTGAAAACACAGACAACACAGACAAGCATTTGGTACTACATTTTAGGGCTTGTGTGTATTTTTCGTCATTTCCTTAATGATGGCGAAAAGGTTGAATTTGACTTGGATAAGGTTGAATTTGTTTTGGAAAAGGTTGAATTTGACTTGAAAAAGGTTGAATTTGTTTTGAAAAATGTTGAATTTGACTTGGAAAAGGTTGAATTTGTTTTGGAAAAAGTTGAATTTGAGTTGGGAAAGGTTGAATTTTACTTGGAAAAAGTTGAATTTGACTTGGAAATGCTATATATTCCACTCGACGACGGGGGCGCCCTAGACTGCGCTGGGTGGACGGTGTCAGCATGGATGCACATGGAATGCTAGGAGTCCGTGATTGGAGAGGCTGCACAACGCCGAGATGACTGGCGGACTTTACTTGGGTAGCCTTGACCCCTCGAGGGTTGTTGAGCCATGAAAGAAGAAGAAGTGGCCGGAGAACTGGATTTAAAATCAAGAACTGCACCAAAGGTGTTACCGAAAACCCATCTCTGGATCTATCTGTGAAAGTAAGTGGAGATGGGTCGGACACACCCTTCGGAAAGAAGCAAATTAATGAAAATCCACGACAGTCTCTAGACTGGAACACGCAAGGATCCCGACACCCTGGTCGACCACGGGGTACTTGGCGGAAGACCTAATGGCTGAAGCCTTAATGCTGACCCCTCCATCTCATGGAAGCAGATCTAGTCCACAGCTTTGAAACGGAGCCGGTGGAATACTTTCAAATCAGCACTTTGCAACTCTAACTCGGTGCGATAGCAACCTAACTAACCAACTACTATTCTGTTGAATTTACTGTATTGTCCAAAAACGTTTGCCAGTTTAGATGAGCTGCTTCCTACCATAGAACGACATAGATGACTGTATACGATTATTCGGAATTTTCTGATGTATAACATACAAGTGTATTTGGATCGGTCAAAGGTTTTGCTTTCGATAACTAAAAGTCTCGCTCCTCCAAAAATGTTCTCCTCTAAGTTTTGGAGTTATGAGAAAATTGACTGCAAAAACGTGTTTTTTTTTGTTATTCATCGAGGTTATTGTTTTCATGTACTTTCTGATGCTGAATCGAATAAACCCAACTTCATCTCGACCTTTAATTTTGGAGTTATGTGCGCGCTCGAATCGTCAAATTTAATTATGTCAACACTTACCTCCTAAACTTACCAGCTATTCAAACTTTGAGCAATTTTTCTTTACCAGCTCTGCGAGCAGTTATTGATCTACAGCTAAGTACTATCGAGTGCTGAAGCAGAGAAGAGAAGTTGCGGTTCAAATTAATCCCAAAGCCTCCGGGAAAAGCAACACAAACTTTGCGTTCTCTCAAGCTTTTAAGAGGAGCGATCGATGATTTACCGTCAACCGTTCATCTGCATTAAGGGTTTGAATTAGGGAAGAGAGATAGGGTTTGAGTTATGAGAGATTTGGGTTTTTATCTACTATATACCACCGTTTGCTCGAAAATTCTTTTCGTTGAAGCTCTGCGAGCGAATTCATTAAAAGATAAAACCATCCTCCTTTGTAAGATTCGTTCAATGCTCTTCAGCTATTTTTGTATTGGCGATTATTGAAACATTATAACGAAAAGTATACATGCATTGCCGACCTTGGACACCCAAGGTCAATTTAGTTAATTTACCTCAAATTGTGAGGGTTGTCGGGGCGGGCTTCTACATTAATAATTATGAATTCACGAAAAAGCAAAAAACGTCAAAATAATCAGAGACGTTTACTGTCCTGACTTCCGAAAGTCTTTAGGGGACCGTTTTTAGAAGCACTCATTAAAAGTTCGCTTCATCGTTCACCCTGCTGATCTGGCTTAGTTTCAACAATGAACTGCGAAATTATGTCCACGTTTTCAATGGGTTTTCAATTTTTATCATCCCGGAGTTTTAACCAAACTGTGGTACACAGGAGTGAATAGTACTTACTTCAAGAATCGATTTTACAACTAATTTGCTACAACGTTTCCCTCATAGCACTTTTTCCCCTATATGATGATCTTGAGCGTTTCTGAAAAAATGTACACTAATCTTTTTACCACAAACTTGAAAATTTGTCTTTTGAAAACTTGAATTTGTCTTTTTGAAAACTTGAATATTTGTTTTTTTTCAAACATTTTTGTGATTCCTCCTAAACCACGGTGATCTTCAGAGACCTTCAAAAGCTTAAGGGGGTCTCAGTCGGTCGCCGTTCGTTCCTCGTTCCGGGTCAGTATTTCCCTAAATTGCAGGGGCTCAAACTTTGAAAGTTGTACCTAAATTTGAAATGTTCAATGATTTTCGAAATTCATTAGTGCATCGGCCTAGGGAATAGAAAAACTGAAATAGTGCCGCTGGAATCATCAAAATCGATCAATAATTGCCTGAGAAATATGGGAAAAACCATTGATTCAGTTTGGTTTTGGTTTATTATTTTCAATAATTAAGGACATTTTTGACAATATGTTAAATGAATTTGGGTTTAAACGCTTCAAACATTTCTAGTGAAAAAACATGGATAAACTGTATAGAAAAAAATTTGTGAATGCATACGAATCCGATCCCTTCTCATTACTAAGGGATCATACTCTTACGTGACGAACTCTTTCAAACGAAATAACTTCCGTAAAAACACGTCCCGTGTAAAAACCTAAAGCAATCGGTAGAAGCGACCGTGATTGTATAACAGATAGACAAACCGATGGAAACTCGACAATTATTAAATAATTAGATGAAAAATGTGATGAACATGGATTGAACTGTTTCCGTCCAGACTTCCAACCACCTCTACTTGACGTACGGATGATAATCGATGGTTATCCAATTGGTGTAAATTCAATCATGTTGACTCGGCACGACATATTCTTTCAGTCGATACAATACAAATGATAGTTTCAATTTCATCCTACAGGTTGAGTTCAGTGGAGGGAAAAATTTGTAGACTGTACAAATGAAGCTCGACGCTCGAGGGAAAGAAAAAGTCGGCGGAAGAAAAACTAGATTGTTAACTGCCCACCCGCTAAACTTTTTCCTGTCTTGAAACAGCCGGTCCTCTGCAAAAGTCAACCAAGAGTTTCGACGAGAAAAACAAACCTGCAAGGTTACAGTACAATTAACTCCCTAGACCTGGGTTGGTTGAAACGTCATAGAAAAGAGCAAAAATATTGCTCACCTGCCACAACATTATACATTTATTTATTTCCGCTCAATTTCAAGATTAAATATGCCGCACCTTAAACCATTAGTGCCCAGAGGATTCCTAGATGTGTTTTTAAATTTATTTATTTATTTCCATCCAAAATTCGAGAAAAGGATATAAATGATTAACATACTATATACAAATTCTAATACAGAATAATGCTCTGTAATATTATACACTATAATTACTAACATAAAATAACATAATAACGCTTGTGATACACTTCAATAATTTGAACTTATGGAAATTAATTCTCCCTGTAGGCACCAGCCCTTGGTGGAGAATGACTTTATTTAAAAAAAGTTATTTATTTACTTTCCTTAAATTAACTTCTATTTGTTGTTTATCTACTATATGCATGCCCACTGGTCAAAAAAATATTCATAAAACATTTTTTATGTTCTATTTTTATTTTATTTGGCGATTTTTCCAAGACTCGAAGAAGGTTTATTCTGTTTTTTTTTTCTGAAAAGAATATAGTTTTGCTTTAAATAGTTGCTCAACAGCACTCCTATTGTGAACATCACCAGTCTTAAGCAATTTAAACTTTTGGAAGAGTGGTGCCGTGTGCTCCCCCATTTGACCTTGGCTATGGCGCGAATAAACATTTTTTGGGTGGCTGCTACTCTTTGCATGATTGTTGCATACGCACCACCCCATTATTGGCAATAATTGAATAATTATTAGAGAGTCAATATGCTGCTCCCACTTCAAATGATTTTCAATCTAAACCCCCAGGTATTTTATATGTGTGGAGCGCACTGGGGTGAAAGATTCCCTACCACGTTAGGAGTGCATTCAGTTTGAATGAATCAGTTGCTCAGTGTGGTTTAAGTACTTCAAATTTTCATTCAACGGTATTTCTTTGGATCGTTTTAGATTATGGTTGTTACCCAACGAGAACAGTTCATAACTGAGTGTTACCATGGTAGTAAAAAAGTGAAGTTAACAACCATTTCAGGTTGGATTTTCGTCCGACTGCCATTCCTGGCGTCGCGGACGTCATCAGTTGTCTTCCTAAGGGATGATCAGAATTTATTAATTCAGAATTAATTTATAATATTATAATTTCACAAGGTTACCCCTGGCATCTCCGTGAAAAACTGAACAGTATCATGGTGTTCCCAAATTAGCCCTCTGGGCACTTAGTGGCGATAGCCATCACGAGTATCCCGTGATTATTATTCCAACAGGTTCGATATTTGATTGATTTCGATTTGAGATGAAATTCTTTGTTTATTATTACCATCAGATGTTTAGACGTTTGTAATCTTTACCATCTTACAATTTCTTATATTTCATTCTTTGTGGACCGGAAGGAACCTCCAAGACGCGATCGACCCTTTGTAGGGTAATAATGGAGTATATGTACACACAATGTATGTTATCTTCATTTTTCTGTTTTGAAGAATTATTTTTAGGAACGTGAGCAAGATTTCTGTAAACGAAAAACTACTCCAATACAAAATTGCACCAAAAGAAGCATTAAATTCTAAATTTATAACAAATTTTTGTCATATAAATTATGATAAATTTTATAACAAACCTCGATTGTATATGAGTTGAAAAAGCACCCATCACTGGTACGAGATTTTTCATTTCGAATTCTTTTTTTTTTACTCTTTGCACGAATAAAAATCATCCCTTTCACTTACTTTTGTGGTGAAGATTTACAAAAAATTGAATTACAAGGTTTGGATCGTAGGTGCCAACTTAAATTGAATCAAATCTCGAAATAGTGAATATAAGCAGACCCTGAATATATAGATCCTGCCTGAATGTTAAGGTTGCACACTTTTGTAAAAACGAATCTCTTGAGAAACTCACAGATTTGGATACATTAAAAAGAATGCTGCTGAAAGTTACCCAAGAACCATATAGATAATCCACTCTTTTAAAAGTTCAACGTTGTCTACTTAGCATTCAAAGACATTACAAGGAGAACTATTAACAGAAAAACCGACAGGAAAATATTTTTGACATTTTTTTTTTCTTCTCTGAAAACTTTGTCAAACTGTTCCTCAGAGCTTGCTCTGTAAGCAGCTTAGCGAACCTTACGTTTTCATTTCGTTTTTTCCCCCCATTTTTCGCTGTTTCTTCTATCTCTTCTTTTGTATTTTCTAACCTCTTGGAAAAATATTTGATCTTCGTGTCTCGGCCTTTTAACCGAGAGCAAACTCGATAACTAGTTTAGGTCATTCGGGGGGAAGTAACGATCAGAACGTTTATAGGTGGACTTGCAATCGATACGAACGTTGTCAAGTATTGAAGGCTGCGAGTTTAGTTATAATCAATTTAGTTACCTATGATCAATTGTGAGTATTGTGAAACATTTTTTTTTAATAAAGCTTTTATTCCACCGAGTAGACTCAGGGTGTTGAATCTTATTCTAAGTTACAAAATAGCCTAATTTAATTATTCTGGAACGAGAAGTGTTATTTTATTGCCATACTATAGAACAAATTTGACTTTATTTTTTTTCATTTTTGTTTCTATTTTCTAACGTTGTCAGTATAATAGTAAATTAGTTATTTTCACCTTAAATATTTGTCACAATAATTATGTATACAGTGGCGCACGAGTTGTTCCCTCCCCTGCTAAAATCGTCCAGATAGTGGTAAAAAAAATTTTTGGTTTTTAAATCTTCATGATTTTTCCCAAGGATCATAAATATGACCACGGTGCGCATTGCGCAAGTGCGCAATTGTGCGCAAGGCACACCAACTTTGTTATCTCAAATGGGAACCCCTATTTTTTATTGCAGATTCGGATTCTACTCAAAATTTTATGAGTTTTAGACTCCTCAACCGATTTTTTTGGTTGCGCACAACTCGTCCAGTGAGCGCGCAAACATGCGCAACCCCTGGATTGTGCCAAAATTGAGATGCATGTTTTTTCGTTAACTTTCGACGCTGAATCACGTGGTGGTATCCATTTTCGGATTTCACTGGAATTTTTCGAAAAGGCCTTGAATATTGTTCTCTCCATTCCTGGGAAGGCAAATCCTCACCGTTTTTCCCCGCGGAGAAATTGGGACCATGAAGTATGTATGTACCTATATGTTAAGGGAATTTCTGTGAACTGCATAGAAGGGGCAGAAACTTTGCGGTAGGGCACTGCTTGTCAGTATGGCGCTTCGTCATTGCACTGACTATCTTTTGTAGGTACTTTTGAATACTCAAAGATCCTGCGAATACTTCTGCTCCATAAAGCATAATAGCTTCTGTGACGTGCATTAGAAGTTTTCTCTCAACTCTTGAGAGGCCCATTTAAAATGCGTTAGACTGTCGATATATCGTGAGTACCGTCGATTTCGATTGGCTCCTGCTTCTGGTCAATAACTACGTCGTACTTTGCTGGCTCTCTATGATTAGAAGTGAGTCAAGGAACTTTGAACTCTTGAATTTTTGTGTGGATAATTTGAATATTTATTTCAAAATATTTTTTTTTTTTTCAAAATATTTTTTAAGTTTTATTGAACTTTTGAATATGTTTTGAACTCTTGAACTCTTCTTGTTTATTCTGTACTATACCATCACATTTTTGGTTTCACCTCTATAATGCAGGATTCTGTTGAAAAACAGCTTCTCTCCCCTAGAATATTCCGGGAAGACGAAAACGGTATTTCTGAGCGACTCAACGAAGGCGTTTCCTGCGAAATGAATTCAAAATTATTCAAATCCTTTAAAGCTATTGTGATGCGCATATTTTGTGAGGGCGGTTGTGTAATCTAAACACGTTCGATTTGTAAGGCGCGGATTGGTAGCGACGGGTTAATTTCGGTTCAGAGCGGCTCGACTCAGAATGCCTTTCAACAACATTTTCCTCGTGTACGCTTGATAAAACCAATATTTCATTTTCACTCTTAACGGATCTTTAATACCCTAATTTTTTTTATGTCGACTCGTAGAGAGAGTTCTAATTTTGAGAAAATTGGTTCGATTTGGATGGAGTTTTCAGGTTTTGTGGTAGCCCTAATTAGTCTTCTATTAATTAAATGATTTCACCGATATTGGACTAATGTAGGTAACTACATTATAAAACTAATGTGATTTCTCTTCAAATGATTTAGCTCAAATTCATGGAGTAGTTTGGGGCTAGCCCCCATCGTCGATTTCATGGTTTCATGTGAAAAGGAAAGTACTCATCAACGTAATGTCATCAAACTGTCTTTAATTTTTGTTAAGTTTATTAAACAAAAACATTCTACTAATTGTATCCCACAGCAGAATTTTCTTGCTAGAATGATTCAGTAGGATTCATCATCACTTGGTAAGATATTCAGTTTCCATTGCGCTTCAGCCATTCTCCAGTTGAAGACTACTGATTTCGGTTATGGTGTCCTCCCCGTTTGTCTTAGGCGGTTCTCTTCATTGCCTTCTTGGAAAGGGAAGTGGAGCCCCATCTTCCAGTCCCGATTCCGTCTCCTCGCTGATCGCAGTACTCTGCGCGAGCCCCGAAGTCTGAGGGAGACTGCTTTTATAGTGGCCATCTGAAGTTTCCTGACAAAACCAGCAACTATCCAACGAGGTTTGTCCCATTTTAGTGCCAATGAGTCAACCATCTACCTGATGGACATTTGAAACTATTTCAAGTGCCCATCGACCACCAGGCCTCAACCTCAATTGTTGAAAAAACATCATCAAAATTTCCATAGAAGCGATAATATGAATGACAACCAGGATATCAAGAGAAAATGTCATTCTATTAATTAACAAGTGAAAAAGTCTGCCAAGTGAGTGTGGCACATAGCTTCCTCGTATCCATAACCCGATTGTATAGATGATCCAATGCATTGTTGCCAATCTCAAAACATCAATCTCTAAGGTTCCTTGTACTACTCTTATAATAGGGGACCAAATACAGGGCAACCTATACAATCCCTGAAAATGTCATCAAAATCGGGCGGAAAATGTGAAAGTTAAGTAAGGCAGTATGAACGCATTGGCTACTATCGTTCCTTTTTATGGAGAACTCCTTTACATGACGTAATGAGTGGTGAGAAAGAGCCATGAAGATCCTCTGCCGCTGAATGGTACTTTCGATGTTTTGTCCTAGCGGCTTCGTTTGCTACTGACATCCATTCACGGGCAGTAAAGGAAGAGGCGTCGGCGTTAACAACGCGGAGATAAAAAACGGTGCAAATTATTACACAATGGTTTATTATTTTTCTATATTGTTCACTCTTTTGCGATTCACACTCTTGTTTCTGATTTATCGTACGTCAAACCCTTACATTCTCGTAGGGAGCAAACTGTCTGTCCTACAGAGCTCCGCGTGGTCTCAAAAAGTTCAAAAAATTCTATAGAATCCTCAACTGAAGGAAAAACAGTATCTTTATATCAAAATTTTTTGAGTTAGAGCGTTTTCAAAATTTTCAAAATTCACTTTTGAACCCTTAGAAGCGACCTACATCAACCAAAATCTTCGGGGCACAACTAGACCCCAAATGGAGCCTACATACCAAATTTCATCAAAATCAGTCAATGCTAAGTGAGGAAAGTGCCGCGTACGGCGGACGGACGGCCAAATTTTTATTCGATTTTTGGATTCTACGTACCTTGAAACGTAAACCAACAAATTTTGAGGGGGTGTTAGAAATTTTTTTCCCTTGGTCGATTCCAAAGGTTCATTGTTGACACTCTCTCCATATCCCATACTCCGTCAATTTTGATGTCGGCTATGAGTCTAGGTTCTCCACACTGTGCCCTTTCTCATAACTGGCTCTGTTATGACTCCTCTGTATACCTTTTTGGCCAAGCTTGCCACCACATCCCTGATCTGGTCGTATCCCTGATTAATGAGTTCTCCCCTTTTGCAATTCAAAGTTCGAATTGTGCTCATTTCTGCACCGCACCCGTCGTAGATACAAAATCCTTTTCATTCCTTTTTCCTTTCATGAGAAAATTCTCCAGTGGTGGAACTGCTTCACAATTATTCGTCTTGTTGCTGGTAGTGGGAAAGCAAAATAAGATCTCCCTTCAACTACGTGCTGGCAGGAGAATACTCGTTAGTACGATTGGTACGAATATTATGCAACTCGTCATAGAAAAAGAGTTATCGAAAAATACTCCCACGTGGAACCGTGAATTTGGACCCATCTTGGCTCGGGCTTTAAAAACCGGACATAAAATGGGTCATATTACAGGAAGGGTCGGTAAAGGCCAAGTGTAAAGGGTCAGCCAGCGTCCCTCGAGGGTACATTTTCCTTCTCCCCTATTCTTGCTCTTCCCAAGTCTTCCTCACCCTCCTTTCGTGTTTCATCTTCCTCGTCGTCCCAAAGCAAGAAGGGATGTTTCTATTATTGATCCACCCTTCTCCCCTACTTCTTCCACCCCTATTGAATTACCGGCTAGAGGGTGACCTCCGCGCCCTTTCACCAATTCAGCGGAGAAACATTCATTACTACTATGTAGAGCGGTGGGGGTGCACACAAAGCGGCCTTCATCGCTCTGATTGAGCCGTCATCCCCCGTTGTGTCTATTATATCACCAGTTCGATCAGTTGGAAAATATAACTGTCAATATTCATCAATTTCCCATGCAATGCGACCCGTCCTTTCGCATCCCATCATCTTCTTGTCATGGCCGGAACCTCTCTCTCCTTCTCCCCTCCCACCAACTGCTCAGAGATAATTAGTGAGTAGGCAAACTCGTTTCCGAAGACACAGGTTAAAAATGGCTGACAGAGTTCACGACATGAAATTTTTGAGCAATAAAAAACGATGTGTTTTAACATATTTGTATTTACTTACAAACATTTTGTGAAAATAACAAAGGGGGAAAAATAATAAAAATTATTTGCAGCACGTTCACAGGTCGAGTTGTGCGAGCAGTTTGTTAAGGACAGTCGTATGAAGCCGGTTAGTAATATTCTTTACTAGCAGTAGAAGGGTGCTGCTATCATTATGATGCCTCAGTTCACTACTGGGACCAAAACGCTGCAAATTATTACACAATGGTTTATTATTTTCCTATTGATCACTCGTCTGCAAAGCCACCAACCATCCAACATGAAGAAAAACGTCGATCGTATTTCGGTTAGCTATAATTTGAACGGAGATTAGGCCTCTTTTGCGATTCACACTCTTGTTTCTGATTTATCGTACGTCCAAACCTTAAATTCTCGTAGTGTGCGAAAGGCATGTCCTACAGAGCTCCGGGGGGTCTCAGAAAACCATAAAATTCTAAGAAAACTATAAAATCTTAAATTGAAGGAAAAACAATACCTTTGTATCAAAATTTTTTGAGTTTTTGAGAGTTTGAGCGTTTTCAAAATTTCAAAATTTATTTTTGAACCCTTAGAAGTGACCTACATCAACCAAAATCTTCTGGGCACAACTAGACCCCAAATGGAGCCTACATACTAAATTTCATCAAAATCGGTCAATGCTGTGGCGTACGGCGGACGGCGGACGGACGGCCAAATTTTTATTCGATTTTTGGATTCTACGTACCTTGAAACGTAAACCATCAAATTTTGAGGGGGTGTTAAAAATGTTTTTTTCTTGGTTGATTCCAAAGGTTCAATAATTGAAAATAACTAACCAAAATATTCTCCCATCATTCTTCTTCTCGCGTTGTAAAATCCACAATTTTAAATCCTGGTAGTTTTGGTGTTCAATTTGTGATGACTTATTATGTGATTCACAATATTATATACGTTTACCATCGTTGCACCGCTCATGCATTAGCCTAGTGGGTACTCTATGAGTTTGTGGAGAGGCGTAGAGCATGAATATAGACTCTCAATATCTTCAAAACATACCCTGAGCATACATTATGTTGGTATGGTATACAGAAAATAGGGATAAATTAAAATTTGTAACGATTCGTGCTATGTGCCACACCCACAAGACTGACTACTCTGTCATGTAGCTAATGTTACGAGTTTATCAGGCTCGTACCTGGTTAAAGGGGAGTTGAAAACTTTTCAGCTAGAATCTGCCGTACTTGTTTTCGCCAAACAGAGCGGGTTTTTCACCTAAACAAATCTGACGCACTTGCCCAGAGGTGAAGTAAAAATGAAGAGATATTTGTTTTGGGATGTCCCTCGTCCGCATGTCAAGAAAAGAGGGAGAGCAGGAATTCCTCGGTCACTGAACTTGAATTTGTGCAGAATTCTGACTGTTGGTTCTTTACGTTTTATTTAGATAAGGTACATGGTATTACAAAAGAAATTATGAGAATGAAGAGCATTCACAAAATGCACGAAGAAAACCATTACAGCAAATATTTTGAATTTCTTAACGAAAGCTTTGAAGATTTTTTTAAAAATTCGCTCGTTAACTCATGCTGCTTGTATGGACCTTTTTTTGAATCTTTACTTGCGGACGTATGACTATAACACACACGTAGGAGCCTGCTCAGTAGGCATCTCAACTACCGTAATCATAAATTGCTAATTAACGGTCTGAATAGCGCGGTAATTAATGACGTCGAGCGTAAGGAGTTGTAGAGAAGAGACTCAGAGGCTTCGTGACTCGAGTTCGGTGGAAAACTCAACACGGCACGGCCTCACAAGTCATTCCCGCCGCATGAGACACCCCCTCTCCCTCTTCTGGCCGCATGTCTTCCACAAACTTGGAAACATTTCCCTCCTCTGATGCGGGAGTTCCGGGCTAATGAACCTCTTTTGAAGCCTCCACATCGGTCGCCCATTCAACTTTTCCGAGCTCCTTCCCGATTCATGTCCGCCTTCCCTGCAAGATTTCCTCCAACTATGAGACGTGGTGATGTGTTTTTTCGCTAATTGGAAATTGTACCTGCACGTTTTACCTGAGTCTAATAATATTTGAAGGAAAAATTTCGTTACTGAAGGCTATGGAGGGGCTATAAGTCCGGTGGTGATGATGTTCATAGGGGATCGTCTACACGCCAACCCGCACAGTCCCTGAGAATTTCATCGAAATCGGAGAATAACTTTGTATAGTTATGACTAGAGCTCGGCAATATATGCGAAATAAAACCTCAAAATATGCACGTAGATGCCCAATATATGCATTTGTACATATGCGCGAAAAAATCCGGAAATATGCCTTCAAAATATACGCAAGATAGTTGAACAATTGAATAATAAGTGGGAAACAAAGCTTTTTCAGTACATAGTTACTTGTATTTATTCAATTTTTTTTGTATGTACATTTTTATACAAAATCATTTATACAATTTTTACAATAGTTTTACTCAGTTTTTAGACAAAACATTTTATTGTTAAAATATGTTAGCTTGTACTACCAAGTGCTTTTCCAAATTTTCAGTTGTAAAAGATTTTCTCAAATCGTGCAATAATAGTTTCAAACGGGAGAATGACCGCTCCACAACTGCTGAGACAATTGGTAGATATTTGAAAGACGCTACTTCTTGAGGAGTGTATGACTAATTGCTGGTGTTGGGTGAGTCGCCTTCCAACACTTTCGCCAACACAACGACAGTTTTCCAGCCAGGATTTCGTTTGAGTACACACTCTAATTTTTCTCGAACGGTTTCACCTGTTTTTCCGGGCCAAGATAACCTCCTCATTAGAGGAAATAGCTGAGAAAACTGGAAAATATGGTTTTTGTCAAGAAATGCCCATTATATGCACTTACACCAAAAACTGCGAATATATGCAAATATATGCACGATAAATTTAAATTTGGAGCGACAAAATGGCTTGAATATGGCATATTTGGGCTCCTTACAGCTTGGGCATATAGTAAAAAAAATATGCAAATATGCAAAATGCCGAGCCCTAGTTATGACGGTTACAAGGATTTCATGACAGACACACAGACAGACAGACACGGAACCAAAATCGTTCAGGAAGGTCTGGGCTTTACTTTACTGGCTGGGCCTTTACTTTTTTCTTTTCTCTTTTATTATCTTTATTTTTTCTCCATTTTCTTGATCAGGCGGTATGAAAAACACACGAGTTCCTATTTTATTCATGACATACAATATACACCTACAGTTACCTAAATTTTACCTACATGTTATTTATTTAGATATATTTAATTTAAGTCTACAGTTACCTATCATTGTACCTACTTTTTATTTTCGTAAAATTTTGACGCATTCATATCCATGTACATTCGAGAACGAATAAAGATATTATCTAATCTAATCTAACGTAAAACGCGAGTGGAAATTTTGATTTTGTACAACTTTTTTTTCTTCCTTGAAAAGTGAAAACAAAGCTTCCGCTTGGTATACTAGGAAGCAAAACGCTGCAAGTTATTACACAATGGTTTATTATTTTTTATTTTTCTATATAGATCACTCGTCTGCAAAGCCACCAACCATCCAACATGAAGAAAAACATCGATTGCATTTCGGACAGCTTTAATTTGAACGGAGATTAAGCCTCTTTTGCGATTCACTCTCGTGTTTCTGATTTATCGCACGTCCACACTTTAAATTCTCGTAGGGAACGAACGGTTTGGCCTACAGAGCTCCGGGTGGTCTCAAAAAGTTCTAAAAATTCTATAGAATCTCAAATTGAAGGAAAAATAATACCTTTATATCAAAATTTTTTGAGTTAGGGCGTTTTGAACATTTCAAAATTGATTTTGGAACCCCTTAGAAGTGACCTACCTCAACCAAAATCTTCGGGGCACAACTAGACCCCAAATGGAGCCTACATACCAAATTTCATCAAAATCGGTCAAAAGTGCCGCGTACGGCGTACGGCGGACGGACGGCCAAATTTTTATTCGATTTTTGGATTCTACGTACCTTGAAACGTAAACCATCAAACTACGTTTGAGGGGGTGTTAAAAATTTTTTTTTCTTGGTCGATTCCAAAGGTTCATTATTGAAAATAATAAACCAAAAGTGTTTTAGTGGCGTGAAATGATAAAATATACCATTATAGAGTAGTAAGTCCTCAGTGTGTGAACTTACTAATCCACATTTCGCTGTTGGCTCCTTTTTTCGACTGATTTGAGCTCCACAATCGCTTTGAAACTTCATAAGCTCATTTGGGATGGCACTTTAATCTCAAATCACGACACATTTGCGTTTTCATTCGAATTGAACCCATTATTCGAGGAGACAGAAGTATGTATATTCATTTCCGAGGAAAATGAGAATGTATGGAAATCCGGCCAGTTCGGCCTGAATCACGGAGATGCCCCCTTCAGTGTTGGCTGGTTGACGAGGGAACGCTAACAATTACCGAGCGTCAATCAATCATCGTCGATAGCCGGTAGATAGCAGTGACCGGCTGTAATGGGGTGGCCCAGAAATCGGCCAGCAGCGCCTCTTCCTGCACTATGGCACTTGTCACCACTCATCATCGTTCCCTCTCAGTCTCCAGGCTTTGGAGATCTCTTTCAACGGTGATTAACACAGCACCCGAAATACAGCGGAATTGGGGAAACTCGGCCCGAACTATCGTCAACGCCTACATTCAACGGTTTCCGCAATCCATCAACTACATCCTGGCTCGTGACATTTGGCCCATCTATATGCATTTGCTCGCTTAATGATTACTTGAATCACTCGGAATACTAACTTCAAACAGTACAATTTATAGAGTATGCCCCAAGCAGTTTGACTTGGACAATTTATAAACAATTGGATAGCATTTAAATCAGTCACTGGTTGAGCACTTTATAAAAACTTTGCAAATCATTGCCCAAAGGTTTATTATTTTCTGTATAGATCGGGTGATCTATACAGAAGGGTTTCTGTATAGATCACTGGTTCTCCATCAATAGCACCTACCTATTCTCCCTTGACCTTCCCTCTCAAATTTCAGCTTCCTGCGTTCAATAGGATTGAAAATGGCTATTGATGGAGAACCAGTGATCTATTCTGAAGGGTGATCTATACAGAAAATAATAAACCTTTGGGCAATGATTTGCAGATTTTTTTACCTACCAACTATTGTTAGCTACTACCTTCCACACCATACTGCCTTCACACCTTCACAATCAAGTTTATTAGAAAGAATCAAACGCTTCACAGTCGATTCGAAAAATAGAAAGCTTCATATGGAAATTTCTATATCTAATATCTAAATATTATCATATAATATTATAAATTATATCTATAAAAATCTAAATATTTTCCCGATTAGTTGCCCCGTTATTTCTTAACGATTTTAGCTATAACTGTAACTAATAGGAGGTAACTACTACTTATAAATGATTCAAAAAAGCGTATGTATTCAGATCTCTGGACCTATTCATCTAGGCGGTATAAAATAAAATTGATCATCGTGGCTCTACTCCAGATGAACCCAATAAACGAACAGAGCGGATTAACCCTTAATATCCTGAAGTATCTTATTGGAAATCCGAATTTACCTGCAGCATGTTACCTTTAAACCAAAACTGATAGCCGTTGGCTGTCTTGCTACTCCAACTATGGAGTTGGAAAATTTATGTAATAAAAAACGTAATAATAAAAAACGCTGCAAATCATTGCTCAAAGGTTTATTATTTTCTGTATAGATTACCCTTCTGTATAGATCACTGGTTCTCCATCAATAGCACCTACCACCATCTGTATTCTCCCTTGACCTTTCCTCTCAAATTTCAGCTTCCTGCGTTCAATAGGATTGAAAATGACTTCGGAGCTCACTCAGCTGATCAGTGATCTGAAGAGTGAAGAAGATCTCCTCGAATGCTGAAGACGCCTGGAAGAGCACTTCCATTCAATAGGATTGAAAATGGCTTCGGAGCTCACTCAGCTGATCAGTAATCTGAGGAGTGAAGAAGATCTCCTCGAATGCTGGAGACGCCTGGACGAGCACTTTCATTCAATAGGATTGAAAATGGCTTCGGAGCTCACTCAGCTGATCAGTGATCTGAAGAATAAAGAAGCTTTTGAGCAATGATTTGCAGCGTTTTTTACCCACCAACATTTTTTTTACCTACCAGCTAGGTACTACCTACCACATCATACTGGCTTCACACCTTCACAATCAAGTTTATTAGAAAGAACTAAACGCTTACACTCGATTGGAAAAATAGAAAGCTTCATATTGAAATTTGATTACTGGTTACGCAGAAGGCAAAACTGTATACAAATCGAAGAAATGAACAGCGATCGCATTTTAGTCCGATAAAATTTGAATGGAGATTAGACCTCTTTTGCGATTCACACTCATGATTCTGTTTTATCGAAGGAAAACCTTCAAGTACTCGTAGGGACCGAACGGTTTGTCCTACAGAGCTCCGGGTGGTCTCAAAAATTTTAAAAAATTCAATACTATTTAAAATTGGTGAAAAAACGATACCTTTGTTTCGAGGGTTTTCGAGTTAGGGCACTCTTGAAAATTTCAACCCTTAATTTTCACCCCTTAGAAGTGACCTACATCAACCAAAAGCTTCGCGGCACAACTAGACCCCAAATGGAGCCCATATACCAAATTTGAACCAAATCGGTCCAGTGTTGCTAAGAAAACTGCCGCGGACGGCGGACGGCGGACGGGGGACGGCGGACGGACATTGCAAATTTGAATTCTACGCACCTTGAAACGTAAAGTGACAAAGTTTGAGGGGGGGGGTTATAAAAATTTTTTGCGATACGATCACATAGGCTTATTATTGGAAATAATAAACCAAAAGCATTATAATTCAAAGAGTTGACAGACTGTAATTTGGCCTTTGAGGTTCCCTCTTCCTTCATTTCTCATCTTGTAGGCTATTAGTTAGGTTTCCTCAGAGACGGCGCTACTGTCCAAGGCAACTCAGATTCCTCTATGAAGTGAACCTTCTCCACCTTATTCCTCAATTTTGTATACGAAATAACTGACCCCAACATCCCACCAAGGATTTTTCCAAGTTTCCCTCTTCTACTCCAACAAAATTAGGTTTATAGTCAGATTTTGCGCCAGTGAGGCCCTTGGAAAGATCCAAGATTGAGTTTGAAATAGAGTTGGAAATATTCGGATGGAATAACCAGCGCGTATTTCAACCTCACGATTCAAATATAATTTAAAGTTATTAATTAACTAAATATATATAGATATGAATTGGGTATGGTTCAATTACAAATCGGAGTGTGGTTTACATAGATTGACTCTTTAATCTTATTTAGGTCCGAAACGAAAGGAAAATGGATTTTGGGTATCTTGGGAAACCGCAAAATATTGAATAATGTGAACACATCACTTACCAGGAGCAAGGCAGGAAAGTGAATGCCTGCTAGGAGGGAAGCGACGCCTCCACAGGCATAGTTCGCGGAGCAGTTTGCGTAACTGCTACAAGCTTACAGACTGTGGTAGGAGCTTTAAGGAACCTTCTGCTCAAATATTCTATAAACTTGTCAGAATACCTCTAAATTTGAATTGAAAAGTCCGAAAAACCAATTTTTTAAAAACATGGGTTAAGAAATATGTTGGTACGAGTATTTATCTGTTTACAGGCACAGTATACCGTGTAGTTACTGTATAGTGCACCTGTTTAAACTCACTAAAAAGAACCTCATTGAAAATCGATTTTGAAAGCATGTACCTAGAAGTATCGAAACCTTTTTGATGATTTGGCGAGTGCATATTGGAAGGACTTTGAAATTAAAAAAATTAACATTTCCAGGGTTTTTAGGCAATCAGCCCAACAGAAACGCCTGTATTCGTGGAGTTGTTAGAACCAGGAATTATAATTTCCCCTCGACTTTTCCTGTTATTTTCTCTGACAGTTTTTATTAACCGGGTTTCCACACTCTTTCTCCTCTCTGATTGGGTTCACATGCAAATGGATTAAGCAAAGATGACTACTATTCATTCTTATTCCAGCAATTTTCGCCACTAGCCAATTTGTTGAACTCAACATACATCATAATTTTGGATGAAAAATTACACTGTTCGTTCCTAAACTCCAATTGCATCACAAAACACTGAATTGCGAGGATGAAGTTACTCCTCCTGGAATTGCGAATAAAAATGGAGAGAAACGAAGTACTTTGAGGCACGCTCGCAAATCTCTAAATCATATTGATGTTCATACTCGGGAAATGAGCTCGAAAAACGCGCCATTCCTGGCACTTGTTCCTCCCTCAGAAAGTAATAACAGAATGGAAAAAAAATGTTGAAAATTGCTCTTCCGGAGCGGGCAATAAAGAGGAAAGGGTTCTTAACCCTCTGTGTCATTTGTGGGAATACGCGAGGGTTGCGGTCTGGAGCGGGTCGAAATGGAGCGATTAGGGCTCTAAGGGTTAATCGCCGGAGTTTCGGCCGCGGGACATTACAATGCACTCTGGACCAGATTTATCACTGATTTGGAGTCGGGGCTGGGCGGGGGATTCAGGCTAGTGTTGTTCCTGGAATCTAATAAATGGGAATACCAAATGAAAGTCAGAAGCCCAAAATAACTTCTGCACTTTCCACGGTTACCGTGACAAGTTTCCGAAAGGTTGATAAGGTCAAAAAGGCAAAACTCGACTGAACTTGTGGAGTGGAACTCATTTGTATGTGCACATCAGGTAGGATGTACGTCAGACACACAAGGAGAGGAAATGAGCCGTGACCGATAGTTGAGTGAGACGATCGAGTTACGATACAAAGTGGAAAGGAAGCTCACCCGTATGATGTATGTTCGACAAGCTGAACGGAAACAATATTGTATGACACTGATCCCCTCCTTCATTTCTCATAACAGTAATACATAAACTTTATGCACTACCCAATAAAAAATGTCGTACGACTGTCTTTGCACGTTCAGCTTGCCAGAACACCGACTCTATTTGCTAAAGTAAAATTAAATTCATGACAGTGCCGGATTCCTTAGGAGGAAAAATTTTGGAGTTATTTATTATCAAATTTTCAACTAGCTGGGAGTGTGACTAAGCTCCTAGCAGTTACTTCAAACTTGGAGAATTTAAATTTAATAGACAGCCTCTGGATGATCAGAAATAAGTCGAGGTTGCTGATCAGAAATGAGCTGATTCGTCAAGGCGCTGAATTTCGATTTCAACTCTTCGGTAACTAAATACCTATGATGGGTCAAAAGACCTTGATTAAGGGAAAGTCGGTTTAAGCAGCCGGAAGCAGACGGAAAAACCTCACAGTAACCAGATGGGAACAGGAGGAGTAGAAGAACTCACCACACGGGAGCTCCAGGAGTGATCTGGACCATCATCCTCACCAATGTTTGCAATACATTACAGACCAGGCCGTGCCATCTAGCTAAAGCTCTACCAATAAGACAGGTTGGTACTCGAGTTCGTGACAGAGCTCACATGCCGAGTGGCATCCCAAGAAGATTCCCATGAGGACGCCGGCTCTCCTAATCCTTTCCCTTGAAGTGGGGTGTGCTCGTCAGATCTTTGAAGGCTACTGGAAGTGATCCAAAGAAACCTAGGAGTGTCAGTTCAGCCATGTTAACAATACCGCTCAATTCTCTCCTGTTCATTCTAGAGGCTGAAATTTGATACACTGCCTGTCAGAGACCGCGGAAGTGAATGCGAGGAAGTCAAGTCAGCTGGGTGAATCATTCTTAAACAATTCTCCTACAAATCATTACAAAGGAGAGCGATATCCCGCAGAACCCCGAAACGAGCAGAGCACTGAAAGGCATGGTATCCATTTTGTACCAACCAAACCCTTCCTATATCCTATCTGGTAGGTATTCTAATATTCTGAACGGAAAAGGATTACCTTAAAGATGGCTTTATTCTACGTAAAATTCAACGGAGAATGAATAGATACGGGAAATTTGATACCTACAACAGTTCGGTATCGACAAGTAACCACTCAACGAATCAGCCAGTCATCATAATTATATCACATTCACCCCCTTCCCATGTTTGAACATAATCTCGGAGGTAAGATCTCGGGGGTCTCCTTGAGCTCGAGCTTCTTCTCGGAGATGTGAGCCCTCCCTTTGGAAGTGAGGGATCCACTGAGGGTGGCGACGTTGATGGTGTCGATGAAGGTAGCGGATTAGATCGTGGATGTCGTTGTAGCATAGGTGCAGGATCTGGTATCATGGGTGACGATAGTTCTGGAATATTCCCATCGGTATTAGGTTATTAGTTATTATTAGGTTATATCGGCAGGCAGGTGAGAAAATTTTTAAGATCCATAGGTGGAGTTGGATCTCGTAAGATACCTGGAAGGGTCCGCGTTTTCCGGTTATGTGGAATTCAAACCATAAAAAACCACCTCCTTTTCTTCCAGCTAACTCCAGGTCTGCCATCAGCTGGTCTCTTTCAGGCGCCCATTTGGTGCATTTGAAGAAGGTGTGGAGCTCATCATCGTCATCTTTGTTCTGACAGTTTAGACATGTTGGAGCAGATACCTTCCAAATTTTATGCAAATAGGCATAATAAAGTCCATGTCCTGTAAATAACTGTGTAAGGAAGAAGTACAATTCTCAATGTTTCCTTTCCATCCACGTCTAAATGTTTGGCACCAGCCGTGCAGTCCTCCTTCCTCTATGTTCTCCCGTCCATATATCTTGCCAGTTTGCATTGTGTGCTCCCTTTGTGCCTTTGCTAGGCAGGCCCTGTTTCCTTCATCCCTTCTCTCAAAGATTATTTTCCTCGCTGAAGACATCAGCTGAATGGGTATGACACTCGTGAGGACGAAGATAGCGGGTTGTGATACTGTTCGGTAAGCACAGGCGATTCGTAGGGCTCCTCTACGCTGCACAGAATCCATACAAGAGAATTTCACTGCACGACTGTCATCATTAGGAGTCTCTTGCTCGGTTCAGGGCCGTTTACGTTCTTCATAAGGTGACAAAGAGCTGTTTTTTGTGCTGCTCCATCTGAAGTTCTTCTTATATGTTCACCAAAAGTGATTTTGGTGCCCTACATGACTCCTAAATATCTGGATACTGGTTTAGTTGTTATTTTGGCATTTGCAATCCGCATTGAGATGATGGTAGTTATGCGCTTACGACTAAAGATGACTATTTCAGTCTTTGCTGTAGCTAGTCCAAGGCTATGGTCTTCCATCCACTCCATTACTCGTGACATGAGGAGAATTCCCTCCATGACTTGGAGGGAATCCATTGTCCATGCAAGTATTACTGCGGCCACATCATCAGCATATTCTGATGGAAACAGTCCTCGGGCATTTCCAATCGTAGGACACCATCGTATGAAGCGTTCCACAGTTGAGGACCCAGCGCTGATCCCTGAGTAGCTCCTGGTGTGATCTCTTTTGTTCGTACTGCTTGAGCAGTCTCATATGACAGTGTTCTGTTCTTAAGGTCCATCACTGCCAATAGATAAGATAGGACCCTGAAAGTCGGTATTAGGTTGGAGTAACGGAGTTGATCGTTCGGGCGGCCCATCGTTTACACTGACGTCTGGTGGAGTTTTTGGTAGGCTCGATGGTTGAGTTTTGCCTTCTTCTGGCTGGTTACTCAAGTCTACCCCTGTTGGTCCAAGGTGTCAGATCGAAACTGTAGTTTCCCTACCATCAGGGTACCGAATTATCGCATAATCGTGGTTACCATCCACGAGGGTGACTTGTTCCACCAGTAGTTCATACTTTGATTGACTATTGAACTTCTTGAGTAGTACTGGTCCAGGATTCAAGAGTCATGATGGTATAGACTGTCCGTTACTTGATCGTCTGGGATGATTGAACATCCGTTCGTGTAGAGTGCACAGGAGGGACCATATTGCGTGCAATGCCTCCGGAAGTACTGTGTCCCACTGAGAGGTTTTCATCTCTTTTCCTTCAGAGCTAGCTCGATTGTCTTCCAAATAATTCCATTGTATCTTTCGAAATGTCCGTTGCCTTGCGAATTGTAAGCTATCGTTCGACTTTTGGCTACCCCAAATGATGCAAGTGAAGTTTTCAGCTCTTGGGACATGAAAGACGAGCCACGGTCCGAGTGTACGTAAGATGCTCCGAAAATACTGAAAAGTGTGAAAAGACCATTTTTCACGGTGTAAGTACTGTTATCATGGCAAGCGAAAGCAAATGGGAAACGGGAGTACTCATCTACGATTGTAAAGATATACCGATTTCTGGATTGCGAAGGTACTGGTCCTTTAAAATCACATTGAGTCTTTCGAAAGGCATAGTAGCCTTGATTATTAATCTTGATGCATTATAACTTATACGTAATTCTAAAAAATAACATAATTCTAGAAAAAACATTCACTAATTAACGCGCTTACTTGAACCTCAAAGAATTTCAACTGATGAAGTTACGAATAATGATACCCATTAAGAATTGAATTTTTGAGACGAGAATATTTGTACTTTCTGTTGTTCCTATCAGGTCCGAGTGGGCTTTGTTGGAGGAATAACAATGAGTTCCACCCAATTAAAGTGTTCTGAACTTGCGAGTTTGACGAGACAAAAGTTCTCTCCTTCTTATTTTTCCCTTCAACTTTTTCTTCCCCTTTTTCCCTACTTCCACTGAGACAGAATAATATCAAGGATCACGCCAATGATGAAAAAAGGCGTAGAAATGCCGTACCTGCTTGATTAAACTAAAGAAATGTTGATTTAAAATTTAATAATCAACGGTACGTCGGTTTTGCAGATGCTAACAAACTCATTCCGTACCGAGGAATTGTAAATTTCTATGAAATTTAATGATGATGATCGCAAACAAGCCATGAATGGATTCCAGTAATGATCTATTCAATGTTAAATTCGAATAAAAAAGCAATAAAACTCGTATTATTATGATACATGTCCAGCCCTCATATCATAGAATACATGGTAGGCTGGACATTACCGTACCTAATTATAATCGAAATTCACAAGGAGAGATCATTTGAAGAGTTTTCTTTCAAACGGGCTTATATCCATTTTATAAACTTTTTGTTTTTTTCACGGATTCTGAATCTTTGGGAAAAGGCCTATCACCTCACGAGTTGAATGGGGTGCGCATGGGTCAGAAAGACTGTTTATTGTTATTTTTGATCTAAACTAGACCTCATTCTGAGAATTTTGACACCAACGGCGACCTTCTAACAAACTCATTTCTAGCGTGACCGTTTGCCGACAAAACGGTTTATATCCATCCCGTTGTTTTCAATTATCACTTGTTTTTCAAAATCGGTCTTCGGATTCTACATACCATGAAACGTAAACCATCAAATTTTGTGGGTGGTTAGAATATTTTTTCTTGCTGGATTCCGAAGGATAATTATTGAAAATAATGGGTAAAATAGAAGAAAATGAAAATGAGATTCTTGTTGACACAACCTATAACTCGTTTTTTAAAAATGTGGCTCATATCCATCGTTTTTCATCAAATGGGCTTATATCCAAATAAGAAACGGCCGTGTCCCCCACAAAACGCTTGCTAAAATATCGAAATTTGGTATTACAATCAAAACTTCTGTGAGCAAACTATTTGGAAAATTCGGGAACCCTAGACAACTTCTTTAGGCGTGAAATTAGTTTTTTCCAATTTACCACAAAAAATTCCAAGTGAATATAAGCCCGTTTGAACGAAAACTCCTCATTTGATTTCGTTATTTTTTTATGTTTTATTATACGTTTCTCCTGCATGAAACAGTTTTACCTATTGTTATTTTGGTAAACTCACATATTTAGAAAACGGTAACAATTTGAGCTCCATAACTCTATAACCAACATTTCTAGCCGCCGTAACATTTTCAGCACAAAGGGAGTCCCAAACACGATAGGGTGTTAAAATCCGAGATCTACTATAACCTTTTCGTGAATTCAAATACAACGCCTTCCCCCTCCACCAGTCCCAGTTTGGTACCACAACGATAATACAAGGTATCGTCAACCTAGTAAATTTTTTTGAAAAAGGGGATTAGGAACCCCTAAAAACCGTTCAAAGATGGGTAAAAATCAGTTTATGTATTCCCTCGAAAGTTTGCTCACTCTCATCATTTTATAACATTATTTTATTGAGAGGCGGGATTTATGTCTGTATACCTAATCAAAAAAACGCTGCAAATTATTACACAAATGTTTATTTTCTCTATATAGATCACTCGTCTGCAAAGAACACGGCTTTGCCATTGTTACCACCAACCAACATGAAAATAAACATCGATCGCATTTCGGTCAGCTATAATTTGAACGGAGATTAGGCCTCTCTTGCGATTCACACTCGTGTTTCTGATTCATCGTAAGTCCAACCCTTAAATTCTCGTAGGGAGCGAACGGTTTGTCCTACAGAGCTTCGCTTGGTCTCTAAAAATTCTAAAAATTCAACACTATCTTAAATTGATGGAAAAACCCTTTATATCAACATTTTTTTATTTAGAGTGTTTTCAAAGTTTCATCTCTTATTTTTCAACCCTTGGAAGTGACCTACATCAACCAAAAGCTTCGGGGCACAACTAGACCCCAAATGGAGCCCATATACCAAATTTCATCAAAATCAGTCAATGCTCACTGAAAAAAGTGCCGCGTACGGCGGACGGACGGCTAAATTTTTATTCGATTTTTGGATTCTACGTACCTTGAAACGTAAACCAACAAATTTTGAGGGGGGGTTAAAAAGTTGTTTTTCTTCAGCGATTCCAAAGGTTCTTTATTGGAAATAATAAACCAAAACGGACCGACCAGCCACCAGGATCAAATCGATGCAAACTAGGTATATAAATTCAATTAATCAAATTAAATTAATTAATCAAATTCTACTATCCCACAAAATTGATTTTCTGCTTCATTCGAATTTTGGCACCTTTGGGACTAGGGTAGATTCTTCTGGTTCCACCCGGAAGGGCTGACGACTGAAGAACCGAAGAGCAGGCTCACCTTCCCGGTGATCGATAGAACGTCTCCCGCATCTGTATTCCGTAGACGTCCGCTCGCTTCCCCTTCTATCTCGAGATCGGTATATTTTTAATAAACGCGAGCTCAAAAATGCGAGAGATTCTGAACTGCTGGAGCATGCGAAAGAACGCTGGAGGGCATCAGGTAAAGTGGTTGAACGCAAAACTCACACGATTGTGTTAGTATTTTTGTGTAAAAAGGACTATACAGAATAGTTGTTGTGTCGTCTTCAACTTATTTCTATGACTCTTTCAACATTCTTATACCTGGGTACACCTATTATCACCTATTATCATAAACCTCAGAATTTACTCAATTTCCTGTCTGCTTGCCGGATAATTTCTCAAGAGAAAGAGTACCTGCAATAGAACTGAATTGATTTGCTGTAAACAACACTCCTCTAGAATATGATATTCCACACAACAAACCGAAAAGAATCCACGCGAAATATGTTGTTGTTGTCATTACGGTCAAGGGGACTCAAGAAGTACTGGTATTTTTGCTTTTTATGGAGGAAGAGGGAACGTTAAAAGACTATTTTCAAACTGCGGCTTGAATAGGTTTCAAATACAGTATATCTATAATTCTAGTAATTTCTTCGGATCATGTTTAAACTCTATCTTGGAGAACAATTCTACATTCTACATCCGCACACTCGTACCTACATAAATACAACATTGATCTAATCTTAAATTTTTGTCTACAGGTGAGTGCAGACTTTGATCACTGTCTAGATTAAGACAAATCTTCTCCGAAAGTAAGTTTCCTAAAAATAAAGCCCCGTATTGCCATTTTCTCGCTAATACAATACAAAACATGTTATAAAATATTGAAAAACTTACGTAATAGAAATTGTAGGGAGAAATAATTATAAGGCCATCTAGATACACAATGGAGGCCGTCACAAGGGTATACTCGTAAATAGATGTCATATCAAAACGGTGCAAATTATTACACAAATGTTTATTGTTTTTCTATATAGATCACTCGTCTGCAAAGAGCACGGCTTAGCCATTGTTACCACCAACCAACTTGAAGAAAAACATCGATCGCATTTCGGTCAGCTAACATTTGAACGGAGATTCGGCCGCTTTTGTGATTCACACTCAGGAGTCTGATTTATCCCTTAAGTTTTTCTAGGGAGCGAACGGTTTGTCCTACAGGGCTCCGCGTGGTCTCTAAAAATTTTAAAAACGCTGCAAATTGTAACACAATGGTTTATTATTTTTCTATATAGATCACTCGTCTGCAAAGCCACCAACCATCCAACATGAAGAAAAACATCGATCGCATTTCGGTCAGCTATAATTTGAACGGAGATTAGGCCTCTTTTGCAATTCACACTCGTGTTTCTGATTTATTGTAAGTCCAGCCCTTAAATTCTCTTAGGGAGCGAACGGTTTGTCCTATAGGGCTCCGCGTGGTCTCAAAAAATTCTAAAAATTCTATACTACCTTAAATTGATGAAAAAAACCTCTAAGTATGTCAGTTTTTTGATTTAGGGCGTTTTCAAAATTTCAAAATTTATTTTTGAACCCTTAGAAGTGACCTACATCAACCAAAATCTTCGGGGCACAACTAGGCCCCAAATGGAGCCTACATACCAAATTTCATCAAAATCGGTCAATGCTAAGTGGGGAAAGTGCCGAGTACGGCGTAAGGCGGACGGACGGCCAAATTTTGGTTTATTATTTTCAATAATGAACCTTTGGAATCGACCAAGAAAAAAAATAGTTTAACACCCCCTAAAATTTTGATGGTTTACGTTTCAAGGTACGTAGAATCCAAAAAAAAAAAAAAAACTTGGAACGTAAACCAACAAATTTTGATGAGGGGTTAAAATGTTATTTTTCATGGTCGATTCCAAAGGTTCATTATTGAAAATCATAAACCAAAATCGATAGTTTCAAAATCCATTTCCGAATCTGCTGGTTATGTTTATCAATTACCTCTACTTCAATTACTTCTCATCGCGTTCAAGGTTGGTAAGACGCGAAATCCAGCGGTGCCGAACGCGTCACGCGGGTCGTTGAAAATGAAATTTCTACGCTTCGTTAGTCTTCCTCCTGCGCCTCACGCCTCACCCCGTGAAAGGTTCCAAACTTTCACGCATATTTGCGAGTCAAAGCCCGTAACTAAAGGCAAGTTAGACACCCACCGTCAACTATTCAACGGGAGTAGTTGGATACCTCACCTCACCGATACGATCAAAATGGAAATTCCTTGTAAAAGTATTGCCGCATGGCCTATTTGATTATCGTACATATCTCTCTAAATTGTCTTAATTCAAAGATAGTGGAGGCCCATGTTAATGATGTTTTGTGTCTTGTTATAGAAAGATATATAGATATTTGTTTATTGGCTCCATTTTGTACAATTTTTACAAGAAGAAAAATTCATTTAAATGGGTGCGATTTGCTCTGTTTCCTACCCGACGTTAGACTTGGCCCGCGTTGTAGAGTAGGATCTTTGCACAATTACTACCTCTGGGTAAGTAAATTGATAAATACATATATTATGATACACAAATCATATGATATTTATATGATATAAATTATATTATATTACTACATAAAATATAGTCATTATTATCAAAGACCTAGTAGTAATGAAAAGTATAGCAAGCCAAGAGTTAGTTGCTCATTTACCGCCATTAATAATTATACTTCAGGTACAGAAGTAAACTGTTTGGCAATCATCAGCTAAGTTGTACTACTAATCATTAGGCGCCATGGATCTACTAATCATTATTACTACTAATCATTAGGCGCCATCATACCAGCCGTTTGGACGTAGTTGGTTCAGCCGTCGGGGTGCGATGGAGTCGGCCGTTTGAGCGGGTTGGTCCAGGCGTTTGGTCTTAGCAGGTTCAGATGTTCGGGAATGATTTAAACGAGTTATAAAATCAGAAACCTCCAAGGTGCAGAATGCTGATAAAAAAGTCTGACAAGTTGGGTGGGCAGTGTAGTTTCCTTGTACAGAATAACAAGGAATTGTCCAAATTGTTGAGTAAAAATGTTCATTATTGAGTGGTATCTCCAATAAATTATCAACATCTTTGATCACTTTACATCTCCTAACAAAAAGCTCAAGATTTCCTCAATTTGTGAGCGACGAAGCCTTCAAGAGATTCTGGGAAAGAACTCACTATAATTTTAACAACTTCTTCATGATTTGTGATTCCGAAATTTGTTTCCTGAAAGGACATTGAATTGCAGCCAATAAAGTAGCTATTGAAAATTATAACGTAATGAAATATGAACGTCAACACAAATGTGAAATGTGTCCTCCTATACGGGTGTGAAACTTGGAAGATGACAAAAGCACTTATAAAGCAATTGCAAGTTTTCACGAACCGTTACCTTGGGAGAATTGAAGGGTCTTTCGGCCGGACACAATCTCAAACAACGACTTGCGGGAGAGGACCCATCAGGACCCCATAGAGCTGCAGATCAGAAAGAGGAAATGGGGGTGGATTGGTCACACTCTTAGGAAGGGTGAAGAATCCGTTGAGAGGGCATCCTTGACGTGGAACCCTCAGGGTTCCCGAAGGCCTGGACGCCCTAGGATGACCAAGAGACAAACAGCTGAGGAGGAAATAGGAGAAGTTGGAAAAACGTGGAACGAGGTTGTTAGACTGAGCCAGAATCGGGATAGATGGCGAAATTTCGTTGAGACCCTATGGTCCTCTAGGAGCCAAAGGAGTTAAAGAAGAACGTAGATGACCTCAGTGGTTGAAAACGAGCAAAATAAAAAATAAATGAAATAAAAACAAAAGTAAAAAGATTTGTTCGATTGTTTTACTGTTTTTTTTTGTCATCAAACAGGAACACGATTGAAAAGTCGTTCCCAATTATTGTTATTGATTGCAAACCGTAGCGTCAATAGTCAGGAATTCAAACCATAAACATTCATAACCTGGGTGGTTCTATTAATTTCTCGAGGCTGCGAAGCTTTACTTGCTTGACCAGTTTGTCAGAGTCAAGATTAACGATTCTTACAGATTCCCTCTTCTATCCAGGCCCCGTCTGCCAGAAATACCTTCAGCTGGAAGCTCAAATTAGAATGATGGGATCTTACAGTTTGGCCCTCAGAATTGGTAGAAACTGCATCAAGATGACCCCTAAAGAAATTTGTGGGAACTGCAATCTTAAAACTCACCAGACTATATTCCATGTTCTTTTTGAATGAATGCCAACTCTAGAGAGGAACTATGTCCTTACCTTCTCTATCCAGAATGTGCCATACCGATCATCCGGTCCCCAAATGATGTTGACCTCCAGTGACTCCATCAATTCGTAATTTCCTTACTCAAAACAAGAAGCCTTTGTTTATTCGATGAAGAATGATATTTTGCTCAGCTTTGATGGTTTCGACAATCCGTGTTCATAGTTGTGCTACCAAGTTTCTCAGTCGTGCATTGCAAAACTACGCATGGTGATGAGCTACTTTCTTGTTTTTCCTTATTTCTTTTTGGCTTAATTTTTTCTCATAAAGCAAGAGATACTTTGTTCATTTTAGTATTATTATTTTGTTATTATACTCGTGTGTAACTCCACCTTTCATGTCCGATAATGACGAAAATAAAGGTTATTTTGATTGATTGAATGGTTATATTATTCGACAAACGTTGAACCTATTGAGAACATGGAGAAACCATAGGAGAGGATGATCACCCACCAAAACGGTTGTGTCGGTGTTCATTGTGCCATTCATTGCAAGAACTCAGTTTCTTTCACCCACAGATGATGAGTCTTGCCAGAACAACTCAAATCTGCAATAACCAAAAAAAAAAAAAAAAAAAAATCGATTTTTTGCACTTAGTTTTTTTATTCCTGGCATATTCAATTGATAATTTACCGGTTACTTACCCCTTGAATGGAACGGAACATTTTGAACACATATTCAGTCATAGACGACTTCAAAGGATTCAAGGGATTGAAACGCTACCCCACCCAATCTCACCTCTTTTATATGCTTATCATTCTTGTCATTGTAGTAAAAACGATTTCCACCCTTTATAACTCAATTCCATCGTTAATGGCGCAGTTTGTCACAAATCCCACTATGGCGACGGAGGAAGGAAATACGCTCCGAGCCGTGAAATGTTTCATTCTCTCTGATTTACGCTTTATGGATCGGGAAATGGGCTGTTACTGCACTTGCTGTGTACGAGAGAGATATCGCCCAGTTTTAGTTGTACATTTCTTTTTGATTTACGAAACACGCGCCTACAACATTGCAATAAAATTCGAAGCATTGCATCCCTCGGAGCTCCATACAACGTATAGATAAGTTCCTTTTCATAAATGTAGAATGTTCAGTTTGTACGAAATTTCACTTCTAGATGAGACCAAGGCTAGGGAGGTCTTTTGGCATGAATTTGCTTTAGCCGAGACCTAACTGCCAAAAAACGTTATAAGTACAAGGCCCTTGGACATATTATGTCTATTGCTCATGATACATTTTCCTACATAATTAAGACTCTATCCTCTGATCTATTGAAGCCTTGTCATGTAAATATTGAGATTCTCACAGGAAACCATCCCTCTATGAATGAATCCCTCTACGAAAAACGCTTGCATACGAGTCTGCAACGCATTGGGACATTTTCATGTAGGTAAATTGCTTTTTACCTCACTATAGGATTTTATAACCCACCCTCCGTTGTTGTCAGAATGTGAAACGAATCATTAACATAATAACATAGATATATTATGTTACAAATTGACACAATTATTAATATTAAGAGGTAGGTACCTAATTTCAATAAAATAGACGATTCCGGATTAATTATCTTCTACACTCAAGATCATTAGTTTGTAAACAAAATATGAGAACAGTTATGCCCATAGCTCCGCTATTCGTATAGTCAATATGTTATGGAGAACATGAAAATGTTCGTTAAATCGAGAGCTTTCCGAAGAGTGGTGAACGATTTTTGTGGGTTAAAAAGTGTAGAAAAGGAACAAACCTAACAACGGGGTCGTTGTAAGCGGAAATCATTATAAAGGCACTGTAACACAATTTCGTTACGCAATTTCGTGACAGTTTTTTGTGCTATGTGCCAGGGCAAAGACATGAAAATGTCAATAATTATAACGTTTCATAATTTTATGAAATTGGAACAAAAATAGCGCGATACCGATAAACATCCATTGCTAGGGGGTGATGTCCGCTAGCGACCTGGTATAATACAAACTCATGATAAGACAAGAAAATTCAATAATGCAAATATCATTAATTTTATAAATAATCCCTGACGAATGAGAGCGAATGGGAAGTTAATGAATTATGAATTGATGTGACGTTATGAATTGATGTGAAGGGGACAGAACATCGTCCTCAGATGCTGGTTTCCTCTTAAAAGACGGTAGTGATATCCGTTTTAGGCTTGAAGCATGTTCATGTTTTGTAATTTTGGCCGAAGGCTCAAATTATTATTATTTTTCAGAGAGAGAGAAAAAAAAACTTTATCGAACATTGTAGAAGGGATAAAGGTGGGCAAGGACTCCAGTAGTTGTCGAAACGTAATGGATTTACCGAAAGTTCAAATGAGATGCCAAAAGTTCAAATTAGTAAGTATGCCAAAAATTCAAATTGATTCATGCCGAAGGTTTTTTTTTCAAGCGTGAATGTTTGAGGCGTTAATCTTGTGGGAGCCAAATTGCTGCTCCGTTCTCCAGTCCGAGTCCTCGGACTTGTTTCCATGGGCCTCTTAGTCTCATGGAAACCGCTCGATGGATGAGAGTTGAGTTTTCACTCGCGTCCACATCATCACTTGAGCGTAGGATTTGGACCATTTATTGGCAAGGCGTAGGAAGGCATTCTCGAGAAAAGCGTCGTACTCTTTAAGCAATGCTCCATCGCATGAAATTACGAGTGGTATGAAAGACCCTCCCATATCTTCGGCTATTTTGTCGCATTTTGCATGTTTGGGTTGGGCAGCATGGCGAGAGATGGTAGATGAAACCGCGGATCAGGGTGATGGAAGCCCTAAGCGCTGAAGCCTAGTGGATTATTGTGCTACTCCGGGGATTCTGTTCCTAGTCAAAGAGTCCTAGCTCTTTGGTGAGGGCCAGTAGCGGTTTGGCTAGATTTGTGCTGGGAAAAGCCTCCATGGGTGTAGGTGACCCGAGGAGGTGAAACCTGCGATTTGATAGCATTTCGCAATCGAATATTATGTGGGAGGCTTTTTCTTCAGCCTCTCCACACAGCCTGCAGAGGTTTGTATTCTGATTTACCCCAATGCGGTTGAGATGAAATCGGAGTGGAGTAAAGCCTGATACCAGGCTGACCACAAACCTGACTTCTTTGCGGCTTAGCCGTAGCAGCTCTTCTGTTGCGCTGGGGTTAGGTTTGGCCACCATGCGCTTACTTAGAGCATGCCCTCTAAGATTTGACCATCTACTAGTGGTTTCGTTAGTGACCCACCGGTTTATGGTCGCCCTAAAGGAAGATTTGGGAATGCCGATGGCTGGCTCTGGACCACTGAACGGGATTAATGAGCCCCTTCTGGCCAGCGTATCTGCTTTCTCATTTCCCATTACTCCGCTGTGTTCTGCTACCCACTCCAGAGAAACCCTGTTGTGTTGCAATAGGAAGCAGAAAGTTTGAAAGCAGTAAATAATTCCAATCCCTGTACCATTCCCCATTTTGGATCCATCTATAAACCAGAATAGGTTGAGAGAACAGCTTTGAGAGAGATGGTAGGCCGGTCCATGGACGTGTAAGAGACTGCGTCAGCGTTTCTAACGCGGGTATTAAAAAACGCAGGTCTCTCACAGTCCCACACACCATGAACCTTCATGTCTGCCACCAGGCTGGGGCTGCCATCAGCACTTACACGAAGAACTGGCAAGTGTGACAAAACTGATCAATGCAAGGCTTGCTATTTGGTGCTTCATACAATTGCTTGCTGGCTGCAAGCTCAGTGGTTTTTCTCTATGTTGCCACTTCTCGCAAATTTGACACCACACCCTCTTCGTACTGGGCAACATCCAAGGTTCTGCCACTCCTTATGGCATCAGAGAGTGGCGCTGTGGCTTCTCTGGATATCTCGTATGCCATTGAAGCCGCTTTGACGTGATTTTCAAGAGACATTATTATTTTCATTTGATTATTTATAATTTCCTTCGAAAAACCATGGATATTTTTGTGAATATGAACATGAACGAATTTGTTGGGGGTTTTGATTTTAAATTGGAACACTCTGGTAATAAATCTTTAGAGTTCAATCGATTGCAGGTTTATCCTTTTCGGATTGAATTCCTTTTGAGTTCGGAGTACGTCCAACCAGATATTACTTTCGATTCACTACCCTGGCCTCTCAGATGAAGTATTTCTCAACGCTCAGGAAGAGAAATGCCATCATTCTTTTCCAATTCACACTAAATGGACCGGAAACCGTAGTTTTTATCTCTCTTAGGATTCGTACCTTATTTGTCAGGGATGAAATAAAGTTATACTTGGCCCACTAAGACACGGCCTTAGACATCTACCTGACTCATACTACCTAGCAAAATTATTTGTCGTATTTTGTTATTATCCGATTAGTGAATTTACTCGTATAGTGTTCTTCTTCTTAGTGGCATAACAGCTCTCGAGGTCTCCTTCAAAGAAACAGAGTACCTCTTATGAAGTAAGCGTGTGGAACAACCACAGAGTATCGGAGACAAGTACCGGGAACAACCATTAGTTTCGTTTTTCCAGTGTGGCTTTGGAACGACAGATGGCGATACCTGATGAGTGGAACCTACCCAAATGTTTCCAGCCACACTTCAAAAACTAACTTTAGCCACTTAAACAATGATAACTTCTATAAAAATAATCATAAATAAATATGTAATATTGTTTATAAATAATAAAAATAGATGTAAATATAATTTTATTATAAAATGTAAATATAATTATATATTTATGGATAAATCTAATCAATGTGGTAAAAATTCACGGATTGTTTGGGTGGAAAATAAAATCAGAATGATCGGTAGATGTTACTTAGCTCCTACTCCAATACACTGTAATCAACTGCGCTACTATGGTAGGACTTGGGTAACACAGTTTCAAATCCATCAAACATGATTCAGGATCGATTACCCCTCACATCATCAAGTGTAGAGTAAAAGGCTTCTCAATGCGTTTCAAATTCCCGAGTTTTTGTTAAAAAAGTCATCAATGTGTTATTTTACAGCAACAGTGGATTCTTAGGGGTTAAAAGTTTCTTCGATGCTTTTAAGTTCTTTGCTGTTGTATTCCACTCACGTCTCTCATCATAGATTTTTATTAGTTCGTGGCTGGTTCTTGTTGTCCTGATCTGATCTTATCGAATAGTAAAAGTAACTCCAAATATTTTCTTAAAACACCACGTACGAACTGCTGGAGCGCTGCCTCATCGTACATAGAGCGTCCAAGCTCTCTGATCCACATTTTAGCAGGAGTTCAATTAGTTTCTTGTACAGTCGGAGCTTCAGGGTCGTCGGCGGGCGACAGATAGTTACTAAAATTCGGTGATCCGAATTTCGACATTGTAAATGAATTTCCTCACTTAGGTGTCCTATCCTGGAATTTGAGTAGATGGGCCTCGTGTTGTTACTTTTTATCAAGAAGCTGTTCCACCTCTCTCGTTCCACAATGAGCTATGTTTACCTGAGATGGAGTTGAACATCCAGAGAGAGATTCAGTGTTTCCTAAAGGTTTTCAAGATGAAAGAGTCGCGCCTTCCAAAAATAGTATCAGTCGAGATGGTGAGGAGCAGTACAGGTTCGTCTAATTGTACAATGAACAGGTAGTCTAGTAGTACAGTAGTAGCACGCCTTGATGGTCTTCCAGATCCCTGTGGTTTCAATTGTTCAATGAGTAAATTAAAACGTTCATTATTTGTCCAGACTATAAAAGGAGTGTTAATTTTGTTTCTATGCAATGGTGATGCTACAGAGTAATGGTTTATTTAAGACAAATAAAACGAATTAAATCCAATCTTTTTATATTTTTAAAGAAAAGGGAGAGCCTACCTACCTAGGAGCTCCTTGTACTTTTAAGAGTAAAATAAACTGGAAATATTGGACAACTGTTCGGTAGGTACTTAAAAGTTATAAATTGTCTGACCGGGATGAAGGCGTGGCCGGAAGAAAAAACATTGTCGCATCAATCTTTCGACCGGCAGGGCAGCAACTAGGGATGGCAACGATATATCGATATATGAAATATATCGATATATTACGTTTGATATATCGATATATTTATATCGATATAGAGAACCGATATTATCGGTCAATATCGATATATTTAACGATGTATCGCGACATGTTTTCAAGTTTAAAAAAACAAATTTTTTTTAGTAAAAATTAAATATTGAAATGAATGGACGAGAAGGGACGCCTGTACTTCTAAAAACATCAAGTAATTTTATTCCAAATTTTGTGGGTACCTACTGATGGGTTGATTTCAGACTGTTGACTTCAGCTCAGACATGATTGTGTACATAGTATTCACCTACAGTGGCTCTCAAGGCTCAAATACTTGACAAGCCAAAATTAATGGAGGCTCGTCCAGCTTAAAACTACCTACTATACGAAGTGAAGCAGGTTTTCACAACAATTATTTTCAATTTTGAAGGATCCTGATCGTCCACAGTACCTATACCCCTGTCAATTTATAAATTAATTTAACATTGCAATGACATTTTCGCACTTTTTTCCAGTTTTTAAACAATGAATTTCGATTATTCATACCCAGTAACTTTTGAAAGTAGGTTAATACATATTTCACACGGTTTTTCCAAATAGATCTTCCGATGTGTCGAGTATATCGATACTATTTCCTCCAAAATGATGTTAGTAACTTTTCAATTCACCTACCTACTTACTTCTTCAAGTTTTTCCAAGTAAATACTCCGATATGTCCATAAATGTCATCCTAATTTATTTTTATATTGTTTTAAAACTATTAAATTCACCTACCTACTTCACATGTTTTTTAAAGTAGATCTTCCGATACATCAAAAAATCGATATATTTTCTCCGATATATCGAAATATCGATATATTTTCTCCGATATATCGAATGTATCGATATCTCATTGACGATATATCGATATATTTCATTCGATATGCCATCCCTAGCAGCAACTGAGCGGAAATTTGCCTGATGTGCGTATGCGTGTGTGTGTGGTACTGCTTTTCTGAGGAAGAAAAGCTGAAACAAAAGTACAGGCGGTGAGTGCAATGTGGTCGGAAATATGTCGAGTGTCCACACCGAATTTTGGTGATGCCGACATACATTGACTGACGACGGTAAGCGGTGACAGAAATCCGGACAAGTGAAGTGGAATCCAAACTTCGGAGAGGGATGTGAATCAACATCCAGAAACGCTGGAAGGTGGCCGAGAAGAGAAAGAAGCAGGCAAAAATGGCAGTTCTTTTCCTGGCGAAAACTGAGCAGTCACCTGCACTCTGTGGGGCGAACTGATTAACGGAGGAAGGAAGGACTGGATGGGTCCTCGGAGGTGATGAAAGGAGGTGGTGTTGACGCGCTTAGAGTTCGATGCGAATCACAATCACTTCACGATAAAACTGTTACTTACCTATTTTGTTTTGTTGGGCGTCAACAATGGGGAAACATGAAATTAATTTTGGGTTTGCTCCATGGTCAAGATTTAATAATGTCTCTCTTTGTGAGGTGTGTTGATCACTATGATATTGGAAACTTAAATTCTAATAGGGTCGATCGTTGGATGTGAAATATTGGGGACATGTTCTTGAAAGTCAACACAAAAGAAAAAAAATAGATTCTTTGTGTAGTGAACCACTATTTATTGTAGTATTTTCGCAATAAAAATAACGAAAGAGGTCCTGGCAAAATAGGAGGAGCCATCCCCTTCAGGGAGAACTCTTCCAGGGTAGGAAGGGGGTTGCCTCGAGTGGAGACTCACCCCCTATCGCAACTACCCCTTCGTTATAAGGGCGTACTCCGGCCCTTGAGAAACCATTCAATCCGAAATTTTCCTAGCCTTCAGCCCAGTTACAAACCGCCTATTCTGCCAGTATCTTGATCGAAGCGTTTTCTGAAAAAGTTGAAGTTTTTCTTTCAAGATTTCCCAAGTCAAATCTTTGCTTACTCTAAACCTTATAAGACTACTTTCTACCCTTTTGGTCAAAATTCCTATATTACTATTTACTGGAAGGAAATGCTGACTTCCTTTTGGTTCTGATCGCTATGCGACCAATAAATAGTAATTTGCTCAAGTAAATTCAAATTTAAACAAATTGTGAGGTTGAAATGAGGCGTCGTTAAGTCAGTTCCTATCAACCTTACAACTTGTGCTTTTCAACTACGAAACTGACTACCGGTAATTGAATTGAGACGTCTTCGAGTCAGTTCCAGTCAACGGCTGGTAGTTAACTAGTGGTAGCTCCAAAGTGGAATGCTGACGTTACTTTACTGCTCGCTACCAATTTGGATGCATTAATATCTAGTCAGTAAAATCGTAGTAATTAGTCCAGTAAGGGGAGGAGTAACAACATTGTCCTGAGTCAAATTGTGTTCCCTTGGAGTCTGAACACTTTGGGAAGTGAATTACGATGGTATGATTCTACATCCGTCGTTTTAAGTATGATTGTATCAGCCGCCTCCGACAAACATTTAATTATCAAACAACTAGGTACTTAACTAAAATCCGACTAAGTGGTTCCTCCTTTCAGCTCTCTTTTCAGAGTAGCCTGGAGGGGGATCTCCTTGAAAGCTGAATTTAAAGAAGGGTGCGTCTTAAATACATAATTACAATGGAGGGCACAAAAAACTCTCCAACCATCAAGTGCTCCGTTATTATTTCCTCTTAGGTCTCGAGACTCTAGAGAAGACCGTTTGATTACTCAATGGGAAAGTTGCCATATTTGTTGTTTTGGAGCGCCTTCCTTCTCCAAACTTTTAATCATATTTACTGATTTTAGATTGGTAGGAAGAGGCCCGGAAAAAGTCCCCCTGTTTTCATTCCATCACGACTCCCCTGCTCGAACTCAATTCATTTTTCTAAGAGCTTTTCACTCGATTCATCATTTTTTTGTGAACGCAGCAATAAAGCCAACAATAATACCTGTCTAGACTCAATAGCGGGCTTTATGTCTGTGGGGATAAACATTTTAGTTGTAAGGAAAGCATTGTCCCGAGAACTTACTATTAATTTCATTTTTGGCTTAATCTGTAGACAATATTCAGGAAAATTGTGGTTATTTTTACAATCATGAATATGGTAATAGGTATAGTGAAGAATATTGTGAATATTTGAAGACGAAAAAACATGTTCCCACTTGGGTGGGCTGTATTAATTCCTCACTTATAGGTTCAGTCAGAATATCCTAATATGTAACTGATTGATGTGTAATATGTTAATGATTTTATAAACTGAAATTTGTAAGCAGATCGAAAATTTATGTTCCTGATAATGACGACGTACTTTTCGATTCTGGTTTATTATTTTCAACAATAAACCTTTGAAATCGACAAAAAAATAAATAAATAAATAACCCCTCTCCCCTCAAAATTAGGTACCTTTCAAGGCACGTAAAATCAGAAAATCTACTATACCCAACACTTTCCCTAGTTACCATGGGTCGATTTTGATTAAATTTGGTATATGGGGTCCATCTGGGGTCTAGTTGTGCCCGAAGCTTTTGGTTGATATAGTCACTTCTAAAGGTTGAAAAATAAGGGCTGAAATTTTAAAAACGCCCTAGATCAAAAAACTTCGACATTATGGTTTGGTTTTTCTTCAATTTAAAATAGTATTGAATTTTTAGAATTGAATGAGACCAACCTACCAAGAGTAAGACCAACCTTTCGCTCCCTATGAGAACTTAAGGGTTGGACTTACAATAAGTCAGAAACACGAGTGTGAAAATCGCAAATGAGGCCTAATCTTCGTTAAAATTTTAGTAGACCAAAATGCGATCGTTGTTCGTTTTTTCGAGTTGTACTCTGTTTTGCATCCTTAACCAGTAATCAAATTTCTAATGAAGGCACCCACAACTCTTCATCTCTTTGAATTGAGTGTAAAGCGTTTATTTCTTCAAAATATACTTGATTGTGAAATAGATATGTAGTACCTATGGTTATTATATAGTGACAATGGCTAAGCTGTGTTCCTTAGATCTACACAGAACAATAATAAACCGTTTTGTAATAATTTGCAGCATTTTTCACTATGGAACTCATAATGAAGCTAGTCCCCAACTACCCTCAATATTCCACCTTGCATTTACAATCTTACCTAGTACCCTTCACCCTGAAACGACAATAATTCTTATTGTATGGTATTATTATCCGTTCATACATTACCCTTGAGCTATCCTTCATGTACCATTTACAGGTTTTACTAGGTTAATTCCTGTTGCTTTTATGAATTTAATTAATTTTGAAAACTTGGTTAAAGTGCAAGAAAAAATCAACAATTTTTTACTTCAACTTTCTAGTCACTATAATTTTGATGTGCATTCCATCATGAAGACCATCTTTCATGCCATCGATTTCTCTCCACCTTCGTTGCATTGAGATTTTAACACTAAATGTGTTTTACGGAGGTTATTTGGAGGTAATCGTATACATTTTTGTTTCACAGGGAGCCTAATTAAAACTACTCATTCTGAATAACAATCTCTGATTATTCGGGTGAGTTAAATTCTCTCCTAGTGGACCCAAGAAGCGGAAATTTCGCAGGGAGTCTATTATTTACTCTACTGATTCTGAATAACCTCTAGTACGCTGTGGTTTTTAACATAGATTGTGCTTTATTCAGATTATTTGGCCTGAAAAAGAACGTCACGAAAGAACGTCGTAATATCCCTTGGTGACAAATCTCAAAAAAACACATCGATACCTTAAAGCTCAAAGACGCAAATTTCCAAAACGGAGTTTTGAGAAAAACACAAAAGAAAATTTATCAGTGCACAATTCCTAAAATAATGGCTTATTAACTTGTCTCCAGTACTCTGTGCTTATAAAACTAAACTCTTTAATTTCTTCAATATATTTTCAAGCTAGGTATAATCGTCAAGAGGACCATTAATATTTTGTTAAATTTTAGTTTTTCTGAAGTTGAAAGAAAGAAAAAAACATATTGTTTAGTAATAAATGCATTCCAGGGGACGTTCCATTAAGGTTTTCGCTTTAAGGTATCGACAACAAAGCGCAAAGGCGCTGTTTGGCGGTATGTGCGCTTGTCCATCTTCCTTTTTTAAATTTTTTTTTTCAACTTCAAAAAACTCAAATTTAACAAAATATTATTGATCCTCTTGACGATTATACCTAGCATGAAAATGTATTGAAGAAATTAAAGAGTTTAGTGTTATGAGCCTTTGTTTCAGGGATTGTGCACTGATGAATTTTCTTTTGTGTTTTTCTCTAAACTCCGTTTTTGGACATTTGCGTCTTTGAGTGTGTTTCATTGGTTTCATCTTTCATTATAACATTAACGACCCGAGGGACTGGGGGTGTCTCACAGGATTCATTCCAAAATAAATGTACCATCATGGACGAATACTACACACTCCCAGTGGTTTTCTAAAGGTAAATAAATGTGTCTAAATGAATTTACGAGTATATCAATTGTACGGTATTTTATTCCAGGTTTTCGGCTCCTCCAAATTGATTCAGGCTACTTCAAATTGACTCGATCAAAAACGGTCCGTTAAGGTCCTAAAAGTCAAAGTCGACTTTTGTTTACCTTCACTTTCACCGTGTAGCCCAAATATATCCTAAAGATTTCGCCATGGAAGTTTTCAAAAAATCTCGATAGAACAAAAAAATGATTGAATGAGAGAATTTATTCTCCCACCTCGCTTACTCCCTTGAATGCTCCAGTTCATATTCAATAGATACTCAATCCTTTTTTCCATGAGCTGGTTTGTTATACTTCAAAGCAATAATTCCTCGTTCACCAGCGCAGTTCATACCTGGGGAATTGTGTTTAGTATTGATTCGCCGTTTCCTGGAATGGGGGAACGACGTCAGCGAGAGGTGCTTCGTAAGCGTTTAAGCGGATTTATTTACAGCGGGGGTTTCGATTTATCAACTAAATCTTCCTGAATGCTTAGTCGAAGTAAGTTCTATTGAGAGGGGCCCATTGAAGGTGGTACACAATTCAGCGGTCGGTAACCCACCACTCAATTTGGTGTCTAGTAATCAAAACGTGCCTTATGACTCCCAGATGAACTGAATTCCTACGTGGGGCACAAATGTGTGGTAGGTTTCCTGGGCAGTATACCTTCTTCACGTAGGATAAATTTACATGAGTAATGAGTTGGTGTCATCTTTATTGATTGTATCATCGTACAGTGTGATGATTTTCATGATCATGTAGATGGCAAACATCAAACTTGTTGTCAAACATCAACACAATCGAGAGTGATGGTTCCGATTATGTTGACGATTTTTCTCTCTTTCGCATGTACAGAGGCTTCAAATATTGGAATCGTGATAAAAAAATAAGCAGTAATCTTAGCACCAGCCCAGAAAAAACTACCCACTAAAATTGCGCTAAATCTTGCCAACAGATCTCGAGTGATAATAACTATAAAACGCTGCAAATTATTACACAAAGGTTTATTATTTTGATTTATAGATCACTCGTCTGCAAAGAACACGGCTTTGTCGTTGTTACCACCAACCAGCATGAAGAAAAACATTTCGGTCAGCTAAAATTTGAACGGAGATTCGCCCTTTTTTGCGATTCACACTCGTGTTTCTGATTTATCATAAGACCAACCCTTAAATTCTCGTGGGGAACGACTGTTTGTCCTACAGGACTCCGCGTCGCACACTACTGTGAGTATGTGTAAAAAATCGAAAAACGGACGTCTATCAGTTTTGGAACGGAGTGCAAGAGCCTATCCCCAGATAGTAGCACAACACATGTAAATTTGTGTTTCCTCAAGTGCAATTGGTCGCCTATGGATTCCAAGATGGTATAGCGTTTTGGACTGTCAGCTCATTTACAAGGGTCAGAGTTCTGAGTTGGGTATTTATTCATTGTGTCAATTTGTAACAATTATTGATTATTGGAAAAAAGTAATGCTGTCATGATGTGCCTTGCGTTTTGTCACCTGGGGGCGCAAAAGAGTTCTTTCACTGACCCACCCATCTCATTATCGCCATGTTCCACTGCCACTTTTAAGGATTAGGGCGCAAGTGACGACTGCCCATCGACCTAGGAAAATTTGAAATTTACAACCCCCTATTTTTCATCCCTTAGAGATTAGGTACACTAACCAAATGGTTCGCGGCATAGCTAGACCCCAATTGGACCCAAATACCAAAGTTCATCAAAATTAAGTACGGCGGACGGACTGAACATTTTATATTCGATTTCTGGATTTTACATACCTTGTAATGTAAACCACAAATTTTGTGGAGGAGGGGGGGGGATTCTATTCCTTGCTAGATTCCAAAATTTCATTGTTGAAAATAATGAACCAAATTTCATTTCGGAGGACCCTAATTAGTTACTTGTTACATCAATACGAAGCTTTTTTTGGCAGTGAGAAAGACTGACAAAAATTTTGATATGTTTGAGAAAGCCGTTTTCATTTCCTCGATTCCTAATTCAATTTTTTGTCAGAAGGTGTTCATGAATTCAACATGATCATTCTATCCTGGGGTGGACTGAAATTACAGGATTCATCTGCTCACCCAACCCAACCCAATTCTCCATATCTCGCGGGTCGAGGGAAATTTCTTCGTTGAACGTGAAAAAGCCATTTCTTACGGCCCCAGCCCGCTCCCGTATAATGTTGTGAAAATGGCCTACTGAAGCATGCTGAATGTGATGCCAGGGGGTGTATTACGTATTCTCCTGAGGTCGGGAGAAGCCACCCGAGAAAATTCTCGGGCCGGGAAGCCTCCTGAAGAGGGTCTCTGATCAATATAGCCGGAATTGAGAATGCCTGCGTTCCTTGAACCTTGTTGAAACTTATGTTTTATTGATGATGGAATTATATACGTACCTACATACTTAGAACCGCCAAGAAAAAGTTTACTGGATCTCAAATATATAAGAAAGTTGGAAAGGGGAACCGCGAGATGAATGTTGAACTGTCCTCAGTAGTTTAGATTGATATTGGCGTTCACTGGAACAGTGATGGAGCGCCCAGCTATTAGATTAGATAGTTATTAGATCGCGGAGGTCTTTCTTCAATTATTGCTTTAGCCTTCCTTCTGAGGACTTCTGTCCCGTGGGAAGTGTGAGAGGGATTTAAGAATAAAAAAATAAAATATCATTATTTTCTCTAGATTCACTAGGTTTTTCAGTAAAGTGGGCTCAACCCGATAGGATTCGTAGCCCAGGATATCAATAGAAATCGCATAATTCTGAAGTTAATACGAAAGGCTTATGATAGGCTTGTACTCTCCCCAATACTAACTTGAAATTTTCGAGATCCTGCCCTGGTGAAATATGGAATCGAAGCTTCAGGATGTCGACAATTTTCGGGATGCTCCCTAGGAAGTCCATAACCCGTTTCTTTCCTTTGAAACTAATGTGTCTCTGGAGCCTTTTGAGGTTTCAAACTACTGTATGATTGGAGCAGGGCATTACTTTACTTCAGGTGTTTGTACCATGGTTTGACATGTTTGTTTCACCAATGTGTCAGAAGATACTTCCTGACCGTCAGTCTTGATGTCTTCGATGACTTCGAATACTGCTACTCGCGCCTTCTAGTTTCTCGACCTTCTCCGCCAGAGCAGCCACAGCAGCCAGAGCCTGATTTAATTTTTCATCTTGCTACTAGCAACTTGAACGAGGCGAAGTTGATGAACATAAACGGTTTAGCCGTTCCTGTTCGGACTTCACTATAATCTCCCCCACCTGTTTCTACCTTTATTATTCCTCACTTTCATACCTGTATTTTCCATCGTAATTCAAATGGTTCGAAGGACCGCAATGTCATGCACTCTGCTTATTTACATATTTACTTATGCTTAGATAAGTATAAGGAAAAACACGACCACTTCTAAGGATTTTCAGTACTCAAACAACTTTTATTCAAACATATTATTGACGTGGTCAATTTGGAAATATTCAGCGAAAATATCATAATTTAATGAAGTAACTCCATAATATAAACAATGCTATGTGTTCAGTACAAGTAGTAGGAACCTACTTGTGATGAACGAGTTTCTCAGATAGGGAAACAGAATCTGAAGGGCTGCTTCGTCTGGATTAACAAAAAAATATTCTTTTTAGCATAAATGGACTGTATAGGGGGTTAGCACGATTCAAATTTTAATAGTAGATGACGGAGATTCACTGCTGATGCGTCGTTTTCGGGCCCAGTACTTACGAGGTTGAGAAGGAAGACAGGCGAAGCTCGTAGGACACGTAATTTGGATCGTACGGGGTCGTTACCAATGTTATTGAAATTTACTTTAATGAAAAACGCCGGAAAACCAGGTCGTTTTTGAAAGAAGATGCGAGACGCAAGGGAGGATAATGCTCGGCTGAGAAGCATGAGCGAACCGAACGAGGTGACAGTGAGATTGGTAGGACCCACAAATAGCGCTCCAGACAGGAATCAATTTGACGATGTTTATTCTGCAGGTACACTATGCATAATTGAATGATTTGATTTTATTATTAGGCTTAAGACAAGAAATTCACCTTGGACAGACCGACAGACAGAGCCGTCGGCTCGTCGGCTGTTTGGTTTGAACCGCAGTATGTGCGCGGAAATTTCGATTTTAGAAGTCAAAAATTGTTTTGACTTGCAGCACGAACGTTAAGTTTCCTACTTTCGGAAGGAAGCTAAATCAACAATAAGGAACATGATACATCCCTAAGTATGTTGAAAATACATTCATGAGGTTACGTTGTAGACTATATTACCTCATTAAGTTGAGATGTCCAGATGTTGTGTGATTTTGGGTCAATGATTGAACGAGACGTTGTCAGTCACACATAGTTTTATTTCGTATTTCTACAGGGGACCGGTTTCGGACGTTATGCCATCATCAGCCTTGGGAGAAAATTGACGAATCGCAGGTTCGAACGGGCGATTCGTCAATTTTCTCCCAAGGCTGATGATGGCATAACGTCCGAAACCGGTCCCCTGTAGAAATACGAAATAAAACTATGTGTGACTGACAACGTCTCGTTCAATCATTATATTACCTCAGATTATTACACCCCCACTACCTGGTATTACAGCCCTATAAACTTCAAATTATGCTAGCTCATTCTTCGTTGTATTGGTTATCGAGGAAAAATGTCCGAAATTAATTAACAATGGAATCCTGCCCAGGGCAGCCATTGTTTACTTTCTTCGGTTTCCAACATAAACACAGGTTCTCGAATCCTATAATAATAAGCGGATAATTGTGTTTACCTACTTGCCGTTACACGGCCCTTTATCAAAAGAGTGAAAATTATTGTGACACATAATTGTACGCGAAACTCATTATATTAAAAGTGTATTTTGCTAAACAAACCTCTCAATTTTTGGTACAACAACAATATAATATCAATATGTTGTGGAGTGGTTTGAAGGGAAGGGGGGGGGGTATACTTTTTCGCTCAATTCCAAAGGTTCATTATTGAGAATAATAAACCAAAATACATGGTTTTCTACGCTGAATCACATGGTAGAGTTCTTCAAGTGCACCCAACTGAGGTCAATAATTATTGGATTTCCTTTGGCTTAGTCTTTCGTATTCCACGGGGGAAATCCTTCGGGAAAATACTTCAATTTAGATATATTTGCTTCTTACCTTCCTGTTGGTTCATCAAAGTTTTTGTTTCTTTGAGGAATGTTAAACGAGAATTCCAACATGAGGGATGCATGCAATTTCCTAAAATTTTGATTTTCATACATTTCTTATTAAAAGTTTGCGATTCATTTCAATGTTTTCACTTTATTTTTAGAATACCCGTTTGTAAATGGAAATTTATGTAGGTACCGTAGAAACGGTAGATTAGAAATGGGGGGGTGAATAAAAACTTTTTCTGGAAAAGGCATCAGATGGCCTCTATCGGGCCAATATTGAACTAAAAAATCAAACAAAAGGTTCCACCTTCTTCAGAGGATGTTGGGTCTACGATGACATCATCAGCGTAGTGACAAGTAGGTCACTATGTCCGTCATGGGTGAAAGGCCGACTCAGCTTTTTGGCTCTTATCAGCCATATCTGATAAGCAAACTCGACCAGGTAATTAGTACTGCCCGCAACTTGTTGCATCTCTCTGTTAAGATCTCAGCTTTTCAAATCGGTGAGAAGATTATTTTTAACTTTGTTTGTTGATTTTATCATTGGCATTTTAATTGATTATGTCAGTTTCGCGGGTGAATAGAAACATTAATTAAGGTACCTTAATTTAGCTTAAACATTTTAATTTAGGTACCTGAAAGTTTGACTATCATTTTAGGTATAGTGTACAAGATAAGTTAAGCTGAACCAGCTTAATGAAGCTGTGAAACAGTAAAAATTTTTATCAAAATAGGGAAAGCTTACATTTTTTGTAATAAAAATTCGTTTTCCCTTTTAATGGCTCTATTTTTTGGTCGTTCAATTTTTTCCCCTCTCAATATCCATTTTGAGCTTTTTTAAAAAGATTCCTGCCGTTTCCAATCTTATATGAAGAAACAAAAAATTTAGAGAAAAATAATGGCTGTTTCTATTGTAACCTAGTTGCTGGGGAATAGAAACAGGACGTACAAAATTTTTTTTTGCCCTCATGGCACAAAAAATGTGATTTTTGACCACGAGGGCTTGAAGTACAAGTGACGACCGGACTTTTAAGATACTAAAAACAATTTTTTTTTTTTAAAATAATGAGGAGGTGAACCATCACTTTGACGTTCAAAACTGTTTCTATTCACCCGGTTCTACGGTAATTCATTTAGGTTCGAGGAAGAAGACATGGCAAACAACACTTTCCCCATCCGCTCGGAGTTGAACGAAGGATGCTGAGCCGGAGGGTCGATCAATGTTTGCGAATAATTCACTCATTTTGTTTGCGTTCAATCATCTCGGATTAGGGCTGGAATGACGATCATGTACGGGGGTGATTCAACAGGGGTGAGAGGATGGAAGATGGCGCGGCTGGGAAAAATGAAATTATTATTTATATTTGATTTATATTCTTTGTTAAACTACGTGATGAAATGTTGATATAAAGTTGGGATGATCGTTCATTAAGATAGAATAATCAACAAATACTGATTATTATTAGTTTATAAACTATATATAATTTGCATTTTTGAAAAATCTTCAAACTATTGAATATAGGTACTAATAAAATATTTTATCAATTAATGATTTGCAACAGATTGCTTCGACTAAGAAATAGGCAATATTCTAAAGTCGTTAGCACTTTAGATACTCCATCATACGAGGGCTGTGCAAAAAGTAAGTTTCCTTTATTTTTAGATAAGAAACTACAATAGATATCGAAAAAATTATTTTTTAAAGACTTTTAGCACACATGTGCTGGCCACCTTTGATCATTTGTTATCTGCGAACGGCTGGGTGTCAATCTATTAATAACCATGGAAACCCCCCTGTCTTCCTACGCCACTGTTGAATTAGTGACGATTCGATGTACCATATGTGCAGTATCGATATCGATAAAATATTGGAAGAAAATTATCGATACCGCTGATATCGATAGAATATCGAAAGAAAAATTCTGATTTTACTGATATCGAATATGGTTTTCCATATTTTTTTAATCAATATCAGTGATCTCGATATCGAAAAAAAATACTAATTTCACCGATATCGAATATTTTGTTGCATATTTTTTCATAAATTTCAGTGCTATAGATAGAATATCGAAAGAAAAACCGAAAAGAATACTGATTTCACTGATATCGAATAAGTTTTAGCATACTTTTTGATCAATATCAGTGATATCGAAAGAAAAATATAAATATCGAATATGTTTTTGCATAGTTTTTTTTTTTTAAATCGATGTCTAAACATAACGCCAGTTCGAATTTTACTCGTAAAAAGGTGTAGGTAATAATACATAACATCAATAAATCGAAACGTGCCCCTCTTCCCATATCGATTATGGAAGATGAGGACTGTATGTCAGACATAGTGGATTGTCATGTTATTTCAACATTTTTGTTTATGTGTTGCGGTCGTCTATTTACTTATGGGTTTTTATTATTTTTCATAATTTAAGGGAAATTGATAAAGTACAGTGGGGAGAAATATAACCATCTCAACCGATATTTCATTTCTTTCGATATCAATATTTTCCTTTCGATATTCGATAATATCGCAAGAAAATATCGATACAAATATCGGAAATATCGAAACAAAATATCGATATCAATAAATATCGAAAGTATCGAATCGTCACTATGTTGAATTGCGCTCTTTAATTCGATTTCTCTTTGCCAAAGGAAAAATTCCTAAAGAAATCCATCGCGAAATTCTTTAAATGTATGGCATGAGTGCAATGAGTGTGCAAATGGTACGAAAGTGGTGTTTTGCTTTTGAGGAAGGACGTCAGAACGTGGCCTTTGAACCCCGCTCAGGTCGTCCTTCGACTGCCACTGAGAGGAAAGCTGTGCAATGTGTTCCAGAAATTATTGTTGAACGCGATGGGCGCCTTAACCTTGACGATATTGTTGCAGACTTATCTCCCCGCATCGAAATCAGTCGCAGGTCAGTGTGCAACATCTTGAATGATAAGTTAGGGATGTCAAAAGTGCTCCCTCACGCCCTCACTCAGCAGGAAAGACTGTTGAGCTGCTTCATCAGCACGATTGGGATGTTGTTCCTCATCCACCTTACTCACCAGACCTTGCCCCAAGTGATTGCCTCCTATTTCCAAAGTAGAAAGTTCACCTGTACGGACTTGCTTCTGCAACGACGATGATCTCAAGGCAGAGGTCCTTACGTGTTTGAAGCAGGTGGCTTCAGCGGACTATGAGGCCGGACTAAAAAAACTTGTACCACGGCTACGAAAAAGTGTTGAAAGAAATGGTGACTATGTAGAAAAATAGTTTTTGAGTCAAGGAACCCGAAAATAAAAGAATTCTTGGATATCTAATGCGGGGTTTTTTCTAAAAAAAAAAAAAAATGAAACTTACTTTTTCCACAGCCCTTGTATTTTATGAAATTAATCAATTACATCAATGAATCGTACGATTAAAACTCGGCATAATTCAACTGGTGGGAGAATGTATGTAAGAGAGAATGTAAGTATACTTACAGTAATGGATGAATCGATGTAATCCAGCGGGGTGTTTCCCTCATTGTGATCAAGAAAATATAGTTTTTCCAAGAAGCTATTTTCTCTCAATCTAAGAGCCCGATTTTCCTCTCGTTTAGAAGACGAATGCATACAAAAAAAAAAAAAAATAATAATAATAATAATAATAATAATTTTTTAAAATGATTATCGTGTATAATCTTTTAGTAGAAGTCACAGCACAATGTTTGATGATTTAATCATCAATATTATCGCGAATGACTTATCAATCGTGTTGCTGTTAGTCAATAAAAAAAACCATCACTATAATTGTGAAAATCAATGTCGGGAACTACAATACATTTCTATACAAACTAAATTTGTAGTCCATGTTATTATTATGTGAGGAAATTATACCAACTCAACTTAGTGGACGTTTATAAAATCACCTTTCAATTTTCAGGGTCTTCACATTTCGGTTTGTGATTCGAAAATTGAGGATGCTTTTGAGTGGGTGTAGACGTGATTGAGTCATACTTCTGGCTTATACAAACTTTACGGATAAGGAAGCTGTGCCTCCCGTCAAAGAGAATATCTCAGTTCCAAGAAAGTTGAGAGTTCCTCAAAGGGAATTTTTTCGAGCCGCAATTCATTTTTGATGTGACCCTTACTTGCGTTTGCATGATTTTAATATGAAATCAACCGCGGTTGTTCAATAATTCGTAAGCAGTTGGTGGAAACACCAACTAGGTTTTATATTATCAAGAAATCTGTTTATAGACCTTCATATTTTCGTGATTTCAGAATATTGTATATTTTTTATTCATGCATCACATTATTACTGTGATTAGGTAAGAAATTGAGACTATATATATTTTTTAAATATTAATCTTAAACTAAATATAAGATCAACAATGAAACTTAAATTACATTTAATGAACATTGAAATCTTAATTTACATTATAAGATCTTGAACTAAATCTTGTTATTGTAAGCTGGTTTTCCTAACTTCACAACTTTTTACTGAACTAAATCTTCTGTTTTAAATGAGAAGCTAGGGGTTATATATAAGAAATTAGTCCTTTGGTTCACACTTCTTACATTATTCCTATTCTTCTTCTATTGATAACAGGACTTAATCGAGCTTATTTAAGCTCTCCAGAAAGATGTTTTTGCGCGATTTTGGACCAGATAGAAATCTGATGGGAGGACGAAGGCGAACGATTGGTTGTGAAATACGTTGCAAATTTATTGTTACAAAATAACAACGGTTTATTATTTTTCTTCTATTTTAGGGGGGGGGGGGGGGGATCCTCGATCGAGAAGCTCCCAAGTAGGTGACGTATAATCTCGATTAATTTCACGATCAACTCTCATTTAACCATGGGTTTCTAAAACTTGAACAATAACCTAATTTAATGAAAAAACGTCAGTAATAAATTATTGATTTACTAATTTAATAATTACGTAAATATCTTCTTAGAAATCAAACGGCTGGTCCCATGGAGCTCTGGTTGGTGCTAAAAATGCATCACAATTTTCGCTTTATTAAAATAATGAAAAAACCCTGCACATTGACAGTTTTCAAGCCAGGGCTTTTTGAAAATGTTTTCTTCTACTTTTTACTCCTCACAAGTGAATATCCAAAACCTTCGAGGAACAACTAAATCCTGAACAGAGCCGGTATCCCAAATTTCATCAAGATTGAACGACGGAAACTCGTTAAAGAGGCGAGACGGAAACATTTTTTCGATTTTGGGTTCCACATAGGTACCTTGAAACGTAAACCTTCAAGTGTTTAGGGGGGGGGGGGATTTTTTTTGCCTCCTCGATTCCAATGGTTCACTACTGAAATAATAAATCCAAAATGAGGACTGACCTCCGCATCCTGTTCTCTTCCTCCTTCGATTAGGCAGCAGAGATGATCCCTTTGGCGCGGATACTTGCCCCTCAGTATGATTTTGCTACTTCTCAGGCGTGATTTGGAGTTGCTGCAAATGCTCGTCAGGCATCCAGGAGATTCTCCAATGAGGGCTTCGGCGGAATCGCGGTCCGTCTGGGGAGCTGGCTCACTTGGGAATGATCTTCAAGATCCAGGATGATATGTGCGTAGTTGGCCGGTTCATCCTTGAATCTTCATCTTGATTCCTCCATCTTGCCGTTAATTGTTGTGGTGCAATGTAAAATGTATAATTGTACTTCATGCCTCATAGGATTGCTTTAATGTTTGTACATTGAACAGCTCAACTCTTGTTGAGCCTCTTGTTGGAGCTTTCTGGTAAATTTTGTAATGTGCATACAATTACGTCTGTATCTGCCGTGAAAAGTAGTGAAGATATCCGAGCCTTTCGTACTTACGATACTGTTCCTAAACAGACGTAACTTAGCAAACCCAATTCTACGTAGGAAGAGGTAGGAAGACAACCTCTCCTCCCAGGAGATCAGCAGTCACGCTGCGCAAATTCCTTTTGAAATCTGTGAAGAGTTTGGAGCGCGATGCACTAAAAACAATAAACACAGTCGGCAGTGTAGGAGAAGATTGCGAAAGTCCCCACCCTCATTTGTATTGACTATCACTTGGTGATTCTATTTTGAACCCTTGTAGTTACGAAACAGGTTCCTTGAAGGTCGTTAATGACCTTCAAGGGTTGGTGGAGGTCGTGATGATTACTAGCTGGCGCGACGGCTCAGTTGTGATTGATGGTGAGTAGCATCAGTTGAAGGGGTGCTTCATGATTCCCTCCGATACTCAGGTGGGGCGCATGCCAACCACCACGCTTTTTTCCAACCAACGTATGAAGACGTTGACGGATGAACCGGTGAAGCATGTGGGCACCACCAACGCCATCAAAGAGGCGGAAGGGAGGTCTAAAATTGCGAGGAAGACAAATTTTTTGAGAGATGGTGAAAAGTAATATCGCGAGAGCTGCAAGTACCAGGACCGCTTTCGTACAACAAAAGTCCTAGCCAGTACTTTCAATTATCACTATTTTATGCTATTATCGTTACTTGCCACGTACTACCTTCAACTCAGTTCATGAGGAGAAGCATTAGCCCATTTCCGGCCACTAATGCGTTTTCGCATCGACTTTTTTCTTTAAATTGAAGATAGTTGAAAATCTTCGTAGGAGAATTTTTTTTCTCTTTCATGCTGTTCCTAAACTCGTTAAAAAAACGCTGCAAATCATTGCTCAAAGGTTTATTATTTTCTGTATAGATCACTCTTCTGTATAGATCACTGGTTCTTCATCAATAGCACCTACCACCATCTGTATTCTCCCTTGACCTTCCCTCTCAAATTTCAGCTTCCTGCGTTCAATAGGATTGAAAATGGCTTCGGAGCTCACTCAGCTGATCAGTGATCTGAAGAGTGAAGAAGATCTCCTCGAATGCTGGAGACGCCTGGAAGAGCACTTCCATTCAATAGGAGTAAAAATGGTTTTGGAGCTCACTCAGCTGATCAGTGATCTGAAGAGTGGAGAAGATCTCCTCGAATGCTGGAGACGCCTGGAAGAGCACTTCCATTCAATAGGAGTAAAAATGGTTTTGGAGCTCACTCAGCTGATCAGTGATCTGAAGAGTGAAGAAGATCTTCTCGAATGCTGGAGAAGCCTGGAAGAGCACTTCCATTCAATAGGAGTAAAAATGGCTTCGGAGCTCACTCAGCTGATCAGTGATCTGAAGAGTGAAGAAGCCTTTGAGCAATGATTTGCAGCGTTTTTTACCCACCAATATTTTTTTTACCTACCAACTTTTTGTTACCTACCAGCTAGGTACTACCTACCACACCATACTGGCTTCACACCTTCACAATCAAGTTTATTAGAAAGAACTAAACGCTTCACACTCGATTCGAAAAATAGAAAGCTTCATAATATGAAATTTCATATTATGGAAATTTGATTACTGGTTACGCAGAAGGCAAAACTGTATACAAATCGAAGAAATGAACAGCGATCGCATTTTAGTCCGATAAAATTTGAATGGAGATTAGACCTCTTTTGCGATTCACACTCATGATTCTGTTTTATCGAAGGAAAACCTTCAAGTACTCGTAGGGACCGAACGGTTTGTCCTACAGAGCTCCGGGTGGTCTCAAAAATTTTTAAAAATTCAATACTATTTAAAATTGGTGAAAAAACGATACCTTTATTTCGAGAGTTTTCGAGCTAGGGCACTCTTGAAAATTTCAACCCTTAATTTTCACCCCTTAGAAGTGACCTACATCAACCAAAAGCTTCGCGGCACAACTAGACCCCAAATGGAGCCCATATACCAAATTTGAACCAAATCGGTCCAGTGTTGCTAAGAAAAGTGCCGCGTACGGCGTACGGCGTACGGCGTACGGCGTACGGCGTACGGCGTACGGCGTACGGCGGACGGACGGAAATTTTTTTATTCGATTTTCGTATTCTACGTACCTTGAAACGTAAAACATCAAATTTTGAGGGGGGGTTAAAATTTTTTTTTTCTTGCTCGATTCCAAAGGCTTATTATTGAAAATAATAAACCAAAATTCTTCGACATTCGGGAGCTCGATGCGATTTTGGAAATTTTTTGTTGTTGAAAAGGAGACTTTTTGGCCTAAAGCATGATTATGGTGGCTCAAATTCGATCCTGGGGGATTGAGTGTTTAAATTCGATCGCCGAGGATCGAATTTAAGCGTTCTGGGCAACGAGTCGAAACGGATTCCGGTCCATAAAATAGATTTTTACATTTTACCAACAACAATGAATTGGATAAATTCCATCAGTTTGGAAGACCGAGGCTTCTTAAAACCGATTAAAATGTAAAATGCATAAAATTTGGAGTATTTTTGGCCTCAATTGGTGAGAAAATCATGCCTTATTTTGGCCGCCATCCTGTAAAAACAGTTCATCCTCCTCCTCTCACTGCTCTGTCATTTCTACTCTTGGCTTGAAATGGGATAATTAAAGGTTTTTTAAAGTTAAAGGTTCTGGTTTATTATACACTCGTTGATTGTATAATGTATAATTGTATTGATGGCTTATAAATGACTCATCGTTCTATGAAACAAAGAGCCTATCTCTAGCGCCTAGGCGCCCAATTCAGGGACTTTTGATCCGGATCGGATCAACCTACAACACAGCGTACAAGTTTAATCCCAATCTTCCCTATGGCATCGATGTGTGGAACAGGAAGATCGATTCTGTAAGTACTGCTCTTACATCGACTGTAGCGCGTTGCCTTGAATTACAGTACGGTCAACCCAAATGATAAGAATTCTGTCGGAGGTCCACTTTGGCCACAGTTAACTGTAAAAATATCAGTCCCTAAAAGCGTAAAACTGATCACTGCCTGCGCTTTACACAAATATTTTGCACAAACATGGCTTCAAGCTACCGGATGGATGAGTTTGAAGGCTTTTTATACAAGGTTTTCGGGGTTTTTACGACTATTTTGCGTACTTTTTGTTGAGGTTGCAATTAGATTACATTATGCCTAGATTCCTGTAGAACATCCTTGAATCGTTTACTAGTAAAATTCATACAAGGGCGGCGTTGATCGGTTGGATGATATTGATGAAGATGATTGAACACGAATTGAACTTCGTGACTAGAAATGACTATACGACCAAATAATCACCACAACATACGCCAGTCCCGTGCTCACAGAAGAAGTGGAGGGAGAGCAAAAAACACTCCAGACAAATTTGTAAGAAATGCGAAGTTCCACTTTGCATTACTGGTACACTCTTTGTAGAAACTTTGAACATTCGATTCAATTTGGATTCCATTCTGATATATATTTCTGATATATTAAAATATATAAAAAATATATAATATAATATATAATATAATATAAATAATATAATATAATATAATATAATATAATATAATATATAAATATAATATATAAAAATATATAAAATATAAAATATATTAAAAATATCTGATATATTAAAATATTGGGCATTCTAATATAAATTTTGGGTGATTATGAGTTTTTTGGGTTAAAAAACCTGTGAAAATTTGGAAATTAAAAGATTTGTAACCATTTCGACATGATGTTGATGTAATAGCCATACCCCTATAAAATGTACCTAAATTGCAAAATTTTCAAGGTGACTGTATTTTTGGGTTATTTGGACCTTACGAAGGTTGGAAGTAAAGGGCTACTGAAAAAATCGATTTTAGGCATTCTAAGCGTGGGGGGGGGGAGGGTTAATGAAGAAGAAGTAGTAGTGACCCTGAGGTGTGACGAAGTAATTGGCAGGAATACAGAAACGATCAGACTCGAAACTCGAAAACAACAAGCGAAACGATTTCACAATCTATTGTCGGTAGGATGTAGCGCTCTTCAGTCTCTTCAGGTCAAACGGGGAGGTGGTGGGAGATCAACTTGTACGCTGAACGTCGAGTCTACCTTCATACCGGAGATATTTAGTTGAGCTTTGTATTCGTGACAAACAACTTTAGGTCCTCCAAAATACAAATTTCCACTCGTACGCTGCGTTTCAGGGCTTTCTGAAGAATTTTGTTTCCATGTCAGCCTAGTCGAGGCACAACCAGTTTTTCCGGCGAAATCACACGAACATGTCCGATTTTAATGGAATTGAGGAAATGTGGTGATTTGTCCCAATTCGGATGAATTTTTGGTTTGAACTTGGAAACGATTGCCTTCGGATTTTATCGCATTTGGATTCTCAAGGTTGATGTTGTTTCTAAGTACTTGAAAATAAACATGAATGTGGAGCTCTCATTCTTTGTGAAGAACTGTTTCTGCTCACTCAACTTGCCAGATGTTTTTGATGGATCGATTTAACTGAGTAAAGCTGTAGGTTTGTGTTGAAAAGTCTTGAAAAGCAAGTACGATGTCAATTACCTGCCGATTTCATTATTATGATATCTTAATGATTAATATTGAGTGCATAATATGAATAAGGATGTTATCCTTATTCCACATATTCCGCATATTCCTGATATTCCATATTTTCTGTTTTTTCACTTCTGAAAAACTCAAATTCAACAAACTTATTATTGACCTTTGACGATTGTAGCTTGAAAATTTCTTGAAGAAGGTTGATGTTTCTAAGTGCTTGAAAATAAACATGAAAATAAACTTGAAAAACTAAACTTGAAAATAAACTTGAAAATAAACATGATGTTGTTTCTAAGTGCTTGAAAATATACATGAATGTGGAGCTCTCATTCTTTGTGAAGAACTTTTTCTGCTCACTCAACTTGCCAGATGTTTTTGATGGATCGATTTAACTGAGTAAAGCTGTAGGTTTGTGTTGAAAAGTCTCGAAAAGCAAGTAAGATGTCAATTACCTGCCGATTTCATTATTATAATATCTTCATGATCATTATCGAGTGCATATCCTTATTCCACATATTCCTTATATTCCACATTTTCTGTTTTTTCACTTCTGAAAAACTCAAATTCAACAAACTTATTATTGACCTTCTTGACGATTGTAGCTTGAAAATTTCTTGAAGAAATCAAAGAGTTTAGTTTAATAAGTTATTATTTTAGGAATTGGCCCTGGTGAAAACTTCTTTTGCGTTTTCTCAAAACTCCGTTTTTGGACGTTGAGCCTTTGTGCTTTAAGGTATTGATATGTGCAGCGTTCATAACTATTAACGGCTTTCAATGTTCTCGGGTTCAATCAAGATCGGTATAAATGTGACTCCCACGCCACTGACATTTTAAATATTTACCTCACGGCTCCCAGCGTTTCCCTCTGCAGAACGTAATAAGGAAAACAAACGGAGGTGATTGACGGAGGTTCGGCACACAACACTTGAGCTCGCGGCCCGCGCTGTTGGTTTCCATTAAAGTTGAATGAGAAGACAATATCAACTTAAGGGCGAATGTGGCACGGGGAACGCGAGACTGAGATATGGCCTCCCGACATGCGATAGACAACACATCAAATTTATGGTTAATCAATGATACCTGTTATTTTCTTTTTTGTTGGAGGTTTAATGGTTGTGAAGTTTCATTACATTAATTTTCATGAATACTCGTACTTCGAAAGTTTGGGTTATGAACTTAACTCATGAAGACTTGTTTGGAGACGTAGGACCACACCAGGTGTCAGGTCGGTTGCCGGGAGTGGAAGGCTGTGCTGACTGCAAGCTAGGCGCAGAGGCTGTCGTGAACGATGCACTGCAGTAGGTTTATAGAGTTTACGTTGGGATTAGAAGAATTTTGAGAATCGTCGAATCTGTGTTGACTTCTACCCGGGCTTAGCCAAGATTTGGGCCCGAGGGGGGGGGGGGGTACGTTTTCTCGGTAAACAAATTCAAAATCAATCAATATGAATTAACATAGTAATATTTTTTAGTTATTTATTCTATTTTCAACAACTTAGTAGGAAAAACAAAACAGGAGCCGCGTGAGAGATGATTAAAAAGAGAAAACCAGAGATGGAGAATATTTTCGAAGAAAAGACTTGCTCTTGATGGGTCCAAGCCGAGCTGGACGGCAGCCCCCATCGAAGCCTAGCAGGTTGTCCGCACAACTCCAGCGTTTCCGAGCGCCCCTGAGTTAAGCTGCTAATAAATATAAAATAAGCTGCTTGCTCGAAGTACAGCGAAGGCCGGAGCCCAGAGCCATTCATGCACTTTGCTTTGCCGCCTTCCCCAAATTTCTGAAAGCCTCTCCGCCAGAATTTTGATGAAGGCTATTGCTTGTGAAGTCCACATCCCATCTACGGAGCACACCAATGGCGTAAATGTCGAGTGGCGCTCTTCGCATGCACCAGCGTATTTTCTTCTCTTTTCCTGTTCATCAGAGGACAGCACTGCCGGGACGACGCGGTATACATAAGAGGGAGCGTCGGTGAGAACAACACGGATATCAAATAACACATCCAAATGGCCTTCCACAGACTGGAATAGTCCTCTCCTCTGCTGTCAACTACCCTCTGAAGGTATTGCCATTAAAATTGGACAGACTTGATGAATGCAGCATAAGCAGACTGGGGCTGTATGATGCTTGCCATGGAAATCTTCTTGTTGCAGTCAGTCCACTTTTCCATACATAGTATTAATTACCTTTTAAACAGTGTTTTATTACACAAAAAAATCTTTTTTGTGAAATAATCGCATGTCAGCTGTTGTATCAGTATGATGATTTGACAGACTTGAAGACTTTGAAACTTCTGGTTTTGATGATGGCAGTGAAAAAACAGTGTTTTATAAATATAAACAATAGGATAATTTCATAAATTTAGTGTACATTAGATATTAAAATTACCTTTTTTTGAACGTTGTTGTTGACAATAAATTGTGTTAACTTGTGAGGAAACTCTGTCTTCACCCGAAATCCCAAAGTAAGTGCTCATTTTTGACCTATTATTTTATTATACTCGTATCATTTTTGAGCAACGTTAATTTATGACAATAAAAATGAGAAATCCTTTTTTCATCGAAATCCTCCGTGACTCGTATGTTTTGACTCTGACTTTTGCAGTATGTTCCAATTTTATTAAATTTTCTTCTAAATATCGGTGAGTATAAGTTGTCGTAATTATCGTAAACGCACAAAGTCATCAAAATTATGTAAGAGGTTTTGCTGGTTTTCTCAAGTCCTCAATATTTGTCTCTCTTTTCGATTTCGTCTTTCATAGTAACTAATTTATTTTTAGTGCATTTATTGATCTAGGAATATAGTGTGAATATTTTGCGTACTAAATATTCTCTTAAAGTCCCCAAAATTTGTGAATTACCCAGTTCCAAATTACATTGGTGTATCGGATCACGACTAGAACTTGGTTTATTATTGTCATGTATACGAGCAGCATATAGTTTAATTATCATATTTTTGAATAATGTAGTTATTATGATTCAGTCACCTAGGCAGCAGAAATCGATAATGTAGATTATCGAGGCGCTAAACCGCGTTGTAGGTGCCTACTAAGTAGATAGGGGAAGCTCATCAGATCCCGATCTCTATTGTGTGTAACTACCAAGATGGTGGGGTTAGAGGGGATCACGTTATCCTATAACCCCATCAGTTTCAGTGTAATTGCTTCGAGGAAACCGAGGAAGTTTCCCTGGCAGGCGCGTTAATCAAGTATGACCCGCGAAACAACGTCTTCGTAAACCATCCGACGATTTTATCGGTTTAATTAGACATGAATGCTTAATGGTCTCTTCGCGAATCTATGAATTCAATTGATTGTTCCAATGAAATTTGATTTGTATCTTCAATTCATATTCATGGTTTATGGGGGGGTTATCTCATGTGAATAAGGAAATCCAATTTCACTAAACCTGTGGATGTTGAACCATGGGATAAACAGTACTCTGATCGTATTAATAGATGAATTGTCGTGGTACAGCTCTGTGGGGAATGACTCCTCTCTGATTTCAATACACAAGTGTTGGTGATGTGACAAGAGGTGATGCGACGTGCTCCGATTTCCTAACCTATATTGGTTGGGCCAACCAAACACCAACGTGTAGTAATAAGAATGATTGAGATGATTAGGATTAATAAGAATGATTTTATTAAAGATTTTGCTCTTCACCTTACCCCCGTACATTAGCTTAGGTGTGCACGATGAAAAAAGGCCAGATTCGCGAACGACGCTCGTAAATCAGTGTGAAAGTTGACGACGTCGAATTTTTTGATAAGTAAACATGGGTAGGTAGGTGCTTTATTGTGTTAACAATATTATATTGTGATTTTTAATTTTAAAAGTTTATGCTGTGTTACTGGAAGAAAGGCTGAATACCTACTTTTTTAGTCTGATTTGGTCATATTTTCAAATTACCGACGTTATTATTTATACGTTATTTATACGTTACCTATTTATACGTTATTTATTATACGTTATTTATTTATACGTTATTTATCATACGTTATTATTTATACGTTATTATTTATATATTATTTATACGTTAATTTTTTCCATAAAATGTATTTATTTTACCTAATAATCATGGTTGTGTACCTTATTTATACGTTATTTATTATACGTTATTTATTATACGTTATTTATTTATACGTTATTATTTATACGTTATTTATATATAAGTTATTTATTATACGTTATTTATTTATACTTTATTATTTATACGTTATTTATTAAATAAATAACGTATAACTTAACATATAAATAACGTATAAGTTATAACGTATACATTTTATACGTTATAACTTATACGTTATTTATACGTTATTATTTATATATTATTTATATGTTAATTTTTTCCATAAAATGTATTTATTTTACCTAATATTCATGGTTGTGTACCTTATTTGTCTTTCCCCAATGTAAAAGTCAGTGATCAATGGCGTACACATGCACTTACACGCTAAAAATATTATATTTTTCGAAGGTGGCCAAAATGCCACCCTGCGCCAGATGGTAGGCTCGCCGAGTTTCCCAGGTTATTTCCCAAGTTCTTTGTTCTCTGTATCAGAAACGAGTCATTTTATTTGTTATCTCAAATTTAAAGCAACTAGGTACTCTTCAGGTTGAAGTGGAGAGTTGCTTGAAAGCTAACATTTCTGTAACAGACTGGTGGGTGTAGGTGAGGTGATTCCAGGTGCAATCTGTTTTGCGAACCCCATTCCTCTCCTTCGTTGGCGCTTTCCGCACCGGTATTGCGTCCATCGATCAATCAGAGTGACGGTGCGATGTAGTTGGCATGGAGATTGGAGGAACAGGGGAAAAACGGATCCCGACGACGGGAACTTTTATGTAAAAACCGACTCCCAGCGAGGCACATAGTTTCCTGCAGTGTATTTCAAACCAAGCCGCATACCTACTCGGACAAGGTAGAGAAGTTGAAAGTAACTTCTATTGATTTTAGGCCTGGTGACCGTTTTCACGTTATTGGTATGGGGGTTCCAGCACATGTTCTAACCTATTATGCAGCTCATTATTGTTATCTATGCTTCTAATTTTTGTTTGCGAAGACCAATTTCTTGCATTGAAGTTTTCATTTCGTTTGTTTCTAGGTAAGCATCATTCGTGGAAGCCTGTTGTGTACAACTCTGTTGTTCGTCCATTTTTGGAAGTACTCAATGTTCGACTAAATTGGTAAGTCAGTAGTGCCCAGAGTAGTGGAAAAAACAGACAAATTGGCGATGTACTATAGCAAGAATACATAACATGCAAGTCCTAGAAGCCATAGAAGAAGACATAGAAGTCCGCTTCACCTAAGCAGGAAGAATATGCAGATTGGGTCACATTGATCGAATGTCAGCTGATGAAACCAAAAAGAATGATGCGAGCCAGATTGGCCACTAGTAGGGGTGGCATATCGAATGAAATATATCGATATACTGATCAAATGATATATCGTCAATATCGATACCTCTGATATATCGGAGAAAATAGATCGATATTTCGGAAGTTCTACTTGGGAAAATGTTTTGATGTTGGTAGGTGAATTAAAAGGTTTTCAAGCAATAAAAACATCATTTTGGAAAAAATTTATCGATATACTTGACATATCGAAAGATCTACTCAGAAAAGTAGAAAAACTGGTTGATGATTTATAAACTACTTGGAAAAACTTGTTGAAGTAAGTAGATAGGTGAATTGAAACATGAGTGACATCATTTTGGAAGAAATACATCGATATAATCGACATATTTGAAGATCTTCTTGGGAAAATCGGTTGAAGTAAAATTATGAATTAGCGAAATTTTCATAGTTAGAAAACTGAAAAAAGTGCAAAAGTGTCATGGTTTTCAGAACATTCTGTCAGTACCATAGGGTTTTTGGCGTTGCAAATTTGGGGATAAAACTACCCTTAGGGGTCTTAACAATAATATAAAAATAAAAAATCGTAGATACCCTCACGATTTAGATTTATAAATTGACTGGCTTATACTGTATCAGGGTCCTCCAAAAGTTAAAATAATAAATTGTTGTGAAAATCTGCTTCACTTTGTGTTTTAGGTAGTTTTATTCTAGACGAGCCTCCATTACTTTTGGCTTGAGTCAAATAATTGAACTTTGAGCGCCACAGTAGGTGTAAACATGTTTGAGCTGAAGTTAGGGGTGTGTCGGTCCAGGTATTTCCCTGGAACGGTTCCAACGGTTACGGTGACAAAGATGTAACCGTTCCAAATTACCGGTACAGTTCCATTACCTGTACATGCAATCAAATCCCACTCGCATGGCATGGATGAAGCAGGCAGTCAAATCCCTATTGTCCTTCTTCCATGCTTATGATCTCAACTTGCAATACAATAGCATAATTTTCCTTGACAATTCGCTATATATAGTTACCAAACAATTCAAGGAAAGAATAATGACGTTGCAGTTTAAGAACTTAACATGACAATTATAAATTAATAAAACTGGAGACAACTTCCATGTTAACCAGTCCAGAAGATAACTTCCCGCTCAAGAGCCATTCCATGAACCATTCTCAGTCCATGGAAGTAGTAAGGGCGCTTCCAGGTACAACATGGAGCTGAACTGAGAACAAGATCCATGCTTACCGGTCCAAAACCCTTCCCAGTCCAGAGCCATTGAACCATTCTCTATGATATCTTATCGGTCCGGTTCCATCCTTACCAGTCCAGTTCCATCCTCACCAATCAGAATGATCAGATTGATGAGATGATTGATCAGATCATTCTGATTGGTGAGGATGGAACTGGACCGATGGAAAAGATTCTCTTCCCGGTCCAGAGCCATTTCAAGATATCTTATCAGTCCGTGGAACTGGACCGGTAAGGGTCGAGTTTTTGTCACTGCGTGGAACCGTTCCAAACTGATACTCGGTTCCACAGTCCCGGTACAGCTGTACCGACACACCTCTAGCTGAAGTCAAACAGTCTGAAAGCAGTCCATCACGAAGGTACCTACAAAGGTTGGAATACTTTCTACTGGTATAGAAGACCCTTCTCATCCATTCATTTTAATATTTAATTTTTACTTGCCGAAAACAGGTCGCGATTTATCGGTAAATAAATCTCGATAATGACCGATAATATCGGTTCTCTATATTGATATATCAAACGTAATATATCGATATATTTCATATATAGATAAATTGTGGCCATCCTTAGCCACTAGGAGAAGGTTAGGCCGATCTAGGATATAAATTATTTGTCATATTTCCGCACTACTGCTTAGGACATATGAAACGATAAGGCCGTTTGTTTTCGCCAAGTTGACGTAGGTACTCCCTTCCCTTTACAAATCAATTTTGAAGAATTTGTATTAAAGAACAATCTCCCTGCTATTGACAACAAACCGATGTATTTTGTATAATGACAATTATTAGACGTTTACAGTCACCGAGAGTAGTAACCACGATGAAATTAATTACGATTTGCTTTTCTTTGGAGGGTTTCTTCCTATAGAATCACCATATCAAAAGAACTCCTCTCGAAATTTCTAGCTTGTGTAAACAGATAGAACGCCACGGTAATCCACCAAACCCTATTCATTTCTTGGAAATAGGTCACGCGATGAAAAGCTGGAGAAAAACTTGCAGCGGCTAGATGGCGAACTATTTTTAATCCTCCACTTCCTTCTTCTTCTCATTTTTTTCTGGCTCGACTGTCAAGAAGGATGAGTAGAAAAGTGAAAATAGGAAGCTGTAACAAAATATCCGTTTTTGCTTCAGGTACTTTTTTTGTTCATAGTGTTCTTCACTTTTTTTTTATCCCTGTGAAAAGATAGGAGGCGAACCGGTGTAGAAACAGTGAAAGCCAGAAGCCCTGAGGGCTTTGAAGCGATTTTTTTTTTCTGCCCTATCTAAGTCTCATCCTATTTCCCACTTCCCACACACTTTTTATCTTTTTTTTTGGTCTAATCCGTTCCTCCGAGTTCTATACAGGAGTCTGTGGTAGTTAGAGTTTCTACCTTAGCTAAGGGCCCAGGAATAAACTGTATCCGACTTTAGGCTTTTAAGACCCCTCGGATCGATTTCAGGACTTTTGTCCTCGTAGCGCTAACTACCCATTAGGAATTCTCGAGAGGTTTTTATTATGGTATGTTGTAGCTGCGAGAGGTGTGGGTAATCTAGATATCTAAAATTGGAGGAAGCTGTTGCTAAGTGAATTCTGAAAAGTGATTGAATTTATGTTATAAAGTTTTATTGATGCAGTAGTTAATTACGTGTTATTTACATAAAAACATCCAATTTCTAATAAAAATCATGAAAAATTTAACGAAAAACCAATTTTTTAAAAACATTAGACTTTAATTAAATCCCCAAAACTGAAATTTTATTTTAAACATTTCTATCATGTATTCTGAATACCGTAACGTTTCCAATCTTTGAACAATAACCATAATAACGATAACAATAAATTGTCAGAAGTTTCAAGGGGTCTCGCTATCATAGATACATAATATTTCATTATCACAGTTATAATATTTATTTCTGTGATATTGAAATATCATTATTATTATTTGTTGAAAGCAAGAAATCTCCCCTGAATCTCCTCGATTTTTTGTGCATAGATTTGTAAATTTTTAGAAATTTAGGCATCTACTTATGTTTTAAAAGCATCTAGTTACGGCTAAATGCACTCACGAATTTCCAAGGTCCCTAGAAGAGTCGGAAGATGTCGTGTTCTTCGCAGACGGATGATCTTCACAAAGAAATAATAGCAATAATAATAAACTGTTGTGTAAAAATTTTATCTTAGGTTCTATGCGAGGTACTTTGAACGAATTTCCCAGGAGTTGCCTTGGCTCCTCAAATCCCTCAATCCCAAACTATATGTATTGCGTGGTTCCGAACACCGACCGATACTCCTATAAATTATTCCCCACTCCCACTTCGACTCTCTCCAAAGGGCTGATGGTATTTTAAGGGATCCAACCCGGCCCTTGATTTCCCATTAAACATTAATGGGACCTCAACTACCCGTTGAATCCCATCCATTCGTTCTCAGACGCCTCCGCGTAAATACCTGACAAAGTGATTTATCTGGAGAGTGCTCCTCGATATCGAGATATTTTTAGTAGTAATGGTTGCTAAAGAAGCAAATCATGACATGGCCTCATTCGATTCTAAAAATTCTATACTATTTTTGAATTGATAAAAAACAATAGCTGTATCAAGTGTTTTCGAGCTAGATTTGAAAATTCCAACCCTTATTTTTCACCTCTCAGAATTGACTGACAATAACCAAGCTTCATGGCTCAACTAGACTCCAAATGGAGCTTACCATTTACTACCAAATTTTCTTGTAAAAAATTGTCGATTGATTTTTGGATTCAACTGAATTGAAACGTGTACCATCAAATTGTGAGTGAGTGGGTTCTTAAACAAATGTTTGCTTGATTTCAAAGGTAAATTATTGAGAATACTCGTAATTAACCAAAATTGGCTTCAACCACACACAAATCATCGATCGGAGAAGTTCAGTAACCTCTGAAGCTAAAGGGACGTCGTCTACGTTGTTATTGTGCGGTTTTGCCCTTATTTAAATATGACCCTCTGGCACTGAGCACAGATCAAGATGAACTATAGACCAGACAACCACTTCTCTCTCTCTCTCGCCTTATTTCTAGCCTCGACTAAAACAAAACGTTGCAGCGTTTTCTTCTTGCTCGATGTAAAACGGCGTATTCAGTAAAATCACCACAAATTAGTTCAATGACTTCTGAAACAGTGCAGTTTAGTGACTAAAGCGACATCACCTAGTTTTCTCTGAACCCTGAATTTTCCTCATGTAAATGTCTGGGTCTAGGACAAGATGATGTCAACGTAAAGGAGGAGAATAAGGAAAAAGACAAAAAGAAATTAATTTCATTTGAGGAATTTACTACGTAATTATCATTTGCGCCAGTGAATTAGTTTGCGTATTGTTGACATTTTCGATATACGAGTTTTTGGAAATGCTGAAGGCAGATAAAGATAGGTAATAAAGGTAGATAAAGATAAACTCTCTTTTCAATGAATATAGTGAACATTAAAAACACTCAAAACATTCAGTTGTTGAGTTTCTTTTGATCGATTTCGAAAAGATTCTGAGGTTTTTCAAAATATTGTGCAAATTATGGTGTTGTAATGATCTTTTTAATATAACATGCCTTAATAAGTGCCTAAGATACTCAAACCACATTCAGTTCGATTTAATTTTTAGAAATTACGAAATAACAATGATAAAATTTTCTCCGAGGTGGGTGCAATCAGCCTCTGTGCTACTCTGACCACAATTAAAACACTCGATTCGAAATCATAAACTCAATTTTAAATGCTTGCATACGAGTCTGCAACACATTGGGACATTTTCATGTCAATCACTACACAACAAGGTAGTGAAGTAAGGTTGTTAGTTCATGTACCCAAGAATCAAAGTTTTCGTGACGATTTTGGTTTATTATTTTCAATAATGAACCTTTGGAATCGACCAAGAAAAAAAAAATTTTAACACCCCCTCAAAATTTGATGGTTTACGTTTCAAGGTACGTAGAATCCAAAAATCGAATAAAAATTTGGCCGTCCGTCCGCCGTCCGCCGTACGCCGTACGCGGCACTTTTGCCACTTAGCATTGACCGATTTTGATGAAATTTGGTATGTAGGCTCCAATTGGGGTCTAGTTGTGCCCCGAAGATTTTGGTTGATGTAGGTCACTTCTAAGGGTTCCAAAATCAATTTTGAAATTTTGAAAACGCCCTAACTCAAAAAATTTCGATATAAAGGTATTGTTTTTCCTTCAATTTAAGATTCTATAGAATTTTTAGAATTTTTTAAGACCACGCGGAGCTCTGTAGGACAAACCGTTCGCTCCCTACGAAAATTTAAGGGTTTATATTGAAATATATATATATATATATATATATATAAATCAAAAAATCAAAACACGAGTGTGAATCGCAAAAGAGGCCTAATCTCCGTTCAAATTAGAGCTGACCGAAATGCGATCGATGGTTGGTGATTTTGATTTTTTTTTCTTTTTTTCTTCATATTGGATGGTTGGTGATTTTGTAGACGAGTGATCTATATAGAAAAATAATAAACCATTGTGTAATAATTTGCAGCGTTTTCAGTTCATGTGCCAAAGCAAAGACATGAAAATGTCAAAAGCTAAAATTTTCCACAGAACACATAAGTCTGGAAGATCACTATAATTTGAAACGATTTTCATAAAGACATGATTGTTCTGCAGCACATAATAAGGATAGGAAACAGCATAATGGTTTTGAGAAAGCTAAGTGCTCACCATACGTTGGCTCAAATGACAGACAACCGCTTCTCTCTACCGCCTGCTATCTTGTCTCTAATCTGTTCAACATCTAGACTCCGAAGGAAATCAATATAGCAATTTCTTCATAGATGACTCTCGATGATCGTGTTCAGCTTACACTGACTTTCCTCTTTGGGCGATTTGGCTCGGAGCTTTTGACTATTTACATATTCACACCCTTATAGTTTTGCTTCCGAGTCTACCAAGTTAGCGGAAGCATCGTTTTCACTTTTCAATATTAAAAAAAGGTCTCTAAAATCGAATCCTTCCACTCGGACTTTAGGTTTTAGGCCTTCCTGAACAATTTTGTTTACGTGTCTGTCATGAAATCCTTGTTACGGGTAAAAATATACGAAGACATTGTCCGATTTCAAAGAAATTTTGAGTGATTGTGCAGATTAGCGTGTAGGTGGTACAATGCATAGGATCATCTACAGAGTGTTACATTTTAAAACGATCACAGGCCAGAAATCGATTTTACAGCTCATTTCCAGCAAAAAATGCCTCTTAATAATTTTAAAAAAAGCTTCAATTTCGAGTTATTACCTTTATGAATTTTGTTCCCCTGTTTTCAATCTTATCTCAGTAAAATGGCTTTAACTCCCCAAATTTTCATGGAAATTCAAATCTGGTTACGCTGTTAGATAAAGCGTAAAATATTCTGTCATCTTGGTGGAGAAAACATTTTTTAAAATAGGAAAAACGGATGAAAATTGGACTTGAAATGAAAAATTGTTCAAATCTTGGAAATCTTAACTTTTTTCAAACGTCCATAGGTTCTGTAATACTGCCCGTGAAGTTTAATCACTCTTATGATAGGATACAAAATTAATCTTATTTTTAGCAATGGAAACATATTATTCTTGTCATTACAAATCTTAATCATATTCATGAGTAGCATTTTGCCCAACTCTGCCACCCTCTCCCATCGGCGAACCCCACGGAGAAAAAATTCACGGCTTTCCGCGTTCAAACACAAATCTCTGTAATAAATCCTACTTCAAAAATAAAAATGACTAGACCGTTGGAAAGCTGAAATTTTGGCGCATCTTTTAGGAGTCTACAGGTAAAAATTGACGTGGTGGATAACAGAACCCATGAGCGTTTGAAAAAAGTTGAGATTTCTAAGATTTGAATAATTTTTCATTTCAATTCCAATTTTCACCCATTTTGGTTTATTATTTTCAATAATAAGCCATTGGAATCGAGCAAGAAAAAAATTTTAACCCCCTCAAAATTTGATGTTTTACGTTTCAAGGTACGTAGAATACGAAAATCGAATAAAAAAATTTCCGTCCGTCCGCCTTACGCCGTACGCGGCACTTTTCCATGAGCTCCGAAGCCATTTTCAATCCTATTGAATGGAAGTGCTCTTCCAGGCGTCTCCAGCATTCGAGGAAATTTTCTTCACTCCTCAGATCACTGATCAGCTGAGTAAGCTCCAAAGCCATTTTCAATCCTATTGAATGCAAGTGCTCTTCCAGGCGTCTCCAGAATTCGAGGAGATCTTCTTCACTCTTCAGATCACTGATCAGCTGAGTGAGCTCCGAAGTCATTTTCAATCCTATTGAACGCAGGAAACTGAAATTTGAGAGGGAAGGTCAAGGGAGAATACAGATGGTGGTAGGTGCTATTGATGGAGAACCAGTGATCTATACAGAAGGGTGATCTATACAGAAAATAATAGAGAAAGAAGAATAGCAATATGAGCAAATAAGAATAAGAGCAATAGAATATGAGCAATGATTTGCAGCGTTTTCCTATATAAAGAAATGGTTTTTCCATCAATCGATATGACATTATACGCTCTTCCCAACGGTGAAATCAGATCTAAACTTTCTTGAAAATGCGGGGAATTATAGCCGTTTTACTGAGATAAGGTCGAAAACACGAAAAAAAAATCTTGAATGTGAAATAACTCGAAAACAACGCCTCTAAAAAATTGCCAAGCGGCATTTTTTACTGGAAATGAACTGTAGAATCGATTACTGGCCCGTGACTGTTTTAAAATGAAACACCCTGTATAAAATCGGGTTATGGATACGAGGAAACTGTGTGCCTCACACACTTGACACATGTATTTTATTCTGTTGGCGAACGAGAACCACCGTAATCTAATTCATTTCGATAATTTTCTACAAAGTATTAAATTTTGTAGATAGCGAACCTGTAAAATCTTCCTGTAATGTATACCCCAGGGTCTCGGAAGTGACTCTACGTGTTTAGATGGGTGTGATAAATTAATATATCATGGAAGTGAAATACTGAAAACTGGCGGGACCTGCCCTTTTAATAAGCCGACTCCCCCAAAGTTGGACGATATCCAGCTCGCTAGGGGAAAAGCTCCGTCGGCTTTTCAAGTTCGCATTTCTGTCGCCCCCGGAGGTCGAGTGGTTTACGACAGCGCTCTCAGACCCCCCTAGCGGAAAAGCCCGGAATTAACGTAGGGGACAATCGCTCCCATACATCTTGTTTATCTCGTTAATAGCCATAGCCACTCCCCAAGGCTCACTTTTGCTTGAGGAAGTTTCAACGAGGCAGCATCTCTACTTTCGTATTCCACCCTATCCGATTTGATAGTTTTTCTCGGAAGAAGGACTTTGGTAATGGCAGTGGTGGATTGATGGGAGGAAACTGTAGCCAGTTTATCTGAAAGACAATTCTTTCGTTATCTCAAATGTGCTTGCGTTGAACGGTGAGGTCTGCAATTGTTTCTCTTTCCTAAGTTTGTATATTTTGAGTTTGTTCCGAGTAAATACAAACCCCAGCCGTACTATATCTACTCTACGATCTGACACTCCAAGTATATCTACTTGTACGATCTGGTAGCAGGGTGGATTATTGATTCAGTCATACAAATACGGAAGTTTCAGCAATTCTCTCCAAGTTTCAAATCAGCTCTAAGCTATTTTACCTTCTACATCTCTTTTTCAAGTAATTGCATGCTACTCCTGTGCCAAATATTCGAGAAACGAATATCTTCCTGTTGTGTCGTAAATTTTCATTAAATGTTAAATTCACCATTAGGTACCTAGACCATTTCACATGATGATTTCTGGTTCCCGTGTTACGTTGTAACACACTTTTCATTCGTGTTCTAATGCTCCTTGTAATTTCACGCAAATACAACTCACTTTGTTCACGATCCGCGTGCTCATCAATTTTAAGATAGTATAGTTGGCGACGATGTGAAACTGGAGAAGGAATAGAATATCAGTGTTCAAGTAAGATTCCACCTAGATGAAGATGGATCCAAACCATCTACGAGCTATCTTAGATAATATGAATCGAAACCATGCACTCCTAATTGAAAGGTTGCTTGCCGCTAGAGCTGGTGAAGGAGATGGACAGGTTGTCCACTAGATACTGTTTGCCAAAAACTTTCGCATGTGCCACCATTCGAAAATTGTGACTCTAAAAAAGAAGGTTTCCGTTATTATTTCGAAAAAGGTTCGAAAATTGTCATAAAACGCTTGCACCTGAACATAGGTTTTATTCAGCGAAATTCCGCAGCAATACAAAGGATTGAATATTCCACGAAAAGTTTAGAACGGCGTGTTAACTAACAAATAATTGTTATGGAACAGAGATAAATAAGAACTGAAGTTTTATCACAAAAATTGTTTGAAGTTCAAAGGTATTTTCAAAATCAAATCAGCACAAATTTGACTCAACTAATTAGGTGTCACAAATTATAATACTAGCCGATCTAGGGTATGATAAGGTTATCAAACAATTGGAAAACCATCTCGCACCAAAGAAAACCTTCTTGTAACCCATCATAAATTTTTATCAAAATAACAAAAAGATGCTCAATCAATAGCTGATTACAGTGCTTCTTTACGCCAAGACATTGCTGAATGCGGATTCTCAATCAAATGTTCTTATGACCTTCAAACTGACGACTCTGTGGCAAATTTGTTCCTTGAGGCCTAAGCTAAAATTCCGTTGGAATCTTCCTTCGTAGAATACGTTCTTTGATCCAACCGTGTTTAATTCCACTGATGAACTTTTTTGTTAAATGTGATTCATTATTGCAACTGAATATTTAAGATAGAATCCATCTAGCAATATTACATATTATTGTACACTCCTTGAGAGCTCTTTTACAGTAAAACCCAGTCCCTTCTCATAACACTATCTACAACACTGAGCTATAAATACACTTTAACAACACTAAGTTCCGTGATGGATTGACCATCAGTTATGGGAAAGAGCCCAGAGAGTTGTCGAGTCACTGTGATGGTTGTGGAGAACGAATGAATCTCAGCTATTTCCTGAATGGCAAAAAGGCGGGCACGACCAGATAAGAGTTCAGTGCGCGAAAACGGGTTCCCTGGCCTGGAATTCAGTCGGTCTTGAACCAGTAATGCAAGAAAACGAAGATGGAACCCCAAAACTGTTAGCTGACATAAGGATACATGGAGTATGGAACCAAGAGAGGATGGCGTACTTTGATACCCGCGTAGTAAACGCAGAAGCTTCCTCTTATGGATCCATGACCTGGTCCTTCCTATCACAGTCTGCAGCAAATGAGTAGAATAGAAAGTACGATGCAGCTGCGGAGGACCTCAGAGGTTCATTAACATCCCTCGTAGTGCCATGCGACGGATCCCTGCACAGAGAATATGCCTGCTTCCTAAAGAGGATGGCTAAGATACTCTAAGGAAAGTGGGCAAAGCCAATTTCACAGGTTACCCATTGGGTAAGGGTGAAAAACTCAACTGGCAGTGGTGAGAGCGGTCTCCATGAGGATTTGAGGAACGAGGAGAAAGGTGAGATGCCTTGGGTTGGAGGACGAGCTTTGATGCCAATCATAAGATCTCAGAGGAACCAAGAAAATCCGGCAAAGAACGCGGCAAAAATGAGCGAAGATACTCGTACGCAAGCGTTTTAGTGATGATTAACCACAGTTTCAACTTGCACTTCTGAATACATGCACAATTATTTGTTGGATTTGAAAAAAAATAAAAAAATAAAAAATAAAATAAAATAAATTCCCATTCTGTATATTAAATTTTTGTTTTACTACTTATTCCAACACCTAAGTCCAGTGTTTTTTTTCGTTTGAGTAGCCGGAGTTCATCTTCTTGTCCAAAGCGTAGAGCATTTCCGGGTTCTTATGATTGTGAAGGCGTTGTTCGTGCCTCCTTGAGTACCTTGCGATAATTTCATGGACTGTTCCCAAGGCCAGATTGCGTAAGCGCTAATCCGCTGAAGAACGGTGTACAAAAGCGCTAATTTCTGGGAAGCATAGGTTGTCAAAATGCTCAAAAACACGAGAATCTTACAAATGTTCATTTAACAAAGATCAAGTCATACACAAGATTAATTCACGCCCAATGTACGTTGCTGCGAAACGTTAAATGTACCGTCACATCAAAATTCATTTAATTTTCTAGTTGTCAATATGATAAGCTCATTTTGCACATCATCATGCACAAAGCTTTCGTCGTTGTTGGTGACCATGTCGACCGTCTGTGATTTTCAACTAACTCCCTGCCATAAATTCGCGCTTTTCACACTCATTTGACCGTTCCCCAACGTATTAGCGCTTTCATACTCCTCCGGTTTCCACCCTCAAGCCTCGATGAATAGCATCGTTCCTCATGTACCAAGGTGTACGCACTATAATTCTCATTAATTTATTTTGGGAGGTTTGGCAGTATTTTATTTTGGGAGGTTTGGATTTTGTAATGTTTGTTTTATGGCACAGCCCCATAACTGAATTCCATATTTCCAGATAGGGCAAAGAACCTGCTTATATATATATAGGCAGTTTATTAGAGAGTTAGTTTAGAGAGAAACGAGAATTCCTTCCCACCAACCAATACATCTTTCTGAATTTGATTACCATTTCCTCTTTTTCTTTTCTAAGTTTTTTTCCAGTTTAATTTGGAGTCTAAGGTCAGACCCAAATATTTAACTGCATCGGTAGCCTGATGAACATTATGCAGTTTCTTGTCATTCGTGTTCTAATGTTCCTTGTTATTTCACGCAAATACAACTCACTTCGTTCACGATCCGCGTGCTGATCAACTGTGTAATAGAACCCTTCCCAAAACATCGGGTTTGGAGTTGGCGGCATGACTGTATAGGTGACGTACTTACCAAATCCCATTCGAGCTTGGTGCATAGCCGACCTCCAAAAGCCTGTGTACCCAACACGCTGGCTTCCAGTGAACCTACTCAGTACCGTGTATGCAGAGCTCCCTGGAAGCCTCTCATCTCTCCTCTAATTAGATTTAAGTCAGCAGGCGAGGCTCTGTCCTATTTAACCGTGTAGCGACGCCCCATTTGCGTTCCTCTTGGAATCTAACGTATGCATTGCAGGGCTAAATCAAATACCCTCTCCGGGACCAATCCCCGTGCGGCACCTCCCTTCATTATTCAAGGAAAGACTCATCAAGGTGCTGGTAACCTCATTCCCCTCAACTGTACTCCCGCTTACTCAGCAATAGCTTCAGGTAAAATGAAGAGGCTTATTCCGCATTCAATCTAGATTTATAGCATTGAAAATCTCAAGAAAATATCATAGCGTTGCTCAAGAACCCAAACATACTTACCTAAGCACTGACAGAGTAGGTAATGTGCTAAGGCATCAGCAATATGTATCTGCCCTACATCCTTTTTCAACCGAACTTCAGCTTGCCAGAGAGATTTAACGATGTGCTTGAGAAGTAATTGATGAATTATGATATTCTGATAATCTCAATAAAATTCTAATAATTGTAGCTGATAATTCTAAATGGGTAACTTGAAAATATATGCACTAAAGCTTGCTCGTATCGACAACGTGATAGGATACATTATTATCAAATCATTATAAACCAGTGCCATAGAATGGATAAGGAATGAAGTCTGAGATTGAACGCATTCGAGATTTCCTCAGAGATCTGATCTGATCCTCTAATCCTCTGCATTGTAGCTAATTTCAAAACATCAATCTCTAAGCACCTTGCACTACCCTCATAGGGGCTCTCTACCCGTCAAACCACACAACTTCTGAAAATTTCATTTGAAATGGATGGAAATTGAAGAAGTTATGGCTGTTACTTGTTATTCAGCCTGGGTGTGATGATTTTTATAGGGGACCATTTACACGCCAACCCACACAATCCCAGGATATTTAATCGGAATCGGACAATAACTTCGTATAGTTTTGCTCGTTACCAGGATTTCATGACAGAAAACAGACAGACAAGGAACCAAAACTGTTCAGGACGGCCTGAGACGTATAGCGTGAGTGGAAATTTTGATTTTGGAGAACATCACTTTTTCAACCTTGAAAAATGAAAACAATGCTTCCTCTATTTTGGTAGACTCAGAAGCAAAATTGCAAGGAGCTCTGACTGGCGACCCCAAATCACCCCTCAACGAGATCAATCAGCAGGAAATATATCCCTCTTAACTCTTGGGGAACGTCGAGATGTATGGGCTGTGGCTCCGTTCTGTTGGAACCACACATCTTCCGTGTCGATTTCTTCGAGAAGGTGTTCAAGCACCGACCTTCGTACTCTGGATGGAGTGGAGGATCAGTCAAGAATTCAACATCATTCCGTCAGGTATGACTTGAGGGGTGATGGAAAATTTCCGGAAATGCATGCATAGCCAAAGACGGTCAACATTTGATAGATTTGATTTTTCGACCCACTGAAACAAAACTATTTTCGATCTGTTTTTAGGAAATGAAGCAAGTTTTTTGGTTTGGTTTTTACAGCCCAACAGATTGGGCAATTAATAATGTGCTGAACGGATATAAATCAAAGATTTTACAGTCTTGGGCAGGCACAGAAAAAAATATTCTTTTTATTCTGAGCGGAAAAGAAAGCTGATGGGCTGATTCATTTCATGTATTTTCAGTATCCAATAATTATTGCTAGGGTATGTACAGAATGGATAGATTAACTTCCGGTCCATAGACGCGATTCACCTATAAATACCTTCTTCATTTACTCGTAAAGGATAATTGCTTCCTTAACGAGAATGGGAGGGCGGCCTTTTAGTATATTAACATCAGTGTGAACTGCACTTTTCTCCCCACACGCGAGAGGCATATTGATCTTTCCTTTTTCGTTCGTTCGAAATCACGCACCGTCGCGTCGGCGTTGAGTGTGCGTCATCCAGCGAACTAACTCCACCGCCCTCTCGGTGTTATTTTCGGTTTAGAGGAAATTAAGTGTTACGTGACACCTACAGGATATACCAACGTGAAAAATATAATATGGTATGTGTTTCAGATTAATTTACATTGACGAGCTTCAGAGTAAATAATCGTTACCTACGTAAAATACAAGCTTTTTAAATTATATTTTTATTTGATTAAATATCAATAACATAACAACAGAGCACATAAGGACCCCATCTAGTTAATTTAATTTCAAAATTTAATCAAACAGTTTGTAGAGTCAACAGCCCCGTGGCTATGATGTAGAGTATAGGTAACACAACACTGTGTCTCAATTTATCACTAGGTTCAAGGGTTTGGTCTTATCTTTCCGCCGAACGACGTTGGTGTTGTCTAGAAGTCGGAGGACTTCGGGATTTATGTGTCCATGAAGCCGATGTTCGTGTTTAATCGCATGTAGCTTGATCACTTTACTGATAGTTTCCATTTTTAGGTCACAATGGAGATCGTCATTTCGGACGTACCAGGGAGCGATAACAATGCCGTATTTTGGTAGGTATGAATAATTTTGACATTCGATTTCTTCGTACAGCCTCAGAGCTGAATACCATAGTTATGTCCTGACAGGTTTCAATACTTGCTTAAACAGGGTGTAACACGAGTGGTTCACGACCTTTCTCCCACGTGTTCTACGACTAATTTCCGACAAAGAGCGCCTCATGACATTTTCTGGTATCCCCACTCAAAATGCCTATTTTTCACTTTGTAATTTTTTTCCGTATTTTTGATGTTCGCTCAATAAATCTAACATAACTCCCCCATTTCAAGAGTTAGCTCAAATCTAAAAACTCCGTTAGAAAGAGCGTCAAATTTACAATATTTTTGATGTCCAATAACATTCTTTAAAGTGGAGTTGAGATGTGCAAACGACGTATGAAAAGCAAAACTAGTTGAAATCTTGAAATCAATTCATGACGCAGAATTGTGAAACTTCCCTAAGAAGTGCTCCGGGGTCTTCAGCGCCACGGCTCCTCCGAAGCACAGAGTCCTCCCTTCTAACCGTCGATTTCGTTGAAAAAAAATGCACGTTTTTCCGCATTCAAATAGGAATTCCTCCCTTAAATTCGATTATAAAATGTTTTTTGATTACACCGTTGGAAAGCTGTGATTTTAGCACAGTTTTTAGCGAAGTTTCACAATTCTGCGTCAAGAATTGATATAGTTACCAGGCAACTGGAAAAACAAGCGATTTCAAGATTTTGACGAGTTTCGCATTTCATACGTCGTTTGCACATCTCAACTCCACTTATAAAAAATGTTATTGGACATCAAAAAGATTGCAAATTTAACTTTCTTTCCAACGGAGTTTTTAGATTTGAGTTAACTCTTGAATTGAGGGAGTTACGGTAAATTTATTGACCAAAGATCAAAAACACGAAAAATACGAGCTAATACGTTAATGAAGATCCGTCTAATTAATTGCTTTCTGAACTCATCACCAGGTTCCAGAGGTTTTAGGCTCAATTCAATATGAACGACAAACAGAATATTTTTTAAAAAGAAACCATTCAAACTACCCATTTAATTTATCGCACACTTATTAATTAGCATTGATATAATATATCAAATTAGTGTACATATTATGTAGGTATTAATATAATATTTCAAAATTAGTGTACATATTATGTACACTAATTTTGAAATCGTAGTTGTGATATTGTGTTGTAAATTTGCTATAATATTGATTAGAAAACGTACTCGTATGACAGTACAGTACGTGGATGCCTTCTGACGATGTACCTACTTTCGACACGTAGGTATAGTAAGGCTAAATGTCGGTATTACCCGAAACATTTCTCCAAATTGTTAACACTCGCGTAAAAAAAATAAATAAAATAGTTTTGGTATCTACAAATAAAATAAATAAACAAAAATACAAATACAAATAAAAATAAACATACAAATAAAAATAAAAATACAAATAAAAATACAAATAAAATAAATAAACCAGTTTTGGTATCTACATTCAGTAGGTGTGGTAAAACGAAAACTTGTTCAGACGAAGCAAAGGTTTACGTAGAAGAAGATTTGAAAATCTCATTTTTTTCTAATAATGGAACCAGGCTATGGCTGTTTGGCCTGTGTGCACATTATACCGTTAACAGATAACCCTTCCTTTCATAAATACTGCAATGTGAAGCCACGGTGTCAAATTAAGATAGGGCTCCGACTGTTTATTCACAGCTTTTGTCCTATTAACTTTTAAACATGATAAAAAAGAACGTTTCAAGGGTGCAAAACGTGATACAAGCACGTAGTTCTTTCCCTTGGAATGTGCCTTTTCACTGTTCTTTTGTATTCATTAAAAAATTAAAACGGAATTTCGTTCGTCTAATTAAAAAAGAACATAGGAATGTGCCCCGGAGGCGGCAAAAAAGTTCATCACGGATTCAATGGTGCCAGAACCTCTCGGAAACCCTTTCCTACGCACCCTAGCTCGGATTTAATCAAGTTTTAATTGAGAAAATTCGAGAAAACTTCGAGTGTATCGACGCTCGCTCGAAGGGTCGAGTGGGCTGAACCGAGGATCCAGGAAGAGCGGTGGATAATATGGACTCATGAATCTAAATTTGAGAAAGTTTCTCATCTGATGGGCTGACGGATTTAATTTATCAAAGGTAGTTTGGATGGAAGTTTACCCAAACTATCACCAGCAAGGTTGCCTGGTCTCACGTGTAGTCTCGTCTCTCAGAATATGTTGGTATGTTACATCTACTCTAACAGGAAACCTTGCTTGGTCTTTAAAGAGAAGAGGTCCTTTTTACAAGCCTGATGTAGAGAATTCCTGGTTCATTCAATTCAATTGAATGTTCAATTCATCATCTCTCAACTGAACGAGTAACCAGCATGCCGATTCGTGCAGTTTGGGGGGTACAAGAAATACAAGCAAGTGGAACAAATACTGGCACAAAAGGTAAAAAAGACGTTACATCTTCAATCACATTGCGTATGCTTAAGGCAGATTTAATCAATGTTCCTGTACACATTGTAGCTGCAGGCTGATTATGTAGTCAAAGTGATGAAACACCCCCGAAGTAGGTATACTAGGATCGTGGCTGACCAGGTTGTGCTGGAGGGTAGAAGAAGGTGGTTTGATTATGGTAGAATGACAGGAATTCAATTGCCATTTGGCGTGAAAAGAGTGGAAGAGTGGTATCAATGTTCTGATTCGAAAGGTGAGGAAGAATGGGGGATGCACCTTGATTTTTTTAAGATTTTTAATCAAAAGTAGACTACATCCTGGGAATTTTGGCACCAACCGCGACCTTCTAGCGTGAGTAGATCTGTTTCTATGATTTTTCAAAGTTTCGACCGTTTATGACGTCAGGCGCCCATCTCGCCTGGGCGTGAACCCCCCAGCCCACGGTGACGTCATAAACGGTAGAAATTTTAAAAATTCATAGGAAAAGATTTACACACGCTAGAAGGTCGCGGTTGGTACCAAAATTCTCAGAATGAGATCTAGCTTAGATTAAAAATAACAATAAACAGTTTTTCCTACCCAGGCGCACACCCTATTAGGTGAACCGCTTGAATAAAGACGTTGCAGACTCGGAACAAAACAGACATCTTCAGACCATAACACAGCATTTTCAGCTATGATTTCTGAAAATTCCATGTATTCCCATTGAATCCATGGATACTCTGTACTAATTCTCCGAGCTATGTAATCCGCGGGTTCCAAAAGACCAATTTATATTTTGGTTTATTATTTTCAATAATGAACCTTTGGAATCGACCAAGAAAAACAATTTCAACCCCTCCCTCAAAATTTGATGTTTTACGTTTCAAGGTACGTAGAATCCGAAAATCGAATAAAAAATTTTCCGTCCGTCTGCCGTTCGCCGTCCGCCGTACGCGGCACTTTTCTTAGCACCCGTGGACCGATTTGGTTCAAATTTGGTATGTGGGTTTCATTTGGGGTCTAGTTGTGCCGCGAAGCTTTTGGTTGATGTCAGTTTATTTTAAGGAGTGAAAATTAAGGGTTGAAAATTTCAACAATGCCCTAGCTCGAAAACTCTCGAAATAAAGATATTGTTTTTTCACCGATTGAAAATAGTATATAATTTTAATAAAATTTTGAGACCACTCGGAGCTCTGTAGGACAAACCGTTCGCTCCCTACGAGTACTTGAAGGTTTTCCTTCGATAAAATAGAATCACGAGTGTGAATCACTAAAGATCTCTAATCTCCGTTGAAATTTTAGCTATTCAAAATGCGATCGCTGTTCGTTTCTTCTAGTTGTATTCAGTTGTGCTTCCTTAGCAACCAGTAATCAAATTTCCATAATATGGAAATCATAATATGAATTGAAGTTTAGTTCTTTCTTATAAACTTGATTGTGAAGGTGTGAAGGTGTGGTTGGTAGTAGGTACCTCTGGTTGGTAGGTAAAAACAAAAAATAAAAAAAAATAGTGACAATAGCAAAGCTGTGATCTTTGCAGATGAGTGATCTATACAGGAAAATAATAAACCTTTGTGAAATAATTTGCTGCGTTTTTAATATTCAACTAACAATTTTTCTCGAGGCATTTTACTCCAACCTTAGTGAACTTCCCGTTTGCTGGGTTCTTTATTAGTTTATCTCGTGCTCTCGCCCCTTCCAGTTCGTTGTTGATTACTCGCAGGTTAATTGGACTGTACCGCCCAGGCAATCGCCATAACATACACTGTGGAGAATCGAGAGATGCGGCAAAACTGTGGGTGTGCTAACCTCGAGGGATGTTTTCAGCCGAATCGCTTGTATTGGATTAAAAAGTGATAAGCCGAGAGGAATGGAAAGTCATCGAGCGTTGATTGCCACCATATGGCTGACAGTCCCCGAGCAACCCAAAACGGGGAAACTTTCTTTTTATTGCTGGATGTAAAACACGTTTCGTACTCAATTATTTCGTAGGAATTAATTGGATTGCTGACCTGAGCGACGTTACGACCTAAAATATTATTGCTGAAGTGGAAACCTTCCTGAAACAGCTCGGTCGAGCTTAGGAGATGATCCGAGATTTTTCCGCTCGCAAGCAGCCAAAACACCAAAAATGGACCAGTTTACATCCTTAAGCTCATTTAACATGACCACGTAATAATGGAAGCAAAAGGTAGAACTGGTTCAAAGCTTCCATTGGAAAAGCGATCGGAAGTTATATTTGCTTTATAGTATTCGATTGGAATTTTGTTTCCCTACCAGCTCTTCAGATCTGTTTCCTCATTTAGTTCCATGAAGGGCATATGGGAAAGCTGATTCAGAACAAAACTTAGGACCACTTTCCCGATCGCCGCTTTGAAGTCCAATTCATGTAGCTGCCATTTATTGACCAGTTTCCCCTTGACGAGTTTACTTCCAATCACTATGGCCAACAGCCCGTAGTTTGTTGACTTTATTGATTTTTAAGCCATACTGAGGTTTTAACTGTGCTCGGATATTAGTATCTGACACTGACAAGTGTTGGTGATCATTATCACTAGGTCTAATGTGAGGTCTCATCATACCAGCAATTAGGGTGACGAGTAGGCTTTAACTGGATTCTGCCAGCAAGTTGGCACTGCAACACGCATTTACTCGGAACCGTGTGGATGAGAAAGGGGTCGACTGAGACGAATTAAAAACCGTTCTATTCCACCTGCTTCAGAGGCAGAGGGTTGAAGTGAGGGTCGTTGATTGCCAGGGGGAGTTAGTTGTGGAGTTACGTTCTGGAAGGAAGGGGGCCTTACGAACAAGTTAAGAAAGAAGTTTGATGGCTCCTGTTCGGGCGGTGCCCTTTACTGAATTGATGTCGTACATTATTCACGTGAGCCCTGAGCATAGCTTTCAAACCATCGGAGTAAACACCTTTCTTCTAATAAGGAACTCCTTTCCCTCATGGCACACAACATCCCCCTGGATACATTTCCCTCACCAAGCTTCTCTTGAGTTGACAAGAACGTATAATTCAGCGAGGGTAAATTCACAACTCCCCAACGGAGGCGTTCCCGTCTATTTGTCAGACTTTGCAAGATTACGCCTTCTCGTCGTTTCGCCCTTAATAAGCGCCATACCTCATTATCCTGGGAGAAGTGCCGGAGTGACGGGCTTGGTGTAAATGACGCCTAATTGCTGAACTGTGTAAGCCTACCCACCCATTCAGTTCTGCCTTCAATGAGATTTACCGTAGTAAATCTTCTCCCTTCCTGAGCGTTTCCCAATGTCTTGACGCAAATTACACTTCCACTTGTCATATTGGAGGGCAAATAATATCCTCGGGGCTTCCAAGTGTTCAGTTTGGTACTTGCCTAGGATGATTTGTGTAGACAAATCTGAAGAGATCCGTCGGTGAGAGAAAGAGACGGCCGGTGTCGAGTTCATCGCCTGGAGGGCTTCACGATCCAGGTGTAGAAGCCGCTCTGATCGTCTTGTATGTCACGCTGTAGTCGATTCTCGTTTCGTTTGCTGAATTTGAAAGTAATTAAAGAAAAGGTTGACGTTCGAAGTGATATATGCTATGTTCAAGCTGCGAGCTGTCAAAAGGAGAGTATTATTTTGTTCTTACTTATTAGGAAGAGTTTCGATCACGGGTCTCATTGTTTCATCACTTATAAGGTTTTATTCTTACAGAATTGTTCAAAACGGACGCACTGGGAACCTCCAAATTGCTCTATTTGAAATAGTAAGGCTGTTTATTTTAAACGGAACAATTTGGAGCGCACTTGCCTTCTTGGCAAATTCTATAAGAAAGTGGAGGAACCTCAAATTTAGAGGTTTTCCCACTCGAGTGACAATTTGGTCTTCAACGAAGATAACTGGGAGGAAACAACAACTTTATGTAAGATATACAATAACCAGCGGATGCTGGCTATATAACCGGGCACTAACACAGGAGTTGAAGTCGCCTTCTGACGCAGTGGGAAGTACCTGAGATTTACACACATCCACCATGTTTGGATCACTAGCGCTTCTTAGCGCCTTCTTGATCTGCTGTATCCGCTAATGGATAGGTTGGGTATATTATTCTTTCTATAGATGCGAGTGCTGGGATTCCAGATCACCGATTCATAGAGAAGTAGCCTCAATGCATAAAAACCAGATAAATAATTTTTTGGAAGGGGACGATCATTACAATAACCACTTGAAAGCGATAGTGATGAGGGACTTGCTAGGGACGCATCCTAGATTCTTCTATTGGAGTCTTTGTGATGACTATATAAAGGCCAGAAACAAGGTGGGGTAGTCGAGAAATCAATGTCTTTGTATTGTGGCTCATTTTAATGTGTGTTGTGAGCTGTGGATTAGGTAATGGTATTCATCACTTACAGCGCCAGGTCAAAAACTGTAGGGGAGTAACTCTGCTGGTAACTCTATTCGATGAGGTGTGTAGATAGTTATCCCATCTATCTAGATCTTCCAAGTAAATAAATCATTTTCCTACATGACGTTATATTCTACATAACGCTGGCAAGTCATTGAACGTATATTGCCATGAATTTACTTCAAAAAATTCACTTGAGATTTTGATAAAAACAATATACCAAGGAAGAGCTTAGTAATCTAGTTGGAGGCATCCAGTGGAGAGAGTGAGACGTTGCACGCTTCATCCATGGAAGTAGACTGACTGAAAAGTAGATGGAGAGAGAAGCAGGATCTCATTGCATATGTTCGGTAGGTAGTTGATAGAGGATTGAGTTCCCAACAACATTAAATTATACTGTTAGAACTTCAGGAGGCTCAAAATGCGATAAAATCAACGTATATGTGAACTTTTCTTCTTTTGTGTGAGTTGAATGATACTTCACTTACTAATACTGTTACGATAAAGGAATGCGTTGAACTAGATAATTACTTGATTAGAAAACCAACTAAACCTCTCACATGCCCTTCACCCTTGTACCGCATGTTCAACATTACATCAAAGAGGTGAAGTATTGGACGTGAAAAATAATGACGCTGGATAGATGAATTTCCTCCTCCCCCCTTCCCCCTGTGAAACCAGGGGTATAAAACTGGTGAATCCAAAAATAAGTAGATGGAACACGCCAGCTTTACGATGTCTACCCAAAGTAGGTACAGATTCGGGGTTTTTGATGTACGTCGACGGCAAAGGGCACTCCTATCTTTTCATCCCTTCGGGTTCATTATCGTTGAAAAATATGGGAATATAAAGCACAACAAGGGCCTCTGGGGTTCGGGTTGTGAGAGCAGGATGTTGTACGTAGGGTCGATAGTGGGTGAAATACTGTTTCGCCCCTGCTTTGTGAGGGTGAGGCCTTGTGCGGATTAAATTGACGTTATACTGCAATAACAACTGTGCTTTTACTGCTACATCCCACTGCTTAATCTGGCACTCGAGGGTTTTTTGTGAGATACGGCCCTGTGACAGATCGGACTCACATAATTGAAAACCTGCTCCCTCCTCTTTAAAAACGTTTCCCAAAACCATGTCGAATCTGAATCGGGTCATTAACCGCAGCAATAGATAGCGTCTCAAACACGTTTAAAAAATATTGTTTCCAATTTTTTCATCGCAGGTTCATAAGTTTCTCTATAAGGCAAATAAGATACTATTTTATTAGTGAAGGATTCAAGCCCTGGTCGAAGGTGCTGTTTTTCTATTCCTTTTCAAACTCCTCTCCGAACTGACCGACGAGAACTTTTCGGCAACCGAGTCCGAGCGAATTCCCTATCGACTATTCTTGAGTCTGAACTTTGCATACCGTATTGGTCTGAGGGCAGGCAATACCTCAGCTTGGCGGCCCTTGAACTGTCCTCCAGAACTTATAAACCCAAGCTCCCTTCGTCAGAAATTGTTCCCCACCCAAGTCACATTGTTCTGTATGTGATCACGAAAAAATGGACCACCCTTTTTTGGTTATTTAAAGGAGTAGAGAAAAACTTTTAGCGGTAATGCCGCTTACTTTTTGCAAACTCAGAATTTAGAAATTCATATTTATATTTATTTTATACAGAATTTTCATGAAAAAAATCATTCGTCACTCAAATTTTTGAATACACGAAATGTGCTGTACTATTCACAAACTAGGTCAAAAATGTTAATAAATCGATATTTTTGTTTGGCCGGTAAATTAAAATTTACCGTTTGATTCAGTGAAAAGAAACATCTTAAAATCACATACGTTTTGTCAGTTATTAAAACACAAAAACACGATTTTCCCTTTTTGCGTGAATTTTATTTCAAATATTTCACGCAGTATCAGAATTTGCATTTAAAACGCTGCAAATTATTACACAATGGTTTATTATTCCTCTATATTGATCACTCGTCTGCAAAGCCACCAACCATCCAACATGAAGAAAAACATCGATCGCATTCCGGTCTGCTAAAATTTGAACGGAGATTGGGCCTCTTTTGCGATTCACACTCGTGTTTCGGATTTATCGTACGTCCAACCCTTAAATTCTCGTAGGGAGCGAACGGTTTGTCCCACAGGGCTCCGCATGGTCTCTAAAAATTCTAAAAATGTAATGCTATCGTAAATTGATGGAAAAACAAAATATTGGTCTCAAAAAATTCTATAGAATCCTTATTGAAGGAAAAACAATACCTTTATATCAAAATTTGTTGAGTTTGGGCGTTTTCAAAATTTCAAAATTCATTTTTGAACCCTTAGAAGTGACCTACATCAACCAAAATCTTCGGGGCATAACTAGACCCCAAAAGGAGCCTACATACCAAATTTCATCAAAATCGGTCAATGCTAAGTGGCAAAAGTGAAGGGGTGAGTTGAGGGGGTGTTAAAAAAAAAATTTTCTTGGTCGATTCCAAAGGTTCATTATTGAAAACTAAAAACCAAAATTGGGGCTTCTTCTTCGAAAAAGTCGTTGGGGCACATCGCCTGCACGAGCCACCAGGACACAACTGGACGCCCAAAAACTCATTCCAAATTCAAGTTCGTGAAAACTGAGAGAAGGTCGATGGATTTAACGAACGGTGGTTTATCCTGGAACGGAAAAGAGTTAATTATATTGGCTAGGGGGGGGGAGGGAACTTTTGTGATTCGTTCAAAGGCTTAATTGATAATAACTGACCAAAATTAGGAGTCCACTTTTTATACTCTTGGGGATTATTCGGGGATGCAATATTTCAAGAAGGTAGTTAGGTAGTTTGGTAGAGTACATTTCCTTTCCAACCAAGAAAGTGCGAGGATATAGAATGCGGAAAGAAGCTCGGGATTTATTGACACGATAAATCCGAATGCGGAACTCTCAGATTTATGTTGACCCTAAAGTTCGGCTGGGATAAGGATGAAGAGATTCCGCAAAAGAAAGTTACTTTAATATTTCCCTCGAACATCGATGATCAGCACTTGGTTCTCGAAGTGACCACTGTTGTAGTTGGAGGACCTTCGCCATTTATTATTATTATCATTCACACTTGCTATTAGGGATGGCATATCGAACGAAATATATCGATATGTCGATAAAATTATATATCGTCAATGAGATATCGATACCTTTGATATATCGGAGAAAATTCATCGATGTTTCGATACATCGGAAGATCTACTTTAAAAACGTGTGAAGTAGGTAGGTGAATTTAATCGTTTTAAAACGAGAAATTCCGTGCCAGAATTTTGCATTTTTGAATTCGGATTCATTCCTTACAGCACCTTTTGGAAAGCTGTTACTGAGGACGGAATAAAACAGTCTACGTGTCCTGGTACACAGTGGAAACTTCTTTTACGGACATTTTTGAGGTGTTTAGGCTAAAAAGAGACTCTGGAATATGTGGTTTCTGTATCCGCACATTTCTTGATGGTTTGAAGAGAACTTAATGAGTCAGTGCATGATGAAATGCTCTCTATAATGAGGGATCAAGGGGAGAGAAGCATGTTGTAGAGAAATCGATCGAAACTTCATCAGCGGAGCATCTTGGGGACTCGTGTTTGACACCCTTTCATATGTGTTCCTCAGAGAGTAATTCCGGCGAATATTGTCACGGTAGGTGACTTCATGTCAAAAGCTGTCTGTTAGAGTTGGTAATGCGGTGGTGTCTTGAGGCCGAAAACTTACAGAAATATTATTAGCAAGAGCTCCGGTCTCGAGCCCCATCAATGAGCCGTTACAGCTTACTAATCTAGAGGGACCATCCCGTACCGGCCGGCATGTGTTTCTATATTTATCAGCTTAATATAATACATTAAGCTTAAGCTTAATATAATATAAATTATATACCCACAAAATATACGCACAAAACAACCATATTATGGTAGTTTGTGCGTATATTTTGTGGGTTTTGAATCTCTGTCTATGTCCCTTGAAATACGAGTACATAAAAAGTTGAAATACACATGTAACATGACAAAGTAGAATACACTTTGAGGAACGAGGATCATCCAGTGTCGATGTTTGCCTTCTTTAAACTTCTCATGAACCGCTGCAAATCATTGCTCAAAGGTTTATTATTTTCTGTATAGATCATCCTTCTGTATAGATCACTGGTTCTCCATCAATAGCACCTACCACCATCTGTATTCTCCCTTGACCTTCCCTCTCAAATTTCAGCTCCTGCGTTCAATAGGATTGAAAATGGCTTTCGAGCTCACTCAGCTGATCAGTGATGTGAGGAGTGAAGAAGATCTCCTCGAATGCTGGAGACGCCTGGAAGAGCAATTCCATTCAATAGGATTGAAAATGGCTTTCGAGCTCACTCAGCTGATCAGTGATGTGAGGAGTGAAGAAGATCTCCTCGAATGCTGGAGACGCCTGGAAGAGCACCTCCATTCAATAGGATTGAAAATGGCTTTGGAGCTCACTCAGCTGATCAGTGATGTGAGGAGTGAAGAAGATATCCTCGAATGCTTTTTGGTTTATTATTTTCAATAATAAGCCTTTGGAATCGAGCAAGAAAAAAAAAATTTAACCCCCCCTCAAAATTTGACGTTTTACGTTTCAAGGTACGTAGAATCCGAAAATCGAATAAAAAAATTTCCGTCCGTCCGCCGTACGCCGTACGCGGCACTTTTCTTAGCAACACTGGACCGATTTGGTTCAAATTTGGTATATGGGCTCCATTTGGGGTCTAGTTGTGCCGCGAAGCTTTTGGTTGATGTAGGTCACTTCTAAGGGGTGAAAATTAAGGGTTGAAATTTTCAAGAGTGCCCTAGCTCGACAACTCTCGAAATAAAGGTATCGTTTTTCCACCAAATTTAAATAGTACAGAATTTTTAAAAAAATTTGAGACCACCCGGAGCTCTGTAGGACAAACCGTTCGGTCCCTACGAGTATTTGAAGGTTTTCCTTCGATAAAACAGAATCATGAGTGTGAATCGCAAAAGAGGTCTAATCGCCGTTCAAATTTTATTTATTTTTATTTTTTTTTATTTTTTTTTTATTATTTGACTAAAATGCGATCGCTGTTCATTTCTTCGATTTGTATACAGTTTTGCCTTCTGCGTAACCAGTAATCAAATTTCCATATCAAGCTTTCTATTTTTCGAATCGAGTGTGAAGCGTTTAGTTCTTTCTAATAAACTTGATTGTGAAGGTGTGCAGCCATTATAGTGTGGTAGGTAGTACCTACCAATAGGTAGGTGTGTTAGGTAAGAAAAATTGGTAGGTAAAACAATGTTTGTAGGTAAAAAACGCTGCAAATCATTGCTCACTGATCAGATCACTGATCAGCTGAGTGAGCTCCGAAGCCATTTTCAATGCTATTGAATGGAAGTGCTCTTCCAGGCGTCTCCAGCATTCGAGGATATCTTCTTCACTCCTCACATCACTGATCAGCTGAGTGAGCTCGAAAGCCATTTTCAATCCTATTGAATGGAAGTGCTCTTCCAGGCGTCTCCAGCATTCGAGGAGATCTTCTTCACTCCTCAGATCACTGATCAGCTGAGTGAGCTCGAAAGCCATTTTCAATCCTATTGAATGGAAGTGCTCTTCCAGGCGTCTCCAGCATTCGAGGAGATCTTCTTCACTCCTCAGATCACTGATCAGCTGAGTGAGCTCGAAAGCCATTTTCAATCCTATTGAATGGAAGTGCTCTTCCAGGCGTCTCCAGCATTCGAGGAGATCTTCTTCACTCCTCAGATCACTGATCAGCTGAGTGAGCTCGAAAGCCATTTTCAATCCTATTGAATGGAAGTGCTCTTCCAGGCGTCTCCAGCATTCGAGGAGATCTTCTTCACTCCTCACATCACTGATCAGCTGAGTGAGCTCGAAAGCCATTTTCAATCCTATTGAATGGAAGTGCTCTTCCAGGCGTCTCCAGCATTCGAGGAGATCTTCTTCACTCTTCTGATCACTGATCAGCTGAGTGAGCTCCGAAGCCATTTTCAATCCTATTGAACGCAGGAGCTGAAATTTGAGAGGGAAGGTCAAGGGAGAATACAGATGGTGGTAGGTGCTATTGATGGAGAACCAGTGATCTATACAGAAGGATGATCTATACAGAAAATAATAAACCTTTGAGCAATGATTTGCAGCGTTTTTTTTTCTTGCTCGATTCCAAAGGCTTATTATTGAAAATAATAAACCAAAAAAACACTGCAAATCATTAAATTAAGGTTCAGTGGAGGGACGCTAGAAATGAACGCCAAATCCACTCTTCGTTAATTCAAAGTCCTGGGACTTTTTGACCAGAACTCGAAACAGAGGGCTAATTGAAGAATTAATGGACATTTTTGAAGGCTGTGTTGAAAGTTGGTCCGCACAGTTCTTGTTCATCGAGTTGCAAGGTATCGAACTGAGCAAAAGACAATAGGGATACAATGTTCATAGTTCCGAGCTCTTCCTGAGTTTGATCTGAAAACAGGTTCGCTATAGGAATTTTGAGTGTGGGTCAATCTCAATCAAATTGAGCGATCTCCTTTGACTGGGAGCAATAGCCGTACATGTGAATGTCATCTTTCTGGCTCTTTGCTCATTCCCTTTATGGTAGGATCCCTTTTTGGGAAAAAGGGTACTGTAATCTAGAAATTGAAGTCCTGACATCTGTGCAGTTCCTGGTCAACAACCGGGATTCTGGGTGGTTTCTTACAGTTTTTACAGCCGACGCCCTCCTCACGTTCACGCAGTAACTGAGCTGAACACGGTATGAATATTTATACCTGGCGAACGTAGTGAACCGGAACTGAACGGTTTGTACGGTGAATATTTAAACGGTTCCGCTTCTAAGTAAATTCCCTCAGGTGGTTTCGATGTGTTGGTTGACTTCACTTTCCATGCTATGCAACATATGTGGTGAATGGAGAATGTCACGATGGGCCAATCAAGTTTTCATTTCTGTTCACCATCTCGACCGATTGAGAGCAGTTTCGTCGCCATACGGATGGAATTGTTTCCATATAACGTCCGAACGTAAATTGTGATGACTATTTATGAAGGAAAAAAAGTCAGGCATTTTGGGCAGGGATCAACGAAAAGGGAATGCTTTTTCGGACCTATTGGGTTCAAGTAGTTAAAGGGTGGTAGTTACAGTCCCTTCCGTTTCTGGGATCCAGACCTTTTTGGACATTTTGGGAAGGCAAAGCCATGAAGCCCCGGTTCCACCGGGTAACAGACACGTGTACAAAATGCCAACGTAAGTATCAATATCAATGGGAACCCTTCTACTCTTCCTTCTAGTTTTTCGCAAAAAAAAAGACAATAGCTCTTATCGCCGTTGTATCGTGCAGGCGGACACGTGTCGATTAGGAATGTCACTCGTGGAGGAGGGAGTGTTAAAACTAGGTTAGAGAACAAAGGCCGATGACAAGGCGAGGGTTGTATGTATTATCTCTATTATCTCTTCACAACATGTAGGTATGTTTGCAGGTGCCATCCATTCACGCAACCCCTCCTTTCACGACCCTAAGAATGTAAATAAACAGTGCTGAAGTGTTGAATGAATTACAGCTGAGAAGAGAAAGAATAATTTTCCTGATTGAATATCGATAATTCCTGTCTCATAATAATCAGTCTACATTCCTGAGATTCAATTATTTGATTTATGAATGAATTTTCTTCTTCTACGTAAACGTGATAAATCTGTTTTATTTTATTTCATTTTTTTTAACCTTCACAACTTCATTTGAATTCAGATGTTGGGTATGGTATTAAAATTCGAAGAGCTAACAATGATGGGGGGGGGGGGATTGTACGTTTGGAATTCTGTCTACGATTTTGGAATTTAAAATACTGCCGAGTTTCGGAATAACTTTGGGTGAAACTGTTTTTTGCAGAAGAAAGTTAATTACGACTAAGTTCTATCGTTTACTGGATAGAATTGGAAATTCTGCTCTTTCAATGGGACTTCCCCTGGCATGCATGCATTTGGAAACAACAATTTTTCGTATTGCTAATGCTCAAGAGCGGCGGCATGAAAACTTCTAACAATTCTCGGTCGTAATTTGTTTGAATAAAAATAGAACATCATGACTAATGTCATCCCATAGATAGATCTAGTAACTAGATTTTATACAACTGTTGTATAAAATTTGATTTTATACAACTGTTGTATAAAATACGCAATCTGGTATGGGGGTTTGCTTCTCGACCAAAAAGTGCCCTAGTTGGAACTGTTTTGGTATTCTTGAAATATATTGGAGATCTTATGTTTCAAAATTTGAAACATTTAATGTGAACCAACATACATTTCATACTGTCTTGGTAATCTTGAAATGTATGTCGCATGGCCTCAAGAAGCTCTCATGTTGTTCAATCCAACCTTTGCGGTTGAACGTTGTGAAGTCATTGTTGGTTCCTCATTTCACGTTTGGTGACGTCCTTTCCAATCCCTCGATAGAAGCTGAATCTTCTTTAGTGGCGCGACAATCCAAGTGGGATCAAGGCCTCCTTCAACAAATTTTTCTAGACAGTCCGGTTCCGTGATGTGATCTTCCAGTCATTTACACCCAAGATGGTCCGAGCGTCTAATGAGACTCCATCGGCCCACCGTAACCTCGGTCTTCCCAGCCCTCGAGTGCTGTAAAGTCTCTCGTTTTGCTTTTTTATTGGGATCTCGTTATACTGCATTTGTACGACATGACCTGCCCAACGAAGTCGTCCGACTCGGATGACGTGCACCACATCTCTACCACCGAATAACTGATTTATTTCGTGGTTAGTACGCCGTCTCCATGCATTTCCGACTCGTATGGCTCCATAGATTCTTCTAAGAATCTTACGCTCTAATCTTGGAGGAGCCAATTCTTCATGTACCGAGAGAGTCCAGCATTCTGATCCGTAAATTAAGACAGGCCTGATTAGTGTTTTATATAAGCGAATCTTGGGAGCTCGGGATAAGGTTTTACTTATAGAAGCTGAATCTAACCGTTGATTACAATTTTCTTTCAACTCTTTCACCCGATATATATATTCTGGGGACTAATGTTGCTACTGTTCATAAGATCAATCTCATTAAATATATATTTAAATTATTAAACCCTTCAAAATTTCTAATTATCTAATACATTTTTCCCGTCTGCACTATCTCCGAGATTGTTGACTATTCGACCGGTCCCAGCATCAACGATGCATTTTCCGTGTAGCGGCAGCAAGGCTGTGGAATAATCTTCCGCAGGCTATTCGCGGTTCTGCCTCTTTGGCGGACCTACTGCTCTTGACGACTGATTTTGACGACTGAATCTCTTCTTCTTTCTTATAACTGTCTGCTTTTCTATTTTGTCCTATCATTTCTCCTTCTTCCAATGGTTCTTCCTAATGTTGAGAGGTTGTATTTTTGGTGTATTACACCATCTATTCTAAAATTCGATTTAGTTTGTATTATTATAAATGTCATATAGTATCTAATCCTTTATATATTTTTCCATGTACAGTTCAAGATTTTCATTTTATTTATCTTTTAATGTATTGTATAACACACTAGCCCTTGTATTCATGGAGAACAAAGCTCGTTGCTGAAGCAGCTGCATCTGTAGAGATTACTTCTAGTTTCTAAAAATTCTTGATTTTCAGCCTTAAAAAACCCTTTCCACAACCCCCTTTGTAAACCTACTTTGTGGGGTGAGGTATGTCAATTACTAGGAGAGCAATATTCTGGTAGGGAAGCTGTTCCACAGAAGAATGTCACTGCTTAGAGCTTCAGTGTAGTGTACTTCTAGTTTCTGAGAATTCATAACGCCTTGTGAAACAGTATCAGAACCCAAAGCTCAGCCTCCATTTGGTCTAGTTTCCAAATAGTAGTATAGTTAATAGTTAAGTTAATAGTTTCCATATAGTGTATTGTCTAGTGGTCTAGTATTCTCTTTGTCACGCATCTACTGCGACAGAATAGGTTGCTCCTGGCATCTGATAATTCTGATGTTCAGCCTTTGAATACCCTTATCACGGCTCCTATGTAAACCTACTTGGTGGGCCCTAAATGCCAATTTGAACATCGCTCGTGTAATTGAACATTGTGAACTACACGGGAGCAATATTCTCGAAGGAAAGCAGTTCCCTGGAAACGTCAATACTCGTTCCCTACTACGTGTAAACGCCAACAAACAGGACGACAACCCATCGCTCGGCCGTTAGTGAGTATGTCGGTAATCAATTTACCTCCGTAATCGAATCAACTGGTAAAGCTCGCCTAGTAATAGGGGACGTAGGGGCTGGTAAAATTACCCCCCGAACGGATTGGTGCCCTGAGGCTCAATCAGCAAGGTGGGAGTTACAATGTTCTGAAACGTTTATAATAATCAATGGTTCTCCATCAGTACACCTGCCCTGTCGCAATAAATTTAGTTGATGAAACGAAACAGCTACCACGTGTTCATAACCTCAAATGAACAAGAGTTATCACAAATTGTCAGATTTTTACGAATAGTCCTAATGCTAGTAGTTTTGTAGTACTAGCACGGTCTAATAGCACAACTCACTCTTCAATCTGCACTTCACAAATCCACGTTCTTCTTCCAACAATCGAATGTTCGATCCTGAAGAAAATAAACTTGACTTCGATAATTACCGTTAATCTTCGGCAAAATGCAATCTGAAAAATCTGCTTTCCTAATTAAAACTGAAAATTTGATATCCTGAGTTCAAGGTATGAAACGACTGATCTAGTATCTTGAAGTGAATACTACCTACAAAAAGTCTGTCAAGTTGGTTGAACAATGTAGATTTCTCACTTATAGTTACATCCTCACTCATTACTTGTATAAATTACTGAATTCATTTGCTTGGTCATTGCTGACGGGGGGGGGGGGGGGTCCGGTGTAGCTGCGGTCGCTAGGGGGAGCGTTGTTGGGCGGTGGAATTTGGACCGACTTTTGCGGGGGTCGTGGGTTCAAGTCTCATCGCAGACAGCGTGAGTTTTTGTGCGTCCGGGGCTCTCATCGCCCCCTTTGTCACAATTTACAATGGGAAGCCATAAGCGAAATCATCAGAACAAATTCTGATCTTCCCTTTGGAAGACTGCTGATGACGTCCGCGTCGCCAGGAATGACAGTCGACGAAAATCCAACCTGAAATGGTTGTTTACCTTACCTTATCTCCTCACTCATTAACTGGACAAATACTGTTGGTTTTTGGTACCCTAGTAATATCCGTAATTTTGTTACATCTTGAAGACCCTTGAGTCAGGCGTACCTTGGTCACACGATTTCATGGAGAACCCAACTTCCAGGTACCCTCCAAATGTTATGAAAATCGGTTTACACAATAAAGTTAATTACATAAGCAATCATATTGAAGCTGATCCCCAACTATTCTTCACACTTCGGTGGAATCTGTTCCTTGGAACGTGAGAAGTTTCAGAAATATCAAGTTCGCTACAATTGGTCGGATGTCAATGAAATTCGAGGGAAACCGTCTTGAGGATATCTCGCTCAAAACCTGAAAATTACGTCAAATCCGACCCATGATTTTGGACAGTCTTAGCCGGCACAGGGAATTGATCCCAATCAGACAATACCAAAATTGTCTTAAATTTCAAGAATATAAAGCACTCCTGCCTTCGGTGGTGGAATAGGAAAATTTGAAATAAAAATAGATATCTCAACTTCAACTCATTCTATTCATGAAAATTCGATATATTCTTCTTCATTCGTACTGTGTCAACCGTGTCGTACTGTGTTATATTAACACGGTTTTCCCTTCAGAGTGCACACAGGAAAACTCCCTTAGCTGAATGACCACAACTTCTCTCAACGCCCTTTCCTCCGCGATGTTTCAGAAACCCCATAAATAGTAATCAACTTCCACCCCACTTGATATATCTACGTTATGAACGCAGGGAAACATAATAATAAGTTTGAGGATCTCTCTCGCAGTGTTTACAAAAGCTTATATGAAAAAAAAAAAAAAAAAAAAAAAATGGAGGAAAGCTACCTTCGAATAACACATCGTTAGCGTCGTGGGAAACGGTTTCCGGTTTGCGTTTGAAACAAACAAGTTCAATGGGATTGGTCGGTTTGGTCCTGTTCATTACTGCTTGATAGCTAAAACCTTTCATGCGAGTTGCACGGAAAAGGGTTTTAAAATCCGTTTTTTCAGCTTCCATCGGATTTGTGGATTTGTTGGCGGGCTGAACTCCGGTTCGAGAAAGTTTGAACAGTGTAAATATTTTGGTATGAATTCACAATTTAATTATTGTTGGGATGAAGCTGATGTTATAAAGTGAAGGTAACAACCATTTCAAGTTGAACTTTCGACCGACTACTCCTGCCGTTGCGGTAATAGTATCCTTATTATCATAATCGCGTTCGAAAATTTTGATCCTCTGTTTGTAACAGAAGACTGTGGCTTTGTTATTCGTGAGGATCGACTCAGAATCGTTAAGTAATTAGGTAATATAAATTGAAGAAAATGTCGTCACGCCTGGATTATTTTGTCCAATGCAATAAAAGATGGCGATAATTCTGAGTCAAAGTAATGTAAAAGTAATTCAATCTTTCACTTTACATGGTGAATTATACCTCTTAGGTCCTAAAAGTAATTTACAATAAAAACTGTCTCCTAGCAACCTCTTGTTTTCCCAAGTAATTTTAATTCTAAGATAATAATAATAATTTTCGTGTTTTCGACCTTATATCACTAAAATGACCATAATTACCTTAATTGCCATAATTACCTAAATTTACAGTATAAGTAGTGTCAAAATATCCTCATTGTTGGGATTTGTGGACGGAGGTAGAGTCAGTAATAATTAGTTTGTTTTCGAAAAGATTTTCCAGGCAATTATTCCTCAGAAAAATCAGTTGTTATGTGAAATAAATTTATTATAATACTTTTTTTCCAAAAAAGCTTCTACAATCGAATTTGGGATAAAAATTTGTCTTTGAACGCGGGAATAAGTTAATTTTTTTCAACGAAATAAGCATTACTACATCAGGCTACGGGGTTGAAAGACGAGTGGGGGAAGGGAAGTAATTAGCCTCCTCCAGTAGGTAGCCGTCGGTCGTTCAAACGGTCATTTCGTTGAAAAATTCACGTTTTCCCGCGTTCAAACACAAATTTCTACCCAAAATTCGATTGTAGAAGTTTTTTAGATTGTGCAGTTGGGAAGTTGAGATTCCGAGGAAGTTTTTCCCGTAAAATGTTTTTCCGTTTTTTGTTGGAAAAAATAAAATTTTAGAAAATCATCACACATTTTAATCAGAACTCTTTTTTACGCACCAGATCCTCTCAAAGTATTTAATTTTGGCATTAGAGAGATTAGAAATTCAAGGGTCTTTCTACCAGTGTCATTATTTTCAGATTTACAGGGTAACTTGAGGTAGTTATGGTCATTTCAGTAATATATAATAACACGAAGAAAGCATAAATTTGAAAAAAAAAACACTTGGACGAACAAGGGGTTACGAAAAATTGCTAAGACATTTTTGTTGGAAATTAATTGTAGAATCGACGGTGTTCACCCTGTATAATTGGAGAGTTCTCTCTCTCTCTCTCTCTCTCTCTCTCTCTCTCTCTAATTACAATTTTCTGTCATAGAGTAAGAGTGGACCATTTGTCTAATCTATGTACAGATCAATAAAAATATTCAATCAATCAATCAATCAATCAATCTCTCTCTCTCTCTCTCTCTCTCTCTATCTCTCCATACAGACACATAGTTTGTAGATGTTCTTGCACTCATGTAGGTAGGGTAAGTAAAACGCTGCAAATTATTACACAAATCATTTTAACGCAAATTACTTTCTATATAGATCACTCGTCTGCAAAGAACACGGCTTTGCCATTGTTACCACCAACCAACATGAAGAAAAACATCGATCGCAAGTAGAAATAAAAATAATAAACCAACAGTCGATGTGATAGGATCCAAAAATTTCTCGTCGAGTACGATTCGAACACGGAACAGTAGGACGGCTGGTCGGGCGTGCAACCACTCAGCCAGCGAGTCCCGATTGAAAAGTTTGATTGTTAAAGGTAGTTTCTAATTTTTGTTTGATTAGTTAAAGGAGTTTCTCTCTTCTTAAAGAGACGTTCTCGTGGCGAGCGATCGTTTTGTCCTACAGGGCTCCGCGTGGTTTCAAAAAATTCTGTACTATCTTAAATAGATGAAAAAACAATCATCACTTGTGAAGCTAAAAATGCTAAGTAAAGGGGATTTTGCTTAATTTAAAATTATTGGTCGAATAAGATAACCAACATTTAATTATCAGTAGATAAATCTATACCACCTTGATTTTAAATTACTGAGCACAACTCAAATACTCAACTAGGAAGAGAAACCAACGATAGTGGCCTAGTAAGGGGAACAATGAGAAATCACGGAGATGAGCGGGAGTTCTGACGTACAAAAGCCGGTAGAGAGCTTTCAGACTCTCGCCAACCTCTTGCTTTTCATCATACACCCCAGAATCGCGCCCTCAATGGCTCTTGTCTGATGTTTCAATAGGTGCATCACATTCGCGGAGCTCCTGTTTTGAACAAATCATTTCTACGAATGAAATGGTAGGGTAAAACCTAAAGAATAGTTGTTATTGTTACTTACATAGGAACGAACTTCTAGTTTTCTAAAGGTCGACTTCGAACTCAACTCAAGGAAAGTAACGATGGTCTAAGAAGTAGGTAAAGTTCGTGAATAAGAGGAAGAATAAGATGAGAAGAAGTATCTACTCTTCGGAATAGTTTTAGGTTTAACGAGAAACCTATAAACACGTTGGTGGTGGTACCACGAAGTACGGCTGTCGAGATGCCCGAATCCAGGAACTTCATGGGAATTTTCATACACTTACCTCATGAGTCATTTTACGCGCAGCGACTACAATCAATCCGGGGATGATGATTTTCATAGGGGACCATTTACACGCAAACCGGAACTATTCCTGGAATTTTCATTGAACTTGGATGAAAAATGTGCTCACAGGGTAGGTACCATAAATTCGGGGGAGGTGATTTTCATAGGGATTCTCAGACGGATAGACATAGATCCAAAACTGTTCCAGAAGGAACATTTTGTTCAATCGTTGTAAAGTGAAAATAATGCTCCTAACTTGGCAGATTTGGAAGCAAAACGTTGAGATTTTTTTTTTACATGTATATGTAACATTTTATACTACGTTGATAAACCTTCATCATTGATGATCTACATCCAAAATGCCAACATTGAAACATGTTTCTAGATCGATAGCGAACTTGGAAATTAGCCTGAAGAGGCTCAAACAGCGTTTTCTATCTCCCTCACTCTCCAATTTAACAAAATTTCAAATTTTCACTGAAATACGCAATTTTATGAAGCAATAATGGAACGTTTGCTATTATACAACCTCCACAATTAAAATTAAAAAAAAAAATTCCAAAAGTATAATTTGAATAATGGTGGTTGTGGCCTTAGAAAATTCTTTACTTTCGTGGAATGACCTCGTCTGCGCCTGCGCAAACGTAAATACCTTGTAACGGCCGTAACTCCTACTTTTCCCCACCTGATTTGGATGGCATTTTCAGGGATTGTGCAGATTGGCTTATAGATTGACTCCTACGAGGGAAGTGCAATGTACTCAGAGTATAATGTTTTGAGATTAGCTACAATGCAACGTTATGGATTAGAAAAAACTATGTGCCACACCCACTTGGCAAACGTTTTTTCGTTTGGAGCTTGTTTCGAAAAGATTTGCTTATTGAATCCATGACCACTCGATCAATAGGAGCCATGGAGCATGAGAAGTATCGAAAAACAAAATCATAATCGATCCAGTTGAAGACGATCTATAAAAGAAAAACGCTGCAAATTATTACACAATGGTTTATTATTTTTCTTCATAGATCACTCGTCTGCAAAGCCACCAACCATCCAACATGAAGAAAAACATCGATCGCATTTCGGTCAGCTAAACTTTGAACGGAGATTAGGCCTCTTTTGTGAATCACAATCGTGTTTCTGATTTATCGTACGTAAAACCCTTAAATTCTCGTAGCGAGCGAACGGTTTGTCCTACAGAGCTCCGCGTGGTTTCAAAAAATTCTAAAAATTCTATAGAATCTCAAATTAAAGGAAAAACAATCCCTTTATATCAAAATTTTTTGAGTTAGGGGCGTTTTCAAAATTTCAAAATTTATTCTGGAACCCTTAGAACTGACCTACATCAACCAAAATCTTCGGGGCACAACTAGACCTCAAATGGAGCCTACAAGCCAAATTTAATCAAAATCGGTCAATGCTAAGTGGCGGACGGACTGCCAAATTTTTATTCGATTTTTGGATTCTACGTGCCTCGAAACGTAAACCATCAAATTTTGAGGGGGAGTTAAAAAAAATTTTTCTTGGTCGAATCCAAAGGTTCATTATTGAAAATAATAAACCAAAAATTGAGGAATCGATGTGAGGAACAACTTTAGATATCCAATGGTTTTTTTTAGCTGAAGCATTAAGAATATTTTCCCGTATAATAAAAAATTTTTAATAATGTTAATTTAATTTTATGTCTCGAGTATAGTTTTATTATAACGAGAGTATAATATTGTAATAATTATTCGTGGCATGTACGTATCATTTCAACTTTAGGTGAAAGGATTTCTCCACGTTATCAACCCCACTAGTTGGCACAAACTTCATTACCGTAGTGAGTCGCTTAGCTCTCCGAGATGGCTTCTTATTGTCACTTAACCCCCGCGTTCCCAGTGGGTCTTTCTTACGTGACTAAAGTGGCAAGTTTGATCATGTTCCTTTGCCCTTAAGAGAACTTTCAAGCAAAAAGAGTTAATGGAACTTTCATGAGGTGGCTACATCGCTTTAGAAGCTCGAGTTAAGTCACAAAAGACTCGTCCCCATTAATCTCGCGACGAAGTTTTTGTCTAGGTCTTTTGATATTCACGTCTTGTCTCGTCCGTATTTCAGTTTGCCGCTATCCAATATTATTCACACCGGACGTTCAGGCCTATAATTGCTATTATTCAAATCGAAGTGACTGGGAAAGAGTCAGATCAGCAGCTTGAGCGAAAGCGCTTATTTATCTGGTACTTGTTAATTTTTAACGAAACAATAATAATTTGAGTACAGCCTTTTGAGTAAGCCTGTTTCAATAATAAACCTTTGGGATCGAGCAAGAAAATAATTAACCCTCTAAGAATTTGATGGTATACGTTTCACGATATGTAGAATCCGAAAATCGAATATTAAAAAAAAAAAAAAAAAAAAAAAAAAAAACTGTCCGTCCGCCGTACTTTCCTTAATTACCATAGACCGACTAAGATGAAATTTGGTGTACGTGTTCGATTTGGGGTCTAGCTGTGCCCTGATGCTTTTGGTTGATGTTGGTCACTTCGAAGGGTGAGAAATAGAGGTCGTAATTTCAAAAAGCGATATAAAGGTATAGTTTGTTCACCAATTTAAGATAGTATTGAATTTTTAGATTTGAATGAGACCACCCAGAGCTCTTTAGGTCAAATAGTTCAGTGCTGCATCAGTGAAAAATGGCGTGCAAGTATAAGGAAGTGACCAACTTAGAATCAAATGTCCATACAATTTCTCATGACTTTGTTCAGCAATTTGATTCATTACTCAAACAAATCGTTAGGAGCTAGAGTTACTAATGAGCAGGTACGGCGGGAATTTCAAAATTTCCCTCTACGGTTGTTCCTTTTCAACAATGACTGATTTATTACATGGAATGGCGCCACCTCAAGATACCACTCGGGAACAGATGCTTTGGAGTCTAGTTCAACTTGGCGGTACCGACCCTCTTCAGGGCGTAACTTCCCCCATAAATTTTCCTCTGATAATTTAGAAACCATCTTTAAATTATGGGGCACATGAATTACTCTCAGGCCTTGAAGTATCTTTCTGTGCTAAACTCGACAGAGTTGCACTCCACTATTCTCTTCTTGTGGGCTGCATCAGGAGAGAATCGCATATGTATACGAGGATGGTTCAAATATGAACAGGCCTTTAGTTACAACAATTTCATTTTACATGGAAGCCAAAAAAAAACCTCTAGGATCACTCTTCTTTATAGTCCCTTGCTTGGTAATACACTTTCCCCAACGAATCGTAAGTTTTTATTCCTTTTTCGAAGAATGATTTCGGACGTCTGATCATCCCGTTGCGCAAGAATTACTGTACTTGCTGCTTGATTGAAACACCCTCAACAAAGTGCTTCTTGAAGGGCATAAACATGTAGTAATTGCATGGGTAATCTGGGATGTAAGGTGGATGTTTTAGTGTGGTCCGAGGAAATTCACCCAATTTTTGGATGGTTAAGGCGGTAGTGTGAGTGCAGTGTCATGCAAGAGCAGAACATCCCTGATCGGACTTTTGCGCCTAGTTGTGCGATATGTCAGGAAGGCTGCAGTAGTACACAGCATTTATCGTTCGACGGAAATTGAGAAAATCTATCAAGATCCCTTCTGAAAAAAAAAAAAAAAAAAATTTCCAGCAGACATGCGGGTTTTGGCGTTTAATGGCTCAGCCTCCCCCTTCTTCCTCCACTCCCTACTGGGTCTTGACTCGCGTGTGTAGTCTCAAGTCTCCATTCATTTCAAAAAAATTCTGAATTCTGAATTCTGTCTTTGGGAAATTTGAACTCGGACATCAAAGAAGCATTTGGTGGAGAGTGTTTCGGGAACAATCAGCAAGTACAGTAATTCATTCATGGAATCATTCTTCAAAAAAGGAATTAAAAACTTACGTTTCGTCGGGAAAAATGTATTACCAAGCAAGGGGACTACAAACAAGAGTGATCCTGGAAACTAAATGGAACTCGGCGTTTAGATGGTTCCCAATAAGGATAGTGCAAGGTAGTTAGAGATTGATGCTTTGATCTATACGATCGGATTATGGACACAAGAATGCTATGTGCCACACCCACATGGCATATGTTTCACATATAAAAAGTATCAAATAAATTACTGCAATTGCCAGAGTGGTGGAGGTGACTCTTTGAGAACTTCATCGATCTCCCGAGTCGATATTTCATATCAATCAAGTGATGATCTACAACTTCAGAGGAAGAGCAGAAGGAGAAGGAGAAGGAAGAGATGGGCGAGAAGCACGTCTCTGAAGATGGCATTTTTCCTTTTGAAGGATGGAAACCGCCGATGAAGGTAGGAAGGCGGGGAGAGAGAATTTCAATTTTCCGACGACCCCCCGCCACCACTCCATTCGACCGGAGGGGTCTTATGAGGAAAAACGAGTTTTCCCGAAAGAAGAAACGAGTGGAAGTTGAAGAGGAGGGCACTCACTAGGGACTATCGTCTCTCTCCGTCACCCCTGCCGAAATAGAGATGGCAGCGACACTCGTGACATATTCGAACAACTGATGGATCACCATAATAAACGTCAAGGGAAGAACGGGAGGAGGTTCTTGAATTCCTCAGGAGGTGCTGAGACGAATTTCAGATGTGGAAAGCTGTTGATTGATGTTTTCAGACCGTTCTGCGGTGCTGCAGGCTGTGGTAGGTCCACAATATTCGCAAAAAACTAGGGATGAGCATCGTTTGAAAACCATCGATAGTCACCATCGAATAAACTATCGAAGTCAACGATCGATTATTGAAAACCATCGGTACTAAACTATCGATTGCTTTCGATCGTTTCGATACTTCTTTGATCAAGTGTGGTAATCAAAATATTGCCTAGGATAGATCAAGTATCTATTGTAATCGTTACAATTTGCATGATACAAATTTCAGTGAAACCACTGGTCAGTTCAGGACAGTATAAATCAACTACTTAAACATGAAAAATGCAATGATGAATTTTTCATCAACTTGAAAACCATACGATTAAAAATGGGATTCAACTCAATATCGAAATATCATACACTTTTATCGTATTCTCCCCACCTGAATTATTTGAATGTTTCAAGATTTTTCCCAACACAGCTCAGAGGACGGTTAAACAGAACAGATTGCCTTCCTACCTTTTCAAAAATCAAATCATCAAAAATTAAATAGGTCTGGTGAACCACCCTTATAAGTTGTACTTACAGTTGTATTTACAGGGGTAAATTTCTTTCCCGCACAGAACTTCACAAAAACATGGACAGGTTTGAACAATTAACGAACTACTCGTATGTGCCTCTGCGGATGCGCAAACGTGGAAACTTTAAAATAGCCATTAGTCCTACAGTTTTCAAAATCAATGCCATTTTCAGGAAATGTGCTGGTCGGCGTGTAGATGGTCCCAAATAAGGGTAGTGCAAGGTACTTAGAGATTGATGTTTTGAAATCAACTACTATGCATCGGATCATCTATACCCGAATGTAGGGTTATGGATACCAGGAAGCTATTTGCCACACCCACTTGGGAGACGTTTTTTTAATTTGATCTGAAATTTGAGTATAAATTATGGTTTCAACATCTTTCAAAACTCCCCTAAAACATATTAATGGCTCCTTGTTGCTTGAAATAACTTTTACATTAAACATGAATAGGTACTGAAGTATCCAGAGAGGAATGCTGCGGTGGTTTTGAATGATTGTTGTGTTTCATCGAAACCCTGGATGATGACTTATTGATGACTTTTTTCCTAAGTTTTGGTGTATTTGTTGCAGGTAAGAGGACGTCGATTGCTGGAATCACAGCCAAGTTACTTATTCTTTTGGTGAGTTAGAGAAGCTAAGTATAAGTAAAACTTTTCTCGTGTTAATCCATTGGCTGTTTTTATTACTGTGTTGATAAATCGGGCGGTTGGTTCGATGAACATCACAGACTTTTTCAAATTTGTCGGACACAATTCATTCTTCTAATTGTTTTCTTCCAAGAGTGTATACACGATAACAAGTCACTTTTACAAGTAATTAAGTGGATCAATTCCTACCAACTGACTCGCTAAACTGAGCCGCTCCTATCACTTTCAACTCACCTGCCAAACTACTCAAGTGTGAGAGACTATCGATAACTGAGACACGCAAGGGCATGCTTGGTTTCTCTATTCTTCATGTAGCAACTTTTTCATTTTTTCCCCCTTTTTTTTAACTTTCCTCAAAGACAAATTGTCTTTTGTGAAGGAGAGGGCACGCCATGAATAAAATAAAGTAAATAAATCCAATGTAATGGGGAGGACGCCCAGGACTCACCCGACGACGGCCCTAGGGATGAGGGAAGATGAGGAAGGTGGGAGTGAGAGAGAGGGATGAAGGGAAGTGCCTCAATAGAAAGACCACCAGTTCAAATAAGAGCCGAGCAGGACACGGGTGGCGATACCACGGAGTACGCCTACCGAGATTCCCAATCACGCAACTCCGTGGCACTTTTCCCGCACCACACCCCGCGCCACGACAAGGTTTTATCAACATTTCCCATCTTTAGCTATCTTTTACTCCTTTACTTTCTTCTCTAGTCAAGACTACCTTCCTACTCTCCTACTCCTTTCAACTTTCCCTCCTCTCTTCAGCAGTTCGATACTGATTTCTCTATTGAAAATCTTCGAATCACTTATTCATTTAATAACTCCTCTACTTCAAAAATTTCTCGAAACCTGTGTGAACAAGCTAACGATCTATCACATTTTACAATTTATCAAAAACTGTATTTTTAAAAGTTTATTTTTCCAAGTAAAAAAAATCTATTTAAACCTATGTATCTCTTCTGAACCTCATGTATTTCTTTGGTTTCGCCAAAAGAATAATTTTTATTTCAAAGACGTCTTAGAGAAGAGAGATAACTCGTTGGAAGATGGAATCAAGGAATTCTTTAACAAAATCCAAGTATTTGAACTTCATTCATCGAGAATTTATGTACACCATTGTTGGAAATGTTTCTTGTTGACCTTTGATGGGAGAAAGTGTGATGATTGAAGAGGCTTGCATCCCTTTGGCATTTGGAGTACGATGACATTTACCATTTAGTCCCTTCCTCACTATGTCCGACGTCTGAGTGAAGAAAAAGAAGTTACATTCACGCTTCCGAATTAACGATCGACTTTTCGAAGAAATATTGCTACCTATTTGGTTCTTCACTAATGAAGATAAGGAAAGATGCGTTGTACAGAGGATCAGTAAAATTTGAGTGATCCAAAATCAAATTTCCACTTCATTTTCCATTTTCGAGACTTTTGAATAACTTTCGAACCATACCTGGACAACGTTGTACTACTATTTGTTTTCTTCTGTTGTTATCAACATTTTGGCTCCATTTTGTATTTTGGTTTATTATTTTCAATAATAAGCCTTTGGAATCGAGCAAGAAAAAAACAAATTTTAACCCCCCCTCAAAATTTGATGTTTTACGTTTCAAGGTACGTAGAATACGAAAATCGAATAAAAAAATTTCCGTCCGTCCGCCGTACGCGGCACTTTTCTTATTAGCAACACTGGACCGATTTGATTCAAATTTGGTATATGGGCTCCATTTGGGGTCTAGTTGTGCCGCGAAGCTTTTGGTTGATGTAGGTCACTTCTAAGGGGTGAAAACTAAGGGTTGAAATTTTCAAGAGTGCCCTAGCTCGAAAACTCTCGAAATAAAGGTATCGTTTTTCCACCAATTTTAAATAGTATTGAATTTTTAAAAATTTTTGAGACCACCCGGAGCTCTGTAGGACAAACCGTTCGGTCCCTACGAGTACTTGAAGGTTTTCCTTCGATAAAACAGAATCATGAGTGTGAATCGCAAAAGAGGTCTAATCTCCATTCAAATTTTATCGGACTAAAATACGATCGCTGTTCACTTCTTCGATTTGTATACAGTTTTGCCTTCTGCGTAACCAGTAATCAAATTTCCATATGAAGCTTTCTATTTTTCCAATCGAGTGTGAAGCGTTTAGTTCTTTCTAATAAACTTGATTGTGAAAGTGTGAAGACATTATGGTGTGGTAGGTAGTACCTAGCTGGTAGGTAAAAAAAAGTTGGGAGGTAAAAAAAATGTTGGTGGGTAAAAAACGCTGCAAATCATTGCTCAAAGGCTTCTTCACTCTTCAAATCACTGATCAGCTGAGTGAGCTCCGAAGCCATTTTCAATCCTTTTGAATGGAAGTGCTCTTCCAGGCGTCTCCAGCATTCGAGGAGATCTTCTTCACTCTTCAGATCACTGATCAGCTGAGTGAGCTCCAAAGCCATTTTTACTCCTATTGAATGGAAGTGCTCTTCCAGGCGTCTCCAGCATTCGAGAAGATCTTCTTCACTCTTCAGATCACTGATCAGCTGAGTGAGCTCCAAAGCCATTTTTACTCATATTGAATGGAAGTGCTCTTCCAGGCGTCTCCAGCATTCGAGAAGATCTTCTTCACTCTTCAGATCACTGATCAGCTGAGTGTGCTCCGAAGCCATTTTCATTCCTATTGAACGCAGGAAGCTGAAATTTGAGAGGGAAGGTCAAGGGAGAATACAGATGGTGGTAGGTGCTATTGATGGAGAACCAGTGATCTATACATAAAATAATAAACCTTTGAGCAATGATTTGCGGCGTTTTAAAAATTAAAACGCTTTATTCTAGGTCATTGTCTCGAGTGTCTCTAATAGTCGAATTCAAAAATGAAGGATTTTTTTAAAAGCTAGTAATGCCACTCGATTCTGCCTGCAGAATTATAAAAAACGAACATAGGTATTGATTCAATTTATGAAGAAGCACATCATAATCTATCTGCTTCCTCCCAAATCACACGAAGAAACACAGATATTACTTATATACAGATAAAGATTGTATAATTTGAAAGATGAGCTTTTAACTATTTTTTATCTACTTAAAAATTGGTTATCCATTAATTATTTTTCGTTTTTGAATCGATTTGAGTACATTCACAATTAGTCCAATTTTTGGCGTTTACTGAGATCATCAATAGTTGTATAAAATCTATATGTAACGCTTGTGGTTCTATACATAATTTGTGTTTTTGTTCAAGAGAATTCTGGCAGGAACAACCTGTTCTATAATATGTTTTATATGTATGGGGAAGTTTTGTGGTAATTTTAGGAAAACGCCATCAACTCCAATTCAATTATCAACGTCTTTGGTTAGAGAAGTTGGCCAAGCTCCAGTACAGGTAGGTGGTTGTAGGTCTTGTAAGTTGGTCTTGTGGTGAGAACAGGGGGGGGACAAGAAACCCTTCGAAAATGGCTGCTAGAGACCCACAAATGGAGTGTTCCTAGTCCTCCTTCCCAGTCATTTGTAAAGTGTCTTCACCCTGAAGAGGGTGGGCTACACGTTCGCTATCGTCGTTTACTCTGTCGACATCCTCCAAACCGACCTAAATAGGAGCCAATGACAAAATGTTTGGCTAATACTCAGTATGAAACAGCCAACTTTGGTTAATTATGTTTTGACTAACCGGTTACCCGTGCGTTGCGCGCCAATATGTAAGTAAATCAATCTAAGCACCTTCCTACACAAACCGAACTACTCTACACGAAAATCATCCGTCAAGTTTAGTTCCTTTGTAAAATATAACAAAAAATAATAATAATAACCGTTAAAAAATAACCGTTGAATATTAATATCAATGTTGAATTCCTCAATATTAATAGTGATGTTCATGGTCATGTTGACAACCTTCCACATTTTGGTTTATTATTTTCAATAATGAACCTTTGGAATCGACCAAGAAATAAAAAATTTTAACACCCCCTCAAAATTTGATGGTTTACGTTTCAAGGTACGTAGAATCCAAAAATCGAATAAAAATTTGGCCGTCCATCCGCCGTACGCGGCACTTTTGCCACTTAGCATTGACCGATTTTGATGAAATTTGGTATGTAGGCTCCATTTGGGGTCTCGTTGTGCCCCGAAGCTTTTGGTTGATGTAGGTCACTCCTAAGGGTTCCAAAATCAATTTTGAAATTTTGACAACGCCCTAACTCAAAAAATTTCGATATAAAGGTATTGTTTTTCCTTCAATTTAAGATTCTATAGAATTTTTGGGATTTTTTGAGACCACGCGGAGCTCTGTAGGACAAACCGTTCGCTCCCTACGAAAATTTAAGGGTTTATATTGAAATATATATATGTATATATATCAAAACACGAGTGTGATTCGCAAAAGAGGCCTAATCTCCGTTCAAATTAGAGCTGACCGAGATGGTTGGTGATTTTGATTTTTTTTTTTTTGATTTTTTTGATTTTTGATTCTTTCTTTTTCTCTTCATATTGGATGGTTGGTGATTTTGTAGACGAGTGATCTACATAAAAATAATAAACCGTTGTGTAATAATTTGCAGCGTTTTTATCAACACGTTTGTAAAGTTGTTCACGATTATATTGATATTGCTTCCTCACTACCGAAGGTAGGGAAGCTTTGTATTCGTGAAAGAAGTGAAAAAAAAAAAATGTCCTCCAAAATCGAAATTTCCACTTGCTTTTGCGTTTTAGAGCTTCCCGAACAATTTTGGTTCCGTGTCTGTCTGTCTGTCTGTCTGTCTGTCTGTCGGTCTGTCGGTCTGTCGGTCTGTCTGTCTGTCTGTGGTCAATCCTTGTCCCGGGCAAAACTATACTAACCTGTGGTCCGATTTTGATGAAATTTTCAGGGATTGTGCGGGTTAGGTCCTAGACGGTCCCCTATAAATTTCAGCACCTTCGGATCAGCTGAGTGAGCTCCAAGGCCATTTTCTCTCCTGTTGAACGCAGGAAGCTGAAATTTGAGAGGCAGGGTCAATGGAGAATGCTGAAGGTGCCTGAGTGGTCACTGATCAGCTGAGTGAGCTCCAAGGCCATTTCCTCTCCTGTTTTTCGCCAACTGATTCTATACGTCCATGTTACAATGAGTGAAGGAAGCTATACTGCCCACCCAACTTGGCAGACGTTTTTTTTTCTCGGTTTATCACGTATCCAATGGCTCCTACTAGTCGGACTAAAAATCCAGAAAAGCAACAATGTGGTTGAGAACTCGTTATTTTTACTGAGTTCGAAAATATTAAAAATCAAAGCTTTTTTTCGGACCGTAAGATATACAGACAAGGATTCGAAAGTGTTCAGAAACCTCCAAAAATGCGAGTAACATTTTTGATTCTGGAGGGCCCAAATAAGCTTGACTTGCCGAACGAACACAAAGCTTCTCTACTTTCGGTATCCCAACTTATTTTTGACGTTGGAGGAGACCAATTTGGATGCATAATCGTAACCGTAACCATATATGGTTACGGTTACGATTATGCATCCAAATTGGTCTCCTCTCCACTCTCCTCTCCCTAGTTGTGAAGGTATACCTTCACAACTAGGGAGAGGAGAGTGGAGAGTTTTTTGAAACTATTAAAACTTTAATATGAAAAAAAATTAAAACTTTAATATTAACTTTAATACTTTATATTAAATTTATTATTATAATTCAATTGTATTACTAAATTTATTCATTAAATTTATAATTTAATTATAAATTGAATATTAATTTAAAACTTTAATATGAAATTATAACAACTCTTTCAATGGTTTCTGAAATAATTTAGAAAACTTTCCATTTGAATGAGTTTCATTTCATTCAAATCAGAGGTGATCTCAGTAGTTATTTTTCAATAATTTTTGCTAATGCAAAACCGCATGTCTATTAAATTCAATGTTAACAAGCTGTACTGCCCACCCGAATAGACAGATTTTTTCGATAGTTAAATTGTAAGCGGTTGAAATTCGATGGAGGTTTTCCTGGCTCAAGCGGTGGTCGTGAATACCGGTGAATAACGGATACTTGATCAATACGGACGGTACGGAATAACGGACCTTGAAAAGCAAACAAAACCTAGGATAGACCAGAAAAAATAGGATTACCAACGCTTATTCTCGCTTCCAACAAGGGAAAAACATACTGGGAGCTTTACTCCGCTCTTGGTGAACGTAAAATAGGGTTCTGAGCAAATGAAAACGTTTCACATTCGGGGCCGGTTGTAAAAACTAAGGGTTTTTATCGTAGCAGATAGGTTACACAAGAAATAATAGGTCGAGGGGTTGAAACGAATGTTTTGGCTCAGTCTAATGTATGAGGTCTAGCCGTTCTACTTTCCTCTTCACCACATCTGCTAGGTAAATATTTCTATCCCGAGCGTGAAAATGATCATTTTTCAATCGCCTTGTTGGAACGACGGAGAACATACCGTTTATAATCGTTCACCTGTGAAGCGCAGCTGATGATAAGAAATACCTTCGATAAAGTACAGTTTTTTTTATCGAGGGTGCCGCTGTGGGGAGAGAGAGATGAGAGGTTGTTGGGTCTACCTCACCGTGAAGACTCGTAGGTCGTGCAGGTTTAGCATATATAGTGCGCCGTACGTTCCTGTCCCACATTTAGACCAATGAACAAGAAAATAATAGAGATGCACAGCGACTTAAGGAATCACCATTCCCTTTTCATGCCGTTCGTATGTAATCTAACGTATCACAAACGGGATTGGCGTTACTTTAGATTTTGGTACACTCCACAGGTTATGTTGACTCAATCTTCCGCTTTTCGTTTTCTTCGAACCATTCAGGTTTTGGATCTTATTGAAGCATCATGACACATAGCTTTCTCGTATCTTTAACCTTATCCTTTCTTGTATGAATGATCCGATGCATAGAAGCTATAATCAAAACCATTTACTAGCTAACAATCCCTAAAAATGTCATCGAAATTCGGTGGAAAATGTAGAAGTTATGGATGTTTTAAGGTTTTTACGTTTCCGTATGCGCAACGGATACTAACGATCCAGGAGCGATGATTTTCATAGGGGATGATTTTCTTTTACACCCCAATCCGTACAATAGTATAGTTTTGCCCGGTGAAGGATCTCATGACAGACACACTGGCAGACACGGAACCAAATTGTTCAAAAAGGCCAAGAACGTAGAACGCAAGTGGAAATTTTGAATTTCATGAACACTTTTTTAGCATTGAAAAGTGAAAATAATGCTTCCGCTTCCTTGGTAGACTTGACAGCAATAAGCTATATTAGAACTCAGAACTCTAATGGCAACGCAGAACTGGACTACTAAGGGAAATTTGTTTCGAGCTCTTCACATGCCTTAACTATAGGTGGGCGCTTTGAACAAAGCCAAGGACCACTGGGATGTATGATCACGAGAACAACACTGCACGTATTCCCTGCGGACACTTCCGAGTTGAGACTTACAATTCCACCAGAGTCCTACAATTCCACAACCACAGATCGAAACCACTTGGATAAACTGGGAATACCCAAACTGAATAAAAGGTTTTTCTCATATTTCTCTTGCAATTATTGTTCGATTTTGATGATTCCAGCGGCAATCTTTTAGTTTTTCAATTCCCTACGCCCATGCAATAATGAATTTCGAAAGTCCTTGAAAACTTCAAATTTAGGTACAATTTTAAAGTTTGAGCCCCTTCAATTTAGGGAAATACTGACACGGAACGAGGAACAAAAGGGCGACCGACTGAGACCCCCCTTAATCACAAACTACTTTCCAAGGTTGCCCGAAGTAATCTGGTATAAAAAAAAGGTCGATAATTCGAGTTTGAGATGTTTAGATTGTTCCAAAAGTCTAATTGGAAACATTATGAGGGTTCATATTGTGCTTCACAGTCGATGGACATCTCTTATCGGGTGTGCATATCGAGCTGAAACACGAGAAAACCGAATCGTATCCGGAAAAGAGAGGTTCCATCTGCCGCTGTTTCCAAAGAGATGAGCATCGGGGATCTTTCCGGGTTCCCTTCCTTTTGCCAGAGTTTCCCCACAGATGAACCCTCCCTTTCTCCGGGCCTGGTTCGTCCAAAAGAGGCTACAGAAACTACCAAGCTCTAAACTTCTCTCTTATCTCGTGAGTTTCTGGGGGAAAAGGGCGGGTTTCCTCAATTATTCACGTCCCTCGGGGACACGGAGGGCACTTCTTTTCCTCTTTCCGTTCTTCATCACTTCCCTTCTTTCTCGTCTCTTTTCCCTTTTGTTTACGCTTACCACTTCGTCGACGCGCGGCATAATGAGGAAGGCCTCTTTCTCTTGCTGAATCCGCGGATTCTTTTCCCAAGTTTCCTGCAAAGAGGTTTCGCATTGAAATGACTGCCGTATTCAACACGTCTAAAGATCTAAACCCCCTTACATACTCGTACTAAGGAAAGAAGGGAAGTGATTCCCAGCGATTTATAAATAATGTGTATAAATATGATGTTTAAAAAAACTATTCAAGTCTATAAAAAACGTTGACTGATAATTATCATTATTGTCTTCTTTCAATTTCAAGTATTCTTCACGACCTTCTACCTTTAAGAAGTTGTTGTCTTGTCGAAGATTGAAAAGTTTCCCCACTCTAGGAGCAGATTTTGAAAAAACTGGATATCGCACATTTGGCGTTTCAGGACTTTGCTGAAAGTTGAAGGGTTACCATCCTCCGTAGTATGTAGCTGAGCCCCAAGGCGATTGATTGCTAAATTAATTCATTACGATCTGGGTACCAAGTGCCGTGGTGCATGTGAAAACAATCCATTCCAGGCTACTTGTCGCGAAACAGCCAAACTAGTCCTTGCAGGAGTGATCCCCATTCATCTCATGGCCACAGAAAGAAAGAGAATGTTCAACAGGAGAGAGGAAGGAGAACAATCCCGTATTGCCAACGAGGAGAGAGGACCATGAAAAGATGGCAGGATGTAGAGACAGGAGAAACCGGAAGCAGATGGACTGCAAGGCTGATCCCTCAAATCAAGATATGACTACAGAGGAAGCATGGAGAGGTAAATTTCTTCCTAACCCAGTTCCTTTCAGGGTACGGACTTTTCCACGCCTACCTACTCGTACATAAGATGGGGAAGGTGAGGTCCCCAAACTGTCCCAACTGTCAGGAGATCAAGGATGATGACGCATTCCATACATTATTTGAATGCATGCGATGGATAGGGGAAAGGAACTGCCTAAGGGAGAATTTTCATCTCGCACCGCAGGACAAAACCTCAGAGGCGGTCATAGGAAAGATGCTGCAAAGCGACATTAACTGGACCACTGTGGCAGATTATCTGGAAAAAATGAGAAATGAACAAAAAAAAATCCTTCAAGAGGTGAGTGGCAGCGAAGGGGACCATGAACCGGCCCCCAGCAGAGAACTAAGAAGACTCTCAGGACTCTCAGCCTGAAGTAATATGTGAACAGTTCCAGGCTGAGATCCAACGTGGGAAAAGGAGGTGAGATTCCTCAACTTCTCTCATCTCTCACAACCTTCCACCTCGATTTTTGCTGGGGTGAATTCCAATAAAAACAAGCCACGTACTTACTCTGTCCCAGTACATTAGGTTTTATCTGCTCGAACACAAACGATTAGAGTCAAAGCATAACACTTTTCAACAAGGACTGTAGGCAGGCTAATCTTACGGAAAATTTAATGCTGTTTTCGAAAATTTAGTCAATAGTTGGGAAAAGATTTTTTAAGGAGGCGAAATTTAGATTTTATAGGAAGAAAACCTAATAAAATAATATCTGGGCAACTCACTGAGTTAGCATACCGCTCCACATCGTAATGTACTTTCATCAATATTATTCCGTCATACTCGCTAGTATCCATCCTGTATAGGCCCTTGCTAATATATGTGAGGAAGCTGAACTGCCCACCCAACTTTTAAAAATCCTGTTTGAGCAAAAATTAATTCGATCCTTTAGACCTACGTCCGTTTTTGAGTTTAACGCGCAACCAGCGTAATTTCTAAAATAATTTCTTCAGATTTCCACATTTGGTCGTTCTCTAATGACCATAAGTATATGCTGTATTCAGTGAAGGAGCAGGCGTTAATAAATACTTAATATAAAAAATGTATGAATAAATCTTTATAATATCAGATCTGATGTTTTTCATCATTCCGGCGTTAGTAATCTTTAATGGGAAATTCCAGTAAAATATTTTTTTAACTTTTTGACCCTGATAGACCTGAGGACAGGAATGGGGTGTTTCCGCGCACAACGGTAATAACTCTGGAAATGAACGAAGCTCGCAGAGGGAGTTCCCCCGTATTATTTATCGGCTCACCTCGACCTCCCTTCCCCAATTAATACGACCGTCATTTATCTCCTATTTCCATACTAGGGTTCTCATCACGGCTGATGGGGAGGAAACCATGTAGTTTCATCGTTTCATAATAGGGAGACTGTTATAGATATTTACGTTCAGTTGAACATTTATGTACAAATGAAGCAGCAAAATTCCTTCCGCTCTTGGCAGCACCCGGCGTCTTTCTGAACAATTTTGGTTTCATGTTTGTCGATCGGTTTTGGCCGATTGGTATTCAATTTATAAGGTGTATGGTGAGGGGAGGATAAAGTGGGGTAAATCCTCAGTTTACATGGTGTATAATTTTCATTTGAGTCAGCTTTCGCCCGTGGGCATCGTCAGGCACAATTAACAATGAGTGCGGGTCAGGAAAATAAAGATACGTTAGGGACATATTAGAAGACTACTAGGTTCAGGTACAGCTTTAGTTAAGGGTAGTTATAAGTTTTACTTTCGTTATAGTTTGCAGGTTCATTGGTCGTAGACACTTGCATATGTTTAGGTTTTATTTCTACTGTAGGTGCATATATTGGTCCATGAAGTAGAGGTACAGTACTCAGTTAGGTAAATGCAAATTTTACCCCTGTAATTAATCTTAAGGTATTTATAAGTT